>OZ020267.1:6393573-6718573 GCA_963971225.1 Melieria omissa
TTTGTTGTTGTCTTTCAGCTGCAACTGGCATTTTTCTATATATGCATTTATTTAAATTGAGCAAATTAATTTGCGCCACCACTATCGAACGCAATCGAGAGTCAGAACTTTTGTCGCTGCTGTTCCTTCAAATTAGCATCCATTTTTCTAATATATGAGATTAAAACAACAACAACGCGAAACCTGTAAATCTAGGAAGTTGTCTATGCGATTTTAACTAAAGCTTTTTTCACCTTGTTTATTAGTTTATCAATTTTGTTTTTGTACTATGGAAGCTGTACTCATTTGACACGTGTTTGGCGGTGGCATGTCGCTGTGTCATTGTGTGTGTGTGTGTGTATAATGGGAGTAGAGCAGTTGGGTTGGTTGGTTGGGTGACTGGGTGATTTCCAAATAATTAATTTCACTGCAAGCTGATCGGCCCGAACCGGCTAAACGTTACAATGCGAATTCGGAATTTATTCACTTTCATGAACGTGGACCAGTCATTTGTCGCAGTCACTCGAACATGAGACATGTCACACGCAGACAGGCACACAATGGAAATTGCATGCGGCGCCGTGTGCATCGATGTGTTTACTTAATCGACGAATAATTGCTAATAAGTTGAAAATTTATTGTGCAACTAAAGGAATAAATGACAAAGGGAATTTTGTTACAAATGCATTTAAACACACACAAACTTAATTGGGTTTTATCTATGAAAGGGAAATAGGAAATAAATTCAATCTAATTCGGAGCGCTTAGATATGGATTGGTGAACAATTGAAACAAACATCGACTGATCGAACAAGGAAATGGGAAGCGGCAAGGAGAGGATGTACAACGTTAATAGACACAGAACCCCGGAAGCAAAGGTAAAAGAAGCAACATTTAGCTGATCTTAAAGAGAACAAAACTCTCTCGTCCCTTAAGTGAAAAACTTCTTGAACCAAGACGTCCTGGAAACGTTACTTGAAACAATTTGGAGGTTCGTTCAATCTTGTATAGACGACCTCAAATACATTTGCATACAAATACAAATATAGTTGGGGTTTATCTACGAAAAGACGATGCAAATGAATTCAAACAGATCCAGATCATTCAAGATTTTTTTATTACAAATCGCCTGATCGATGAACCATCTGAGAAGTAGCCATAAAGAAAGGAGACACAGAGCACCAGGAGGAGTGGAGGAAAGAAATTCAACTAATCTTAAAATGGTCTTAGAAAGACCATTCGCTAATTTTGACTCTTTTCATTTTTAAATATCAGTATTTCCTTAAGTATTTCTGTCAACTTTTGCTCTGGTGACTTTTATTTTTTTATTGTGGAAAATTTCATATTTATTTAAAATTTACTTTTGTGAAAAACTAACCAAATCCGATATGTACTTTTCGAGATATCAGCGGATATATTACGTCGTCATTGTAGGTATCGAAAACTTGCAGTCTTTCTAGTGTTAAGTTACACAAAACTCTCCTGTCCCCACAGAGGATTTAGCTTCTCGGAATAACTAATCCTGGAAATTTTCCCTGCAAGAGTTCGGAGATATATCGAGACCGTACATTGAAATTGACATTTCACTCTTTTAGATGAAAAAGTTCCGCCAAAAAAGAGGTTCAATGTGAAAGTTGAAAACCATAGACAAAGAAGTTAGTTGTGTCAAAAAATTGATTTTTTTTTGCTTTAATCGAAAGATATGTTATCCGAGAACATTATTGCAAAGTTTCAAAGTCGAACTCTGAAAACTTTCGGAGACACAGTTCTTTTCATCGACGCGCGCTCAGCCACACCAGGTGTTCCGAATAACTTTGGAACGCGTTTCCTCACAAACACGTTTTTGTAGTCCATCCACATGATACAAAAAAAACTACTGAACCGATCTACACGAATATATACTCGTTTTGTAGGCTATTGAACAGAGAAGTGCATGAACCTCTGAAATCTATTAAAAAATTGTTTACTGTTTTTTTACTGTTTTTTTTAATAAAGAAAAGTAAGAAAAAACGAACTTTTTTGTAGTTTATATGGCTTTGTTGCTAAATGTTGAAAATTTTTATAGTTTTTCAGGTTCACGCACTTGCAACAAGCCTGCTGATTAATTTGATATATAATTTGTATGTTTCAGACTTCAACTTCGGACGGCATCGTGTGGACGGGAAGACGTCTTTTTTAAACCAAGGCTCGGAAGATGTTCAATATGTTTGCAATTTTTAATTTTTTTGTATGTGTAACTTTTTTTTTTGAACTTTTAACTAATACCTACAGATGTTTCAAACGGATTGTTCCTGTCTCTTTCTTTTTTTGTACAGTAAAATAAAGAAAATTTATCATTTTTTTTAGCGTTTCAAGGAGTGCCCCCCGTTAAGTATGTAAAGGAAACACAAGGACAAACTGAAGAAGACGGGAAAAGTGGAAGGGAGGGAGGGAAAGTCCACTAATAAGTAGTCACGTCCAATAAACTCTTAAAACTAAAAACCATCGATTTATTTTGGGAAAATTATATTGAAGACAAATATGAAAAACGTTTGAGTCATTTACAAACGATGACGTAACTAGAATGAAATTGCATCAGACCCCTTTTGGAACTGTATTCATGCTAAAGCGTCATAATTTCCCTTTACAATTTTATCTGTGGCTTTTCGCAACAACATTTGCTTGTGACTTAACCTCTGTGTCAACGTTTTGTAGGAAAACCGCTGATCCTTCTGAATGACAACGCTCGGTCACATGTTGCAAAAGCCATCAGGGAAGGTAGGTTGTAGAAAGGTTTTAACGGCTGCTTCTAAGATACACTCAGGCATCTATATGGGCCCGTGGCGATACTACAAATTCTACCCGTTTGAAAATGTATATGCAACATTGCTCTCTCAACATGCGCGAGCTAGGAATCGAACCTATTCGAACCGCTTCTCTATTAGTTCGATTCTTGGATCACCTTAAAAGACGAGGAACTTATTCAACACGGAATCTGTATGCCGACAGAAAGATGAGAAAAATTCGTAGCTAACGATGCACAATGCTTATGACAACAAATTTCACTATACCAATTTCATTGAATAAAGCTTTAAGTTGACAAAAAACCCCTAAAAACTTGTTTGTATCCCTTATATTCAAATTTCTGGAATTCCTACCGCTGCACAGTGTTTCGTCTAGAACAAGCTAGCTGGACAAAAACGACATCTTTATTTTTTGATTTTTCTGTTATATAGTCAATATAAATATTCATACATTAGGATCTATGTGAAAATAACACATCGGCACCTTTTATATAGTGAGAAATATCGCCGAATATATCGGATAACCGAAAATTTTAATAATTCCTTTGCATAGTTGGTCTGAAGTGTTTTATATAAATAAGTTCCTGTCAAAAGTCGGTGGCATTTTTCTTTATTAGGGAATCTGAGCTTAAGGGTGAGTAGTATTTTTGCAATATCTTGTATTAGCAATTAAGCTATATTTAATAGTTGTACGTGCCATGATTAAGAAGGAAAGCAATTTTTCCCCAAAATTTTTAACTTCAAAGGTGAAAAGTTAAGATGTCTCCTCATGTCACCTCTGCAATTTTTATATATATTCTTCTCATAAGTGCCTACTAAAAGATGAAACAAAAAACCATTGCGAATTTTTTGCACATCTATTTTATTTTATTTTTTATAGATACATATGTTTACAAGCATAACAAAATTTATGTTTTTTGAAATTTGGTTGGAACACTCAAGTGAAACGAGAAACGAAGAGATAATGGAACACATTTTATCAGTGGTGACACTGATGAATTTTCATTAAATCTCTTGCAATTGCGGGATGATGAAGGTAATATTGTTTGGCAGAATCCTCCACCGTTTTCTACCAGGTTTTGTCATCCTATAAAGTTTATTTTTTCCAAAGATTTTATTGTTTCTGAAACGAACAAAGTTTTGGAAGAGATAAGCTTTATAGTACAAAGAGCATGCTGGAAGAATTTGAAGTTTATTTCCAACATAATATGCTTCTAACCATGATTGGGAAAGTTTGTAATGCTTTGATCGAAATGTCTTCTACTCGAAGTAAATCCAAAAATAATGAATGACGAGACACAGGAGCTTGTACCCAACCGAGAAAATCTGGGTTTTGGTTTATCCACACTGCAGGCTTGGATTAGGTGTTTTGAATGTCTGCTTCACATTAGCTACCGTCTTTATATAAAAAAGTGGCAGCTTGAGGACGTTGATGCCTACTAGTGTTAATGAACCAATTGGTACCCCTGCTGTATCTAGTTTTCATGGTTCTGTGACTCATAGTAATGACTAATTGATAAATGATTCATCCGATAACAGTGATGATAATGTCTGAGAGAATTATGAAAACTGTCCGTAGGTAATAAACTGACAAGAACTTTCTGTTGTGCTAAGACTAGATGTTAAAAAGTTTAATCTAAAACTGCTTGAACTTTACTTTTAGCGTTTTATTCACATCAATTTGCTCTGGATAACAAGCAGCTTTTGCCTTTGTAATACTATTATTTGCCGGAAATACCTTATGACCAGTTTGGACCCCACTTCCGAGTCCTTTTGAATGCATGACTAGTCGATTGGCTATCTACATAGTATACTAAAGCTTCTTCACTACTCAAACATCTAGCACTTTGTTTCAAATTTTTTTTCGTTCAGAGATTCTTGAGTTTCACTTTTCGCAGTTTTGATAACACTTGCTGAATTTCTCCAGTGGACAACCGTACAGATATCTACGC
Organism: Melieria omissa; assembly: GCA_963971225.1. Classification (NCBI taxonomy): domain Eukaryota; kingdom Metazoa; phylum Arthropoda; class Insecta; order Diptera; family Ulidiidae; genus Melieria; species Melieria omissa. The sequence goes on from OZ020267.1 coordinate 6,398,288, forward strand.
AGCATAAATCAACTTATCAGTATATCTGGTATGTTTTAGGTCATCTATTTTTCTCCGTTTAGTCCTCAGACCGGAACTATTAAATTCCTTAATATATATATGCATATATATGTATATGTACATACATTCCTATATGTATATAGTTATCAAAAAACCATATAAAACTAAAAAAATATATGTATCTGAAATAATAAGCCGCATATGAAACGAAAAATCCTGAAAAATATTTTTGTCCAGCTAGCTTGTTCTACACGAAACACTGTGCGCTGTATAAGTCACGTTTAAGTGTCATCTAAATCGGCTCTTGGGCGTTGTTTTTCAACTCTTTCCAACTTAAACCAATTCAACCAGCCTAACGATCAATCGTCCTTCTTCAGAACTTACGAGATTTACCGAACGATTTTACTTTTCCGGCTAGTAGCTTCGATTCCACAACCTTCTTTGCAATGCTGTCATCGTCTTTGTGTTATTTAAGTCAATTTCCGCCTTCGGATTCAGATATCATGCGGCTCTATTGCTGCTTTCTCTAGTCACGTCTCATTTGAGGTCAACTAAAGACTTTGATCTGTTTCCAACTACTCAAAAATCGAATGGTTCGGCAGTATTTAATTTCAGAACTTTGACAGTCGTTCTAATTAAAATTCATTTAAGATTTGAATCGGATCAGATTCTTGACAGTTGTTCTACCTAAAGTTAACTAAAGATGTGAATCTGTTTTCAACTTTTCAAAAATCAAACAATTTAGCAGTGTTTTTCAGTTCTCATTGCTGTATCTCTGACCAACAAGTTGGGATCGCACAAAGGCCATCTTTTGAACTTCACAGTGTTGCCAGATCCCTTTCTTTTAAACCTTAGAAAAATACTAAAATTTCCTCCTAAAAGTTCAAAAAATCTCAATTTTTTTTTTATAATTTGCTTCATTTGAAAGGAAGTAAACTTCTCCTAAAAGATAAAACTATAAACATTTAATTTTTTTTAATGCAGCCTTTTTTTATTCATCTTCAGAACAAATTCATCAACAAAAACAAAACATATAACAAATGAATTAAACAAAAAGTGTAATTTTGGTGGGATGTCATTGTGACAGCAATAAGTAAAAATTACTTAGAACGAGCTTACATTTTGTAAACCTAAAAATTTTTAACATAATCGGGTGTTTTGACTATTAAAACCGGTGCCGAAATATGTTCTGTTGCCAGTGTTCCCAATACATCATACTCCGTTATATAAAAATCTCCTTAAAATCCACTAAGGATCCGAAAAATCCCCTAACATAAAATATAAATCTCTTAAACTTTCTCCTCAACAATTCTTCCTCCTAAAAATTCTCCTAAAAGGCCAAGAATCTCCTAAATCTAGGAGGAAATCTCCTGATCTGGCAACACTGTCACTTCACCACTTTTCCAGCAACAACTTCCCTAGAAATTAAATACGAAAAATATGCCAACAACAAAGCATGTGACGGCGAATTAAATATGAGTGAATCAAGCCCGTAGTCGTCTTCTGACTTTCTGAAAGTGGCCGCGCGACAGCACTTGAAAAGTGGCAATTTTTGTTGGCAGCAAAAACACAGCCCAAATTAATGCTGCCTGCATTGACTACAATAGCAACAACAACAAACAACACTGTAGCCGGATTTGTGCAGCGGAAAATAAAGTTAAGTGGAGACGAACAAATTCCAAAACGACTGCCAGCACAGCATAAACAGCAGCAGCAACAACAACAACAACAACATTGAAAGATAGCAGCAACAGAAGCACCAACTGCACAGGCAAAACATCAAAACGCCGTCCATCATAATCAACGTCATCATCAGCGCAATTGCCGGCTCGCAACAGCGGCAGCACCCTGCCGCGAGTCCCTACCACGCCCCATTCGACTACTGCCCCCGGCAGAGGCGGCAATTTCAAGGTGTGCGCGCTCGCCGTTCGCTCGGGCGTGCAGTCGCCGCATTTCGTGCGCTTAGCAGCCGCGCCGCCGCATTGCTTTCCATCACGGAAAACGCATCTTGCGCGAAAATTGGCGGAAAAAGTGGTCAAACAGCTTCCAACTTTTCAGCAGCAACGCAATGCCCCGCCGCCGCCGCCACCACTGTGTGACGATAGCAGCCGGCAATGGCTGATGTTGTTGTTGTTGTTGTTTTTATTGTTGATGGTGGCCGTTGATTGCAATTGCAATGATGACGGGCCGTCGTCGTTGCTGTGCGCTGCCATCGTTGCAGGCAAACTGTTGACTCGGCAACAGCAACGAATTTCTGCGTTCAACAAACAACAACAACAATAACAACTACACTAATTTTTAGAACCAACAACAAGAACACAAGTGTCTATCGGTTTGTTGGCAGCTTCTCATTGGCGGCCGGTCGCAGCGCCAAAACACGTCAACTCTTCGCGTTCGACTCATCTGCTTTGTTGTTGATCTTGTTGGTGTTCTTATTATTTGCAGCTATTACCCACCGCCTTCGACCGTTGCCCGCTCCCGTTGCAGTTGTTGTTGTTGTTGTTGTTGTTGTTGTTGTATTATAGGCTGAAACACTCATTGCAGCGAATTTTCCTATTAGTTCTCAATACACATTTGAGTAATTGCCCACAACCGCTGCCAACGCCGACCAGCGACGGCGACACTTGCCCAACTCGCGGCAGCGGCAACGTCAAGTGCTCCGTATTTATTTTTAAATTTTTTTAATTAAAAAATCTCCATTGAACGTTGATCGACACACAAAATGCAAACAAATTGGTTTCCTCCTTTCAGCCGGACTGCCGCCACGCAAAATGGCTTCATCCCCATTTGACTTTGCAGCGCGACAAATTGGAACGCTGGCGTCCGCTTCGAAGCGCCAGGCCGAAGCGTTCCTATTAATAATCTTAATTCGCTTTTCATCGATGCCATGTCAATCGATTGAATAATTTCTGCGCCTCTTCAGCACCGTTCACCAGCCTCCACCACATGAAAATCACACAAAGTGCAAAAAGTACACAATTTACCTTGAAGTGTAATTGAACAGTTTATATTTGTGTTAAAATTTAATTGAAAATGAAATTACATAGAAAGTACATGTAGAAGGTTTGTGGTATCAGCAGATTTTGAAGACCAGTTCTATGAGGACTGAAGAGATAAGTAAATTATAAATTGAAAATTCAGAATAACTTAATCTCTGTTTAGAGTCATGAGTTATGACATTTACTATAAAGTTCTCTCAAAGATCCCTGAGTTCACCGAAAAAGAAGGAAGAAGTGTCTTCTTCTGAGATGAACGACGAAATAGACCAAAAAGACCAAAATCATTCCAGTAATCGACAAAGAAAACAAAAGATTTTGCATTCAATAGCAAAGTTGGCTTAAAATTTAAAAATATGTAGAGGAATTTAGAGACATTTCATTGATAATCAAACCACATTGAACACGTTGGACGAAATGGCCAAGTAGACCGAAATTATTTCACCAAAAGAAATGTAAAGAAAGTCAAAGACATTCAGATCGAAGACGTTGAATTTAATGGCAAAGACCAACATTATTTTACTAAGAGACAATGAATGACAATCGAAGACATTTTACTAAAGAACAAAGGAGATGGAAAAGATAGAAGATATTAAACGAAAAAGATAATAAACCCAAAAATATAACAGCCAATGCTGATGCCTTCCTAGCTTAGGTAAAGTATATAATATAAAATAGTAAACAAAATAGTTCAGCCTCATTTAGGCCTCTATGTAGGCCCACTGTGATACCCCAAATCGAACCAGTTTCAAACACACATTTCAAACGGATAAGGGAGGAGGTTTAACTCTAATCCGAACGGCGGATTTAGCAATTTTTCTTCCACACTTGGAGGTTTTTGTCATTGTCAACCAAGAGCGCACTTGTGCGATTCTTGTAATTTTCATCTGCTTCATGTGGATAGCGATAGAAGTAGGCGAGTGTTTCACCAGCCCGAGCTAGGAATCGAACCTAGAGCTTCTGGTATGAGAAGCCAGCGCAAAACCCGCTGAACCATTAAGGCCAGGCAGTCGAAACTAAGGCCATTCTGTAAAATATTTTGACTTTTTCATAAAGTTTAACAGATCTCACAATTTGACTTTGTTGCATTTATAAGAAGGAATGAGATACCTTGTTCCCAAGGTTCACCCTGTTCCATAGGTTCACGTTACTCTATGGAAGTATATTTTTGGCTGAAGGCTGCTTGTTTGGACCCCCTTTTTCCCCCTATTTACGTTCTGCTTATCAAAGATTTGTTGAAGTTGTTCACGTCCATTCCTGCAGGAATATTACTCGCTATGGTACATGAAATTTTGTAGCTGATGGTTCTTTGTGATGATTGTCCTCGAACAGATGGTTTCCTAACTATGTACTAAAGGTAAGCGTGACGCACCCAGGATTTCATTTGGGGGGTTTGCGTATAATTTCTGAGTCGAATACCATTTGAAACCCTTTTTTGTTGCAGTATTTTTTGTGTGTAGGGGGCTTAAAACCCCCAAAGCCGCCCTGTGAGCGCCACTGGTAAACACTAATAAACAATATTCCATAGTCAACAAGACCTAGACGGGGTAGTTAATAACTTGTGTCACATAGGACTTTAAGCATGCAATCTAACAACACCCATAGCTTCATTGTTTAGTAGTTTATTTAAATTATACTATTGTTTGCGAACATTTTTCAATTTCACAAAAGCTACTTCCAGCGTCTTTAGACCAATCTTACAACAGCTTTTAGTTTTCTATGACCTCTACTTGAAATATATTGTACAGATTTGTTGGTTTTCAAATCTTCAACTCTGGATCTACAGTATCAAAGAGTAAAGTAGTCACGTGAACTTGTAGTCACGTAAGGGGTCCTTTATACTTGGCTGGGAGTTCTTTGTTACTTAACTCTGAGCTCACTTGAAATATACTATACAGATCTATAAAATTGAAACTCTGGATGTACAGTTCGAGAAGAGTACCCGAAAAGAATTCGCAAGGATTGCCTTATTTATACTTGTCTGGGAGTTCTTTCGAAGCTACCCTGAACTCTGAACTCACTTGAAATATACTCTACAGTTCTAAAAATCAATAATTTTCCAACTCTGGATATACCGTTCAAAAAGAGTAAACTTATAGTTGACACCTTGTACGTGGGTGGTCCGATAAGTACAAAAGAAAAACGAAAGTTTTGGAAAAGTGGCGATTTATTTCTCAACGTAGTCTCCTTTCAACTCGATACACTTGACCCAGCGATGCCAACTTCTTTAACCCGTCTGAAAAATACGTTTTCTGGATGCCTCCGTGGCGGCGATAACCTTCGACTCAAATTTCTTTTTCAAGTTTGGAAGCAAAAAGAAGTCACACGGGGCCAAATCTGGAGAATACGGTGGATGGGGCAGCTGTTCGTAGCCTAATGCGACCAATTTGGCGAATCACCGACCGATATTGCTATTTTTCTAAAGTCCGCGGACACGTTCGTTTCCACACGCGGTCAAAACAAAACTACAAATCCAATATGGCTGAAATTTAGACAGTAGCCGTCTACGAGGATGTACTACACGATAGTAAATTTCTCTTGCGATAGTGGCAACATCGGGCGGTGGGGCTAAGTACTTATCGGACTGCCCACGTAATGTAAGGAGTCCTTTATTGTTGGCTTGGAGTTCTTTCGAAGCTATTCTGAGTTTATGAGTACTGTCTGGAGTTTTTCAAATGTACTTGGAAATTTTGTAGATGCTCTCTTGCAAGATGTTTTCTTCTTTTCCATAATCTGAGCCACATTGAGTCAGATAAGTTAGGGATATCAAAATGTTCAAATGAGTTTGAGTTGAGTTCTCTTCTCTGAAGCATATTTGTCAAGAATTATAGATCACCTTGACGTGTTCGCAATGGGTGTAAGCTGCGTTCGATCTAAGTGCTTCTCCAATGAGACTCTAAATTATTGCAGCACAACTTCAACTCGATCGCAATGTAAAGCCACACACACATAGACACATAAACACAAACATGTCATTTATGCAACTTGAAATTGCATCACATCGCACAGACAGCGATTACATTTGCCACATTAAAACGCGTCATTTCGGTGTTGCCGCACAACATGGAAATAACAGTTTTCGCACTTGAACTTGTTGCTGACGGGACATGAGAAACGAATGCAAAAGTTGTCTTAGCCAAATTCGCTTAAACGGTGGCCCGATGCCATGGTCGCTGTGTGCGCAAAAAAGGCCAACAACAACAACAACAACATTAGCAGTGTCGATCGTCGAACGGCATTTTCCGCACGTACGTGAAATGGAAAATTTGTGTTGTTGTTGACGTTGCGTCCATTGCTGCTGCTGCCGCTTTGCGCTGCTGTGCGGCAATCTGAAGCGGCGATCGGAACAAGTGCGAGGCGTCGGTCGACGAGTGCAGCAAAGTGTGGTCACATCGTGACCAAGCTGACACGGTGCGCTGCTGGCTGCACCACACTGCATGCGGCATGCTGCCTTGTGCCGCACAATGTTGCACACACAATGTGCGCAGCATAAATGTGAACTGAAGTGAATGATTGGGTGAGTGAGTCAGTTAGTGAATGCGGCAGATTATTTCAATGGATTTGGACAAATAGGCGCATTGTGTGTTGAGCGTTGAGCGCGCTTTGATTAGCATAATTTGCGTTAAGTAAGACGTATATGCGCCAAATGCAACACAAGTTTGCCATTTGACAAATATTGAGGAATTCATAAATTTTCCAGTACTATAAAAATGAATTTAGAGGAAGTGGGAAAAAGATGTTCCATAATCACTTATTTACTTTTGAGGCAGTTCAGACTTTAGTTGAAAGTAAATGAAGTTCGAACCCATAATTCGCTGATTTGTGGCCGAACGTATGAATCACTAAACCATGGCGTCTAGTTAAGAATTTGTTATGAAAAACTTGAATGCTCAGTTCAGTAAAAGCCGTTTTTAGGTTAGGAAACCGCAATAAATAAGAAGATAGAAAGTTTAAAAAAGCTTATAAAATTTTAGATTATAAAACCCACAATTGAATCGAACCTTTCCAACTAAGTTTTTTCGAGGTTTTTGTTGGGTTGTCTTTTCATAATAGAAATCATGTCTTTTAATAAACTTTTGAGCGATTACTTTCGATTATTTGTCTTGGCCTTGAAAACTCTTCTACTTGGCTCCAATTAGCAGGAAAGTGTATTCTCATACTTCATCCAAGTATTGAAATTTTTGATCTCTACAAACACTCCAGTGTTTTCAAATACTTTGTAACTTTTTTTCATCAACTTTTATCGCCTTGACAGCAAATTGCAATTTTGGCAAATTTTCAACAGTTCCAAAAATTGTACCCCAGTGCGTATGCGTAACCTGAAATTAATGAACAGCGTGCGGCCCATGAAAACAAGTGCTTCCAAAACACTCATTCACACACACACACACAGTGCACATTTGAATAAGAAATAAAAAGGCATAAATAAATAATTCGGTAACAAACACGACACACTTCTGTTGTTGCTTTAACTGTTGCCCGATTAAAAATGGACGACGACGAGCGGCGGCGTCTGGGACGGCAGCGGCAGCGGCAGCGGCACTGATGACGGCAGCAGCACAACACGAATTTGCTGGCAATCGATAATATTTGCGTTTGTTTGCTGTTCTTCGTAAACAATTGAACAAACATTGCCGTTTGCCATTTGCAATCGGCAATTGGCAATTGGCACATGCAGTAACAGCTACAACAACACCAACGACAGCAACAAAAGAATAACACAAGCAAACTGCACAGCGACAGAACAGAATTTCAGCAATTGCAATATTGTCCTTGAGCTTATCACCTCACACACACACACACACACACACACGCACATACACATACATATCGAGCAAAAACAAATGCCAGCAACAACAACGAGCAGCGAGCAGCAACGCAAATATGGCACCTAACGAAAAAAAAATAAACTGCCCAAAAACAAAAACAGCAAGACGGCAGCTCCAAAATCGCCGCTGCTATTTACACTTGATGCCATTTGCTGTTGTCACTGTTGTTGTTGTTCTCGTTGTTGTTGCTAGAGCACACTTTTGCAGGCACTTGGCCGCGGCCAGCAACAATGCGCACACAATGCGCTGCATTTTTCTCAATTTACGCTAGGCGCAATTTTTTTGCGCATGCATTTTGTTGTTGTTTTTTTTTTTGTATTTTTCCAGAATTTCGCATTTATGATTTTTTTCAATAATTTCAATCGCCGCTTACAGCGGGACGGCCGCTGACAGCCGCGAAAATTGCGCGCACGGCCGCATGGCGCATCGAATGCTGGCCGATGCGGTGTTGATGACGTCTGTCAGGAACAGGGTTGCCAGATTGACAATTTCACATCGAGATTTTGGGTATTTTAGGCGATTCTAACAAAGCTTTCGTTGGGTTTTGAAAAAAATTTGTTCAAATACTTTTAATTTGAATTAATTTTGTCATTTTAAAGAAATTAAAATATTTTCAAAAAAATATTTTACTATTAAAAACATGTTTTTTAATACATTTGTTGAATTCTTGAAGGAAAAATTGTCAGACATTTAATTTTTTATGACAGTAATTCTTATGGCAAATTATAAAAAAAATATTTTGAAAATTCTTATGGCAAATTATAAAAAAATATTTTGAAAATTTTTTTTTATTTATATTTTTTAATTCTCTAATTCTCTAATTCTTAATATGATCATGCGAAAAGTTGTTACTTTAAAAAAATTTTAATGTTAAAAAGTAAACTTTTGGTTGATTCATTTCTTGAATTCTTAAAGAAAAATGATCACATATTTAAATTTTTATAATTTTTTTTATAAAAAAAATTTAAAATGTATTTTCTAGTTTATAACTTTATTTTAATCTTCGAGTCTGATCATCAGAAAAGTTACGTTAAAAAAATTTTACGATTTTTTAATACATCTGTTGAGATCTTGAAAGTAAGATCTTAACATATTTAATTTTTTATAACATAAAAAATATTTATAGCAAATAAAAAAAAAATGTTTGGATAATTTATTTTTTGAATTAATTTTTTTTTTTGTAATCTTTAAATCAGATCATCTGAAAAGTTGTTAAGAAATGTTAAAGAATTTTAAATATTAAAAAAACATCTCTTTCTAGTAAACTTTTTTTTAAAACATTTGTTGAATTCTTCAAAAAAGAAATATGTATTTATGGAAAATTATAAAAAAAGTTAATTTATTTTCTTGATTTAATTTAAAAAATCATAAAAAAAAATTATTTTTTATTTCCTTTCTTGATTTGTATTTTTTTAATTCTCTAGTCTGATCACCCGAAAAGTTGTTGCTGTAAATTACAAAAAAAAAGTTTAATTCATTTTCTTGATTTATATTTAACATAAATATTTATGGCAAATTATAAAAAAAAAAATTTTAATTTATTTTCCTGATTTATATTTTTTAATTCTCTAGTCTGATCATCCGAAAAGAAGATGTTACTACAAAGACATTTGAATACTAAAAAAAACATATTTTACTATTAAAATTTTAAATACATTTATTGAATTCTTAAAGAAAAAATTTACAGATATTCAATTTTTTATAAATAAATATTAATTGAAAATCATAAAGAAAAGCAATTTTGAAATTTTTTTATTAATTTCAATTCTTGTTTATCTTCTAACCTGAGCTTCCAAAAACCTGGCAACCCTTTTTACTAACAATTCGCATTTGGCATTTTTGTTTTTTGTCGCGCGTCTTGCTTTTTCGTTCATTTGGGCATTGAGCGCTAGTTGCTTCTTGCTTTTGTTGTTACTATTATTGTTGTCGTTGTCGTTGTAGTTGTCTGCTGCAATTTTTCCGTGCGCTTTTTAGCGCGTTGATAGCTGAAATGTTTTGACGTTTTTGTTGTTGCTGGTGCACTTTTTTCGAGAGTGTCTAATTTCAAAACGCGTTCGGCGGCCGCCATCAGTCGGCAATTTGGCCCGCCGCATCTCGCATCCCGCCGACTGCGCGCACTTGCACCGCTGTGTGTCTAATTGGTTGTTTGTGCATGTTCTTGTTATTGCTGTTATTGTAACTATTGTTGTAGTTAGCATTGTTGGTTGTTTTTTTGGCATTTTTGTTTTTGTGCTCTGTATCAGCGGCGACAGCGGCACAAATAAATTAAACACAAAATTGCCGCACACTCGAACCGCCGCCACTCACACCGCGCCGCTGCGCACACGCGCGCCTAACTTGCCAACCAAACGCACCCACACACACACACCCGACATACAGACACAGACACAGCCACACACTGGTATTGCACCTCAATTTCGCTTATCTGACAAACGCGAATTTTTATGACAAAATTTGTCGGCTGTTTCTTGCCTGCGCCCGGCTGCAATTTGGCGCATTTTCCATCGCTCGCCGCATTGTCGAAATCAGGCCACACATCAGCGCGCGCAAGATAAGGTTTTATTTTATTTTTCCATGCCTCCTCCATGCTCTGCCTTGTGCCGTCTACTTACTTACTTATTTTTTATACTTGCACATGTGCTTAATTTTTTTTTTTTTTGATAATTTAATAGTTACTTGCTTGCTAAATAAATCATTTCGGGGAAATTTGATAATGCAAAGGTGACCTCGTTTTTGTTGCTAAAAACTTCCGGCGGCCGCCATTTGATAAGTTCTGGCAAGCGCGTGCAACTTGTGCGTCGTTTGCGTTTATTATTTCGCAACTTGGGGAATTTATGCCATTCTTACATAAGCTCACCCATGCATGGCCCGAAAGGGCGCTGACAGTAGAATGTTCCCTTAAAATGCCGACTCACACCTCCTAAAATATTCTAGAAACGTGTTTTGTAAGCGCCTGGAAATCGAATTTGCATGAAGCACCTTGCACCCGCACAATAAAATTGCAATGAATCAATTTTGTCCGATTGATCAATTAATCAGATAAGTTGCACGTCGTTGGCATTTCAATGAGCGATGCACCAAAAATGTGCTAGCAAAATTTTTCGAATGCCATAAGCAAATTATTTTGTTGTTTCCCTCGCAATTGAACAGCATTCGACACGGAATGAATGAATATATTTGAATTTTTTGAACGCTGAGCAATTGTGATGAAATAATTTTTGAACACTTTTTCAAGCCACAACTCGGTAAAAGTTAATACAAGCAAAGCTGGTTTCTATGTTGGCCAATGTTGCTAGTTATTAATTTTTATAAAATGTATGTAAATAGTTTTGTATAAAATGAGGAGCGTCTTAAAAACGGATATAGAATCCGATCCAAATATCGCTTTTTGACTAACTGATTCTCAGACGTCCAATTGCTGCATTCAATGGGAAATAAAACTCCATACATCAAAAAGTTGCCATAGAGAATAATCATTCCATACTTTCAACTCTTTAAGTTCCTTCTATCTCCGGCCTTGATGAACCTAAAGCTAAGCATTTCGAAGCATTCACCCATTTCGTCATCTGCCAGGTAAATGTCGGAAATAGCAGAGGGTCTCAAATGATATTAGACCTCAAGTCTTATACGCAGAGTCGTTTAGTTTTGCTGTGACTAAGTTAAGGCCAAAATCTCCGTAATAAAGAGTAACCGATCCTGCACTATGCAACAAATTTGAAGGTCTGCTGAAGATCTAAGTTAAGGCAAGTGGCTTTGTGGGTAGTCGAAGAGTGACTTTATTATTGTTATCCAAATTGTCTTTATTGTTGCAAGATATACAAATTTCGGAAAAAATTAGGCTCTGTTGGGAAAACTAAACTAACTAACGTTTAGACTATTCAAACTGTCCGCGTTTCGAACTCAGAATCAGAAGTTCTGGTTCTGTCTAGGGTCCATGGTTTCCGGAGCCCTAGATTTTATATTTGCTAGCTATTTATTTAACAATTTAAAAGAAGAAGTTGGGCAGAGCACATTAAGCATTTAACTTGCCGTTCCTAGCAGCGAACTTCTTGTTTGAAATTGAAACAATTAAATGCAAACAATAACATAACATATGTTGGAGTTGGAAAGACCTTTCTGGATATAATTATGGGTATAACTATGAAACGGTTTTTAGTGTTGTGACCAATGTCCACTCTGGACCATCTACGAAAAGCGTCTACCTACGTAAAAGCAGCTTTGAAGTCGTAAAATTCAACTCAGATGAGTGAAAAGCGCCATAGTCTGTCTTCAACGTATAGTTTCAGTGATAGGAAGAGAAGTAAGTCTCGATGAAGTATTAAATATCAGCTCAACTAGAACCAGAATAGACTAGAGGTCATTTGATTAGCTAAACCCGCGGCTTGACGCGCAATTTTGAAGTCAATGGGCGCAATAAATCAAATTTGTTTACACAAGACTGTATGGGCAGTGCCACGCCCGTTTTATGCAATGCCCCACCCATTCGTACAGTCGAATGGTGCGACCCAGTTTGATTGATGTGTAACTTACAGTTCCAAAGTGAACGCGGAAAATTTAAGTCACCAAAAATTTGCCACGCTCCTTGTCCAAGGCACATAAAATTTTACCAGTAGAATGACACATTTATGGGACTACGGTATAAAAATTTCAATGCTATTTGAGTTATAATTCCGAAGCTATTCGACATTAACAATTTTGGTTGTATGAGCAGTGCCATGCCCCCTCGTCCGATACCCACTCCATTCCCCTAATCAAAGAGCACGTCTAAATTGTAAGTTTGTGCCAAATGTAATTGATGTGTGATCTGTAGTTTCAAAGTTATTCAAAACATTTGGGTCGCTTGAAAAGTGCCACGCCCCTTGGCCAACGCTTATGAAATTTTACCAGTAAAACGACATACCTGAACGGTGGTCCTATACCAAATTTCAATGCTGTGCGACGCATTATTTCGAAGATATTCAATATTTAAAATTTAGATTGTATACGAGGTGCCACGCCCACCTGTCGGGTTGTATTTGCTCTGTGTGCTTCACCGAGATTTACTCAAGACGAATATTCCGTGAAAGATTCCGCTCAATCGGCTGTATAGTGTTCGAGTTTTAGTTTCATGTGAGCAACAAACAAACAACCACACAGCAGGGGCGTAGCCAAGGGAGCGGTTTTGGGTGTCAGAACCCCCCCCAAGGCCTATAATTATTTAAAATTTTCAATCACTATGCATAGTATATATGTACGTTCCCACATTAGCAAAAGGATCTTTTCAGTAATATCGAGACACAGGGAAAAATTCGTGGTGAAAGGGTTGAACATTTAAAAGAATAATAACAAATTTTTTTGGTGTAACCGATATGATTGTTTTAAATAGTTCCCTTCAGGCTCAGTACAGTATTTGCATGATCTAAAAGCATGTTTAAGAATGTTTTAAATGGTCGGCTGGAATGTCCTTCAGGATGTTGGTACAAGCCCTTTGGATGGCTTCTACGTCCTCAAAACGCCTTCGTTTTTTTTTTATAAGGTCGCATCGGGTGAAAACGAGGTTGATGGTTAAAATTCGACTTTTAGTCCAAAAATCAATCAATTGTCTATGGATGAGATGGTGTCTTTCGATAGTTAAAGTGTTCAACTGAAATGCGATAATGTTATGTTTTTGAGATGCTCAACTTTCGCCTTACCGAAGATTTTTGTAATCGTGATAGTCAGTTTTTCGAAAAAAGCCTAACTTTAAAGATTTATTTTGCGACTATGGAAAAATATTAGATGATTTCTTTCCAAAGGGTTTATTGAACACACACTGAGGTACGTAAAAAAACTGTTTGAGTTTTATTCAAAGTTGTGGCGGAAGCGCCTGGGATGACCCGTGTAGGTGTTTGGTATACAAAATAACAAAAATAACAAAAAACATTAATAATATTTCCACAACTATTTTTTTGTTTGTGTTATTGAAAACTACTTTCGAATTTTTTCAGTAAGAAGAAATAATACATATCTACCACTTCGTTCAATAATGTGTGTGACCAACTAATTAAAACACATTTTTTTGCCAAAATTCGTTTTTATTTATCAACATAGTCCCCTTTTAGGGAGATACAATCATTCCAACGCTTTTCCAATCTTTCGATACCGCCTTTGTAGAACGATTTTTCTTTGCCTTCAAAATAGGCGTTAGTTTCAGCGATTACTTCATCATTTGAGCCAAATCTCTTACCACGGAGCATCTTTTTGAGGTCTGCGAAGAGCCAGTAGTCGCTGGGGGCCAGATCTGGAGAATACGGGGGATGAGGAAGCAATTCGAAGCCCAATTCATGCATTTTTGCCATCGTTTTCATCGACTTGTGACACGGTGCATTGTCTTGGTGAAACAACACTTTTTTCTTCTTCATATGGGGCCGCTTAATCGCGATTTCTTCTTTCAAACGTTCCAACAACGCTATATAATAGTCGCTATTGATTGTTTTCCCTTTCTCAAGATAGTCGATGAATATTATTCCGTGCACATCCCAAAATACTGACGCCATAACCTTGCCAGCCGATGTTTGTGCCTTTGGACGCTTTGGGCGGCTTTCACCGGTTGCATGCCACTCAGCAGACTGCCGATTTGACTCTGGAGTGAAATGGTGGATCCATGTTTCATCCATTGTGATGTACCGACGCAAAAACTCCGACTTGTTGCGCGTAAACATGTCCAAACAGCTCTTTGAATCATCGATTCGTTGTTGTTTTTGCTCCGGTGTGAGCAAACGCGGCACCCATTTCGAAAACACCTTTTTCATAACCAAATGTTCGTGTATTATGGTGTGTACACTGCCTGCTGATATCTTTAGAATGTCAGCAATCTCTCCTACTTTCACTTTACGGTCGGACATAATGATTTTCAGTGTTTTTTCAACGTTTTCCGGAATAACAGCGTCATTTGGCCGTCCAGTAGATGGAAACTTTTATCGGTGTCTGTACGACCACGTTTGAATTCGGCATACCAATAACAAATGGTTCTTTTTGATGGAGCAGAGTCCGAATAATGTTTTTCAAGCCATTCCTGGCATTGAACAGTATTTTTTTCATTAAAAAACAATGATAAATCAGCACACGGAATTGCTTTGAATTCATTTTTTTTGAAAACTCAAAAGTAGTGTCACTTAAAGCACTGTAACTTGTAAACTAATGGTCGGATTGACATATAATTTTGACAGTAAGCCTAAAAAGGTTCACAATTTCGAAAAAAATATTGATTTAGTATTAGTGCCGCCATCTATGTGTCAGTCACACACATTATTGAACGAAGTGTTATTTTGGATAAATACTCTGGCAGATGTTGAACATGAATCATGAACAAGATCACCCAGGTGGGTACAATTAAAGCGAAGGTTAAATCCAATTTTCAATGATGAATTATCACCAAGTTTTGATGGAATCTGCGGTGGATCATTTACGTCCTGACAATCGTTTTTAAATTGCGAGTACCACTCATGAACTCTGCCAAGGGATAAACGATCATCACCATAAACTTGGTCCATCAATTGAAATGTTCTTGTTAAAGTTTTACCAACTTTAAGGCAAAACTTAATATTAGCTTTTTTTTAAAGGTGCAGTGTACTTTAAAAAAAAATGTAATACTAAATTGGCAAACAATGTTTTTTAAAACCATTCCCATGACCAAGTTCTGGCTACGCTCCTGCCACACAGACATTCATTTTTATATGGAAAGACGGATATAGAATATTAAAAAGTAAATTAAATTCATATATTTCTTGGGCCTCAACAATGCTTTATGTTTTCGTTAACAAAATGAGGATGGAACATTGCTGCCAGCTTTGGCTGATTTGCTTTTGGTTTACAGTGTAAAGAAAATTTACATGAAAAACTGTTCAAGATGTCAGTGGTTTCGATTGAAGTTATGAAAATTTTATTTTACCGTTGCAAGCAGGATTACCTTAAATATATTGAATATATACAATAGATAGTATAGTGAAATAGATTAGTGTTCAACAATCCACCAAAATGGATCTGATCTTAAAAAATGTATTAGATGACAAGCTGGTTTGGGAAGGCAACATGTGAAAAAACAAGAACAATTGAATACAAAACTCTATTGATGAAAATGATCGATGCATGAAGCCGCAAATCAGAGAGTCGTGGGCTCGAATCTCAGTTCAAGCAATGCAATTTTCAGGCAGTTGAAATTTTTTCGCCACTATCAAACTGAGTGTTAATGGCAATGAAAGAAACTTATATACTATTTATTAATGTCCCTAAAACAAAATTAAACAAAATTCCTAAGTTATTTAATTTATTACTATTTTTAATGTATTCCTAAATTAATTAATTTATTTATTATTTATTGTATAATAAATTTATTATTCCGGAATTTTGTTTAATTTTGTTTAAGGTAAATAAAGGGTAATTAATTTAGCTCCTTTCATGGCCATTAAAATTCAGTTTGATTATTGCGAAAAACTTTCAATTGCCTGAATATTGCTTGAATTGAGATACAAGCCTACGACTCTCAGATTTGAATAAATAAATTAATTTATTAGGCAATAAACAATATATTCATTAATGTAGAAATTTGTATTTACTATACAATCATTAAATTTAAAAATTTATTTATTATAAATAAAAAAATGATCAATTTATTTATTATATCAGGTGTACAACTTTGCTTCCGCCGTTTTCCGATAGGTGGCTGTACGGGCTGAGGCTGGTTGAAATACATAGATGGTAATGCCTTTAAAGTGAGTGTGGACAGTGCCTAACGAATTGTCATCGCCGTTTCAGTGACAGTTGTTCTTGTTTTCGTATTATTCACGCTCGAAAATGTCCGTTTATGTGCCCAATTCTCGCCATTTGCGGGAAGTTTTACTTTTCTGTTACAATTCGAAAAAAAATGCAGCTGAAGCGCATCGAATGCTCTCAGAAACTTACGGTGATGCTGCTCTGAGTGAAGGAACGTGTCGGGAGTGGTTTTAACGTTTTAAAAATGGTGATTTCGATGTCGAAGACAAACATGGTCGTGGACAATGCTCGGCCTCACGTCGCAAAAGTGGTCAAAAAGTACCTGGAAACGCTGAAATGGGAAGTCCTGCCCCACCCGCCGTATTCCCCAGATGTCGCCCCTTCTGACTTCCACCTATTCCGTTCGATGGCACACGGCCTGGCAGATCAACATTTTCAATCCTTCGAAGAATTGGAAAAATGGATTGCTTCATGGATAGCGTCAAAAGAGGACTCCTTTTTTCGAGCCGGGATCCGAAAATTGCCGGAAAGATGGGAGAAAGTTGTCGCTAGCGACGGACAATACTTTGAATAATACATCTGTAAGCACTTTTTCGCAATAAAGCTTTTAATTTTGGAAAAACACGGCGGAAGCAAAGTTGTACACCTGATAAATAAAAAAATGATCAATTATACATCATAAATAATAATTTTAAAAAATTAATTGCAAAAATAAATATTCAACAAACTTTTGAACTGCTGAAGGCCAAACTATGCAAATTGTCCAAACACGAATTTGTTTAGAATTTTTCAACTGAACAACAACAAAACGTCAAACAAACAACCTGTTTGCTATAATAACAACAACAATAAAAAGAGAACAAGCCAAAAATATATGCAAAATTGCACACAATTAAATCGGCGAATTGCCGCTGATTATATGCGGCGCACCGAAAGTCTCGCGCACGTTTCGTCTACTTGCGGAAGCGAAGCGAGAACATCAACAACACTTCAAGCAGTGGCAAGTTTTCGCGCGGCCACTGCATCGACGGCCGACGGGCGATGCTGCACTTTGGGAAACGCGCCGAAGAGACGTGTGGATGTGTGTGGATGTTAGTTTTGCAGCTGTCTTGTTGTTGTTATTGTTGTTGTTTTTGTTATTGCAGCTGCCTGCATTCCCTGCCCATATTATGTAAAATTATTACAACAATATGAAAAAAACGGCGCTAGAACAAAGCGCTGGCAGCAGCAACAGGCGGTTGGTGAGTGAGTGTTGTTGTTATTATTGTTGTTGTTATTGTTGTTGCAGCTGCAACAGTGGCAATTGCAATTTGAGGTATACGCGCACTTGCTGCTGCCTTCTGCGCAAATGTTGTAATTTTTGCCCAGTGTTATTGTTTTTGTTGTTGTTGTTGTTGCTTTTATGCTCGTTCTAGTTCTGGAACCTGCGCTGCCGCTTGCCATCATTTATTTATTTCTTTTTTGTTGTTGCCCTTGATGTGGTAATAGCTATGATGGCCATGGTGCAAAGGGTGCAAGGCGGACAACAGTGTGTGGCGGAGAGGGGGGAAGGGGGAGAAGGAAGAGAGGGCGCTGTTCGGCTGCTGGTGGCGCGTTGATAGCCAACATAATGGCCTGTTGTGGCACAGCGTACTTGCAGCCATTTATTGTTATGATAGCAGGCAAAAGTAGAAGAAGAGGAAGCAGCAGCAGCACACCAACAATAACAATAACAACAAAAACACTGTGTACCCTAATAGCACTCGACGGCAGCGGCAGCAGCGAAAACAAAAGCAGCAGTTGAAGAAGTCTATGCCAAAAGATGTCGAGAAAGTAGAGAAGCATAGGAAAAATAAGAAGAAGAAGAAGAGGTTAGAGAAGAGTTAGCAACAAACAACATGCAGACAGGCAGAAAGGGCAAAATTGACGCGGTCGCGGTGAAGGGAGGAGTGCAAGGATTATTACATCGGAAGATGTAAAGACAACAACAACAACTACAATAATAATAATAATAATCAGAAAAGCAACAACAACAACCACACGAACAAGAATCACAAAAAACAGCAGCAGCGGAAGCACTGCAACGAGCCAAGGGGGAAAGAGGGGCGCCGGCAAAAGAAATCAGCCAACTGCGCACCTGTTGCAAATTTCATTCACGTCAGCGCCGAAATGGTTCGCTGTTAGAGCCACGTAGGTCCGCAGGGCCGGGAAAGAGTTCGGATGATTGAGTTGCAGCGCGACGATGAAAGAAGGGGGCGCGGTACGCAGCAAAGCTGCTGGGGCTTACGTACCGCGCAGCAGCAGCAGCACAGCGCAACTATTGAAATTTTTTATGTTTATTATTTTTGCCAGCCAGCGAATCAGCGACCTTTACGCTTTTCGTGTGCGCTCGCTTGCACTTTTTTCCGCTTTTCCGCAATTTTCCTCGTCGACGATGATGCCAGGCCATGCACTTCTCTATTCTTCGAATGAAGAAATATTTAACTTTTCGCCAAGTGCAAAAAAGTTGTTTGTGTAGTTATGTTGTTGTTATTGTTATTCTTGTTGTTAACTTTAAGATAAGTTTTTGTTTTCTTGAGTTTCGTTGGTTCTCTTTTAGTAATTAACGTTTTTAACCTGTTTTCCAGAATTGTATGAATTCAAGTACAGGGTGTTTTATTGACAATGATCGAATGTGAAGTCGAACTGATTTCGAATTGAATGTTCAATTCAAAGTCTACACAATACTATCCTTCAAAAATCATCGAACATTCTATGATTTAACTTGCCTACTCATGACTTGGAGTGCTTTTTCATGGAAAAATGGAAATGATACGAGGGCGGGTCAATAAGTCCGCGACTTTTTGTATTTCCCGCCTCTTAATTCCCGCCCTCGTATAAACACATCCAATCCAATATTTATCCCTAAGTGAATTATTGCAGATCAATCTAGCCCAGATTTGCTCTCATCATGTTAGCTAAGTAACTAAAACACTTTCCTTCTTAAACTTTATTTGGTATATTGAAACCATATATTGAACTTTCGAATCTATATTTCTGAAGAGCACTTTTCACGATCGGAGTTTAGACTTTAACCCAAAAATAAGCTCAACATCTGTTGATTTCAATCAAGAGGCATAAATCAATATCAATATAACCCATCTGAGCTGTGCTTAAGTCTCTCAATGCACCTCAAATGCCCTGGAGGCCGAGTAAATCTTGGAGCAACACTGTCAAACCTAACATGCAATGCAGAGCCATTCAACCTGGAGACTTGGTATTACAAGAAACGACCAGAAATAAGAAGTTCTTTGAACAATCCAACCATTATCCTTCCAAGCTTTTAGAAAACCCTATGTTGCCACCGCTACTTAACCTAATTTGTTAGAGTTCTTAACTGAAGAAATACAAAACGTGTTAAAATCACTTGAGCACGTTTGGCTTAAAATGCAAACTTGTGAATTTGTTGACAATTTTTTTAGATAACCACTCAACCTTAAACCACACAACCATATCGATTAAGAAATATGAAAGTGAGAAGATGCTACATCAGTTCAACCTAAACACATTCTTTAATTTTTCAGGGGTATGAACTAGTTTAAGGATCACTTTATGCTTTAGCAACTAAATCTATTGCACAGATCTATCTATCTGCATATCTACGCTTTAATGAAAATCTAAAGTTTCAACACAACATTTTCCATTTGATTTGAATTCATTATTGGAGAGCTGAACAAACCTTGAAGAAAATTTCCTTTATTTTCTACAACTTCAGATTTCAACCTATCAAAACACTTAGTTATCCAACAAACACAAATTCTTCTGGCTCTATTTTTCTTTTTTAACTCAGAAAGTAGGGTTTCAAAAGCTTTTAAGTACTGAATTAGTAGGTACCTTGACTAAATATTTTAATTTAAATGTAAAATTTAAGTAGATTTGCTAATAACAGAATATCAGACATGTTTTTTCATTTCATTTTCATGTGAAAGTGAAATCAATTATTAGAAGATAATGTGATAAAAATTTATTCCAAAAGGTTCATACCTACTCACAATCTTGTGCATTTGAGATTGCAAATCGATGCAATAGCAAATATTTGCAATTTTCAATCTTTTGCTAACGGTCTTGTATCGTAGCATTTGCCAATTGGTGTGGTATTTTGTAATCTACACTAACGAAATACACAGGGATGCATTTGCTATACCATTGCAAATATACAAGACTTAAAGCTCATAGCTTATATTTACTATGCAAATGCAACACCGAAGTGCAAAACTCACAGTTGTTGGAAAAAGAAGTACAAAGCGAAAAACGAATTGTTAAACATGGAAAAGAAAGAAATAAAGAAAAGAATTGAACGAGATTTTTTATTTTTTTTGTTCCTTGTTCACTCCTCTCGGGAGCATAGGGCCTCCACAAGACAGCTTTGTGTTGGTTACATTAATCAGTTGTGTTGTTCTGCCAGTGTAGGTGATTTGCCTGCCGCATTGAACGAGATAAACTAAATAAAAAATCGGCTGAAGAGGACGTACAAAATATACTAAATTATCTCCAAGGACCTCCCGAGGTAGAGGTAAGGAATGGCCGCTTCTAAGCAAAAACTCTGTTAGTGCATTCATAATAGTTACGAGTTTCGTGTTTTACAAAAAGAATTGAAAACTAGAATAGAAAAATACCGCTCACAATTGATGGCAATTCTTTGCTAATGCAAAGATTTGAAATCTCAAATGAACAAGATTGTGAGTAAGTCTTATGTTATGGGTTTCAAGTGTTGCATATTTGCAATGGTATAGCAAATCTGTGGCCGTAAGGAATAACAGCCAAAGTCGAGTTAGGACAAAATTGAGTTATGACCACCATTTCATTCGTCGTATTCAAATGTACTACTACACAAAATTCTATGGTTTTTGCTCATAAAATTAATGTTTTACGCCCAAAAATCTAAAAATTATCTAGTTAAATCGAAAGCTAAATTCCAAAATTAAAAGTTCTTTCCTGAAAACTTCATTAAATCGACTTTGGCTGTTATTCCTTACGGCCACATAAATGCATCTCTGTATATTTTGTTAGTGTAAATAAAAATTATACTACACCAATTTGCAAATTCTGCGATGCCAGACCGTTTCCACAAGATTGTGAATAAAGCTCATGGGTTTCAAGTGTTGCATATTTGCAATGGTATAGCAAATGCATCTCTGTGTATTATGTTAGTCTGGAATAAAGTTATACTACACCAATTACGATGCCAGGCCGTTTCAACAAGATTCTGAATAAAACTATTGTGTAGTTTAACACATTTTCTCTTAATTTGAGTACTTTGACCTTAAAAAACAACAAGAAATACGAAAGCAAAGATGCTACATCAATGCAAACCCAATGCATTCCACGAATACATTGGAATCACTATGAACTGGTTTTAATTTTACATGAAAATTAAATGCAGAACATTTCTGTCTTAATATTTTTCAATACAGAAAATAGATTTTCCAATATAGACAAAATATTATGAGCAATAAACCATATTATACACATTTCTTCTTAAATATTTTGTGTTATTTTCCATGAAGTAAGACTTTAATCAATTTACCTAAAAAGCATATATTTCTAGACTGATTAGATTGTGAAATATTACAAGCATGTTGCGAACGACAGCAACTTTGGCATTATGGCAATTTCATTCATAACATTTATTTCTTGTATTTATATTTGTTTTGCAACAAGTGACGCACAACTGTGCATCGATGCACATTTGTTGCCATGCAATGCGGCACAGCGCGCACAGACACCTGTAGCGCACATCGAGCAGCGTGCACGCGTAATTTATGAATGAACCTCAAGTCGACGACTCGCATGCGGCGGCAGCAGATAAATAAACCGGTCCATGCGATGCAGCGGCAGCAATGCAAGTGGCAAAACATATGGCAGCGTGAAAAATTGGCAGCAAGCGCTGCAAATTTTCACCCACCCACAACAGTGAGAGACAGATGGATGGTCGAACGGACGTGCAGATGGACAGACGAATGAAAGTAATCAACGAAAAATTGAAGGCAGCATAAATATGTTTTAGTTTGAATTAAATTGGTGATGGTGTCGTAAATTTCTATGGGAAACTATATAATTTTTGTATGATTTAGAACTTTTTGAAGGTCTCACTGTCTGCAAAAAAATCTCTATAACACCGTTTAGTTCGCAATACAAGTCATAGCTTTTATGTGCTGATTTCAGACGCAATCTTGTGAAATCACATTTTATGTTATTTCCAGCCGTTTAATATGCGCCAAGTGACTGCCGCACCATATGCTGCAAGTATGCGGCCGAAATTTATGCGTTTGCATTTTTTCGCTCACACCACCATCGCTGCCACGCCCCAACCTATGTGCATTGTACACACACACACACACACACACTCGCATTCATTTGGCTACACTGAACTACATAGGTTTGCTAACATTGCGCCATGCAACAAAGCTATTTACTCAGTCCGCTCGTGCACTCCACTTGTTGGCGTCCACAACTGCCTGTTGCATGCCACAGCTGGCAAGCAACAGTTGAAACGCGCAAGTGTGAGTGATACAGCATCCACACACATACACACACACAGACATGCTTGCAATATATAGAATGGTGTATATATTTTTTTCGGTTTCGTCTCCAACTTTTCATATACCAATCCTCCTCCTCGTGCAGTGAGCAGCGCCAAAGGAAGCCAGCACGAAGGAAGCGCGCACAAAACACATAAACATTTTCATGCATCCCGACCACCTTCGACCATCTCCACCTCCAAGGGTGCAATTTTTTTTCATGGCGCACACATTAGCTCGCTGCTCCTTCTGCTCCTTTTCGTCTCCTTCTAATTTGCGCGCTCCCACACTCCGAGCATTTTTTTTTTGCCAGCCCCTCACTCACTCCTGCCGTCTGTCATTGTGTCCCATGCCACTGCAACTTCCCTCTCTTTCGGCAACTTCCGAATATCTCTCACTTCCCTTTACAACTATAACAACATCGTTCGCCGTCTCTCGTGCGCTGCATCCACCCAATCTCTCTCTCTGACTTCCTAAATTTTCCACCGTTTCCCAATTTCGGTTTTTTGTTTTTCCCATTTTTTACTCCTTTACCCATTTCGCTTCCACACTCACTGTAGCCGCCCTCATCCCCTCTTCATGCGCGCCACGCAAAAGCTGCTTAAAGTTTTTTTTCCATTTTGTCACCCAACTCCTTCGACTACGAGTATCTTCCAAATGTTGCCACGTCGTTTTCTGCCCCTCGCCTCCCCCCCACTTTCCAACCATTTGCATTTTTATAGTTTTTTTGCAATTTCCTCTATTTTCGATATACTTTCGTGTATACACTTAAATTTTTTACCGTTTTTTCTGCCTTCTTTTAATTCTCACATTTTCCTTGCACTGCCCGGGTTGCCATAGAAACAAGTGGCAACGCTGCATTTGTGCACACGAATAGTTGGAGGCGTGGGGTGGCGAAAATTGCCAAAGACAACGAACAGACTCAACGAAACGATGAAAAATTGCAAGAACAAAACAAAAAAACAAAAACCCAAAGGAAAAGCAAAGCACACGCAGCAACCGCAAGAAAAATAATAATAACAACAATAAGTAATAAGAATGGAAGAAAGTCAAATTCATCAAAGCATACAGCAACTAACTGTCGCGCGCTCCACATTTAACGCCCCGCGCGCGCCTCAGCCCGCCACCACCCACAGCCACCTGCTGCTTTGGATGTGTGGCTGCCGTTGTCGCTGCCGCTGTCGCCCCGGTGCCAGTGACAGCAGCCTCGGCCATAGCGACGGCGGCGTCAATGCTGCTGCATTCTGTTCGGACGACAAGGGCGCAGAGCGGCGCATTGTGTGCCGTGCATTGCACTGCCAGTCCGCCGCCAGTCGACAGCGCTGCACAAACAATGCATGTTTTTGTTTGCGACAAAACGACATCGCCGCGAACTGGCGCAAAGTGGCAGCAAAACATACGGCAACTTATTTACATTGCATTCTGCACTCCAAACGCTTATACAATTTTTTCAACCCCCCCGCCCCCTCCCGCCGCCAATTGCTTTGTATCTAATATGCTGTTGCGAAAAAAATTAAATTATCTTAAAAGGAAATCAACAAAAAAATAAACTTAAAAAAACTACGCTGTTCAAAAATGACATCACGCCGGTTGGCCGAAACATGACAGCGGAGCAAGGCGTATGAAGTGGAGTGCGGAGTGTGGAGGGAACGGAGAATGTCGCTTTTCGGTTGTCAAGTGCCCCACGCACTCGCATCAATCACTGCGACAGTTGTGCTGCCCGACTAATAGATCTGCAAATATGATATGCCGACAGCGTTGACGTGCTGCCTGAGAGTTGAAGACGCGGTCTCTAAGAAAAAATTGGTTCCAATGCGTTCAAGTTCAAAGCTTTGTGATACAGACTTTTTTATAGGATTTTTTACTGAGTTTGTAAATTTTCAAAATTCAAAGCTTTGTCAGACTTTTTATTGGATTCTTTCCTGAGGTTGTAAATTTGCAATAAATTTAGAAAAATCAAAAAAAATTGTATTAAAAAAATATTCACCTCTACTGACAAATGCCCTAAATTTGAGAGTCTTGAAAGTTCTATCATTCATTCATTGTAAACTATTGGCCATCAGTGGGTCCCCTTAACTCAGTGATTAGTGCATTGGACCACAAGTCAGTGGTCGGTTGTTTGAATTCATACTTATTTAACAACAACAACAATAAAGACAACTTTTCTTTCGACAATTTCTTTTACAGCTTCATATATGACAACTTCTCTATGAAATGCTTCTAGTCCGTTCTTCATAGTTGGGGTCTGAACTACCATAGAACTATCGAACACTTCAATTATTTACAAACCATTATTGCGTGAGCGGATCGCAAAAAGTCCATTAATCGTTACACTTTCAATCGTTCGCTGTGCTCAACAGTCACGGAATGTGATCGATTCATAGACAGAGTCACAAAGGGCGCTGCCCTTGTCACTGCTGGCAGTTGCATACCTGAATAGAAACCTTCTGGCAGGTGAAAGTTATAGTCGCATTGGAATGGCAACAAAAATATTTACAATAGTACAAATAGTTCACTGCAGCGATACGCAAATATTGGTTGTCAAGAAGAATTTCAAAAATGGTAGAACTGCTTTGTTTTATTTACTAGTATATGTTAACAGATCAAATGATCTGTGTATATCTCTATAGATAATCCACAGCAGTTTTTGATGAATAAGAAGAACATTTGGTGAGTTAGATGAAGAAATCTTAGACGAAAAAGTTGAAAAAGCTTGCTTTGAATGTCGATAGATCAATTAAGGGAGGCACTCCATGAAATGGTTTCAAAAAATCTAATTTTTTTGTTTGCTTTAATCGAAAGAGTCCGAAAGAATCCGAGAACATTATTGCAAAGTTTCAAAGTCGAACTCTGAAAACTTTCGGAGGCACAGTTCTTTTCATCGACGCGCGCTCAGCCACACCAGGTGTTCCGAATAACTTTGAAACGCGTTTCCTCATAAACACGTTTTTGTAGTCCGTCCACATGATAAAAAAAAACTACTGAACTGATCTACACGAATATATACTCGTTTTGTACTGTTTTTTAATAAAGAAAAGTAAGAAAAAACGAACTTTTTTGTAGTTTATATGGCTTTGTTGCTAAATTTTGAAAATTTGTATAGTTTTTGAGGTTCACGCACTTGCGACAAGCCTGCTGATTAATTTGATATATAATTTGTATGTCTCAGACTTTAACTTCGGACGGCATCGTGTAGACGGGAAGACGTCTTTTGACGTCTTTGCAATATGTTTGCCATTTTTAATTTTTTTTATGTATAACTTCTTTTTTTTGAACTTTTAACTAATACCTACAGATGTTCGAAACGGATTGTTCCTGTCTCTTTCCTTTTTTTTTTTAACTCATGAATAACCGTGTACCAACTCTAAGGCCTCAAATTATCTACATTAATCTAAAGAAAAGGGAGCGAAGATTCATTCGATTAGAACAACTCGGATGAAACAACTCGTGCATATTTCTGTTACCCTTCAGATAATCTATAGATTTTTAAGTAGACTGAAGAGGCTACTAAGTCAATTCGATAAAAAAGCTGAAAATGCTTCCTCTTGATGACTAATAAATAATAACAGATCAAATAAACCATATATACACCTCTGATCGTTTAACAATTCCACAGCAGTGAAAGGAGAATGAGTAGACAATTTAGTCAGTTACATGAGGAAGTCTAAAACAATTGAGTATTTCAGTTAACTAGATGATGGTTTTGACAACCATGCAGGTGGTATGGATTTTTTACAATGAAGGATCGACCCACTTCATACACAATTATCATAAAAGCAACTGTGGAGACTTACTAAAGTTGATCCATAAATTAGGCTGACTTCTGCAAGGCTTTCAAAGATTATAATATAAAAAGTGTACTTCTCTTGGCTTTTTTTATGGTAACACAACAGCTCTACTTGTGGGCCATTGCGACATCCATTTTAACCTAACACAACCTAACCTATCCGTGTCTAATAGATCTCAAAAAGATGCAGTCGCTGTCCATTCGTAAATAAGCGGTTGTAACTGTGCCCAGGTTTTTTTGTAATAGTCCCTCGAAAGTCAGGATATTACAAAACCCCAGAAACCCCATGTCACACGCAGACCACAAATATAGTTTTGCAGAAACCCAGGCCTTGGTCTAATTATGGGCCAATTATCCACATATGTTATGTAACCCTATCAAACAGCACAAAGATGACATGTGACATAACAGAAATCACATTTTATATATCAGTTTCAATCCCCAACCCAAACACTTAACGCCTTTCCAGCACAAAAAAACAACCAAAACTAGCATTTTTGTCATCACTCTGACTGCATTTTCCATTTAACGCTTTTTTGTGAATTTTTCGCTTCTTCTATGCTATTTTTTTCAATTTAGAGCATTGTGTGAGTGTTTGCGTGTTTATTGGTTTAGCTAAGTGTTGTTGTTGTTGTAACAAATATTATTCACCGCGTACATTTGGCGTTTGGCTAACGAAATTTTCTTTGTTTACCTTCACAAACGACTGTTGGTTGTTATTGAATTTTGCTTTGCTTTTTTACTCTTTCATTTTGCCATTTCCACCCAACAAATTCAATTATTTTCAGTTTGTTTTGACAAAATGTGTAAAGCACAGCAAAACAAAGAAAAATATTTTTTTTGCACAAAATTTCACTAATAATTCCGCACAATTCGATTATTCCATTTACCGGCCGACAATACACAGTGGAGAAAAAAATGAAATATTTGAGAAAATCTAATTATGTGCAGCGATTTTTTTCTCAAATTGCTCGTATTTAGTTACTAGACATAAATATACATGTGGACATATAGATGCACCTTTGATGTGTTGCGTTGAGGCTAAATTTTAGTGGTATTGTTAGAGTGTGAGTGCCAGAGTCTTTGTAGATTTGTTACCAATATTCAATAGGCTGAAGAGTGATTGAGTCGAGACTATACAGAAAATTGTTCAGGAATGGATTTAGCATCGATTTGTCCATGTCTATCTTTAGGTCTGTCCTCTACTGTCTCTCCTGAAGAAACAGTAACTTCAGAATAGAATAGATAGATAGAATAGATTTAGAAAAATCAATTCTGTACCAGGTTTCAATGGTCAAACCAATTCTAGTAACATAGAAGTCCATTGCGACAAAGTCTTCTCTGAGTTATAGATTTTTACTAAACTTTAGCTTTTTTAATCCCCTTCAAGCAGACAGTTACCCGTAAGAAAACAAGACAAGAAAAGTTCAAAATAGATTTAGGACCAGTTTTCAGGTGGTCAAACCAGTTGCCTAGTAATATGGAAGTCCTATTGTGACAAAGTCTACTTTGAATTACCGAACTTTACTAAACATTAGCTTTAATTCCCTTCAAATAAGTAGACAGGGACGCGTAAAAAATCATGGATCATGGTTCCTTGTTAGTAGTGTTCGACCGAAGGTGTATTTTGGGCCGATGCCGAATCAAAATAACTAAAATATTCGAAGACGAAGCCGAATATAAATAAAAATTCGTTTAAGGAAAAAGCTGATCAAATTTTGCCGGTCTTTCTTTTTATTAATCGCAATATTGATGTCCAAAATATCGTCGTAACCCGATATTTGAAAAAATACTTTGAAACAGAACAAATCAACTTTCATTACAGGGCGAAAACCTGTGGCACAACAATCCAAGGTTTCCTTAAAAAGGTTTTACAACAAACAAAATTCAAATAGATTTGAAAAGGGGCGTGGCCTTAATGTCATTAATGGGTCACAAAAACTAACTGAACTAGAAATTGAGTGCAAATTGCAAACGAAACAATCAATGACCTTCTGACAAACCCATATGAGAGCAAATATTTGCAACGCCAAAGCTGAGCCACACAGCACAGTCGTCAGTCGCGGCAAGCTGCACTGTCTGTCACCGTCGAAGTCACTACGCGCCGTTGCAACGCTGCTGTGTTGAACTCGAATTGGATTTCGCTGAAGATCGCAACACAACTGCAGTTTCTTTCAAGCAAATCGCCCTACACGGCAGCAATCAGCACAACGTAATAAAAGCAACAACAAAAACAAAGGCAACAATACCATTTCCTCGTCTGTGGGCCAGCGTGAGCTTTGCTTGAACCCTTCTTTACGTGTGCGTGTGTGTGTCTATGTGTGTGTGTCACCTTTGTCTGCCACAACGTTGCTTATCCGCATTGTCTGGTGGCAGGCTGCGGCCAATCCATATGTAACGCCTCGGCAGTTGCCGCTGATGCAATTTTCATTGTTGTTGTTGATTTGCTGCTCTGGCTGCCTGGCGCTGATGGTCAAGGTCATGAACCTGTTCCAATAACTTGTTTCGCTACTCCGCGCCTCTCTCCAAGCAACACGGTCAGCTTTTGCCGTTTGCTGCACGCTCGCGTTGCACCGGTGCGACTGCACTGTCAGTGCGTTTGTGAGTGGCCGCTGCACGCGCCGCAACAGTTGCAGCCGCGTTTCTTGCTTTTCTTCCGCAAGTTGCGAAATTCAGCATAAACACACACAAACACACACACACATAGACAACGCTGGCGGCCGGTGCGCGCAACGGCAACAGTGTCTCTCGCTGCAATGGCAACTGTAGCCGTTAATCCTTTCACTGCCCGGCCAGCGCACCGTGGCCGCCGGCAAAAAGGTGTTGATGCGCACCGCCTAGGCGCGCCTCGACTGCAGGCCACCGCACAGACGCAATGAGATTAGTGCCAGTTTTCCATCAAGTCTGATGCGCAACTAATTGACAAGAAATTTGCCACCGTGCGACATGCGCGCAATTTGGCTTTCGCGCTGCCAACCAATGCGCGGGTAGCTCTATGGATTTGGGGGAATTTGTTGCTGTTAGACTGGGTGAAAAACTTCTAGTATACCAAGTAAGAGACTTTTCAGTTCTAGCGATTATTTTTGTTCTTGGATTTGTGCGATGGATCACAAGTGAGAAAGTTGTGAGTTCGAATGCTGACTCAGTGAACAAGAAAACATTTCTTCCGACAGCTATTATCTTTCTTCAAGTATATATATAGGTGCATCTCTCCACGATACGTGCAAAAACTAGCCACAATAAGTTAGATCTGCCTGTCCTTTTTGCGTACTTTTATCTCGTACAATATTTTTTCTTTTATTCAAATGCAAATACTCAGATATAACAGAGAATAACAGAGAAGATCCAAAATACCTAAGTGAACCAACCGGCTAATATTAAGATTTAGTCGAAAACAGTGTTGCCAGACAGTAGAAAGGACTTTCTTTGTAATTAAATTAACAAGAAATTTCCTCCAAAAAAATAAAAAAAAAATATTTCAAATTTAATTTTTGTCATTATAGACTATTTTTCATAAAACATTTATTTAAAGAATTTTTTTTAAATAATATAAAACAACTCAAAATCCAACATCCAAGACAATTCAACTTAAAATTTAAATTCCAATATTTAAAGTTCCCTCAACCATCGTTTTGTCATTAAAATGGCATTTATATGTTTCTTAACTTATAAAAAAATGCATTATTTGCGATGTCATTTCAAAAGATGTTACAGTATAATCTTGATAATCCGGACAATTAAAAACCTGACACTGGTGTCCGGATTACAGAGTCTACAATAGAAATGAGTGTCCGGTTTACCGCGTTGTCCGTATTAGCGAGTGTCCGAATTATCGAGATTATACTGTACCATCTTATGCAAAAATCTATCGAAAATCAATCAAACAGCTAAAAATAAATGTACAGAAAACTAAAAACTTTTTAAGTTTCACCTAAACAATTCTTCTTTCTAATACCTGCTGTTTCTAAGAGGTCTAAATTTATAAAATTTTAGGGGAAAATCTACTAATTTGGCAACAATGGCTGGTAGCGTAACTGGCCACAGACTTATTGGTTCACTTTACAACCGATGCGTATTACTGTAGAATAACTTCTGCAGAATTCTTCTTCAGAAAAAAGTCCAGTAGAACATGGGTTCAGCAAATGTTCAGCGCTAGGAAGAATATGCGTCCAATTTATGGAGCAACACTTTGGGAACTGCTTGGCCCACTCAAAGAAGTTGCCACCTAGAAATCTAATATAATTCTTTAGAGCCATAGGAGAACTTTGTGCGATAAAACAATGGGTTCCATGGCCTAAGTAATGTCCTCAAATTGACCACTTAATCCTCCACCTAAGCCTCAAAACTTACAGACTTAACTGTACATAACAAGCCATGAACTTACACGACTTGCAAAAGTTCTCTCCAGGCGGCTCTGCTCAGTAATTTTTTAAATAATAACACTGTGCAAGTCGAAAATTCAGGCATGGGGGGGACCTACTGAGTGACTTTCTATAGGTATACTGAGTTGAGATCCACCAGCCGTTTAGCTGGATTGACTCTAGTTTAAGGGAAATCCGAATTTGAAATTTGCTCATTTCAGTCGAATTCATCGCTTAAGTCTTTGAACGTTTAAATGCTAATAGGCCCTAAATAAAAAATACATTCAAACTGTGTTTTCGACAAAAATGTCCCAAAAACCCCACTTTCGTCGAGGCACAACAATAGTATAGCGAACCCTCGCGAAAAAAATAAATGAGTATACTTTTATACAGAGGGTTGGCTCCTGCATCTAACAAACTAAGAATTTTGCCTGGGAAACGCCCATAAAAGGCGTGGCTTGGCGTCAAAGTTCAAAGTTTTTATAAAAAAAATCAATTAATCTCCAACTGATTTACACGATATGGGTATCAAACGAAAAGTATTTTTCATACCTTTCTTTTAATGTACAACATTAGATACGTAAGATGTATTAATAAAAAGTTTTAAGCGAAAAAACATTTTTTATAAAAAAACTTTTTTTTATAAAAATGTTTTTAACGGATTTTTTTGTCGACAAAATCCATTATTAAGGTACAATAAGTTTGCTACCATATTGTAGCCTGTGAAATTCCCTTTACAATGAAATCGAAGAGTTATTTCCAGTGGCGCACATTTAGGGATTCAAACCCCCAAACACAAATATTGCTGATACAAAATTTGGTTTCGACCATTTCGGCTCAAACGTTGTACACAAACCTCCCCCCAAGTTAAATCCTGTGTGCGTCATTGGTTTTTTCAATATGTATTTCCAACTGGTGAGTAAAATTTTGTTATTGTGTAATCTTTGTACTGGAAATCTTATCAACTATACAATTGTCAATATAATGAATCTGAACAAAATTAACAAAATACTCACCAAAAGTTTTTCAATTCCTTCCAGCTTCAGATTCAATACAATATTTCTCCGCTCTGCTGAATTCTTCAAGTCTCGATGTGGACGTTTTTTTGCAAAAGTTCAAAACTTGCATTTTATTTGTAAATATGTAAGAAATGACTTTGATTGAATTCACACTTTTAAAATGTATAGTAAGTGTTTGTATATATGTATGTACTCGTATATATAAAACTGATAACGGCAGTGAATGCTGCACAGCTGGACGCGACTATTGGCATTGCACCCGGATCGAATGCGGAATTATAAGGCAACTGATTCACACTCACGCACACACGAAATTAGTTGAAATGCGCAAATTATTGCGGAATGCTTTTTCGTAAAAATTCCCACTGCTTTTGCAGTTTTCGTCAAAGTGTCAACGCAATTTTCATAAATTGAAATGTTTTTAGCTGCAAAATAAACAAGGAAATGCGGCAGTGAGATGGCGTTGTAAATAAAAAGTGGACATTTCCCAGCTGCCGCGGCGCACAATGCGGACGAGGACAACCGAACTGTCAGCATGGCCAACGTGTCGCGGTTTGCCTCTGTCTTGTCTGTCTACCTGTCAGTCTGTCGGCCGGTCAGCTGTGAATCATTGCCAATGATTTTCATTAAATTATATATTTTTTTTTTATAGCGTCTAATAAATAATTTGCAAACGGTGTGTGCGAAGCGTGCGACGCAGCTGGGCCGCGTGAGAACACAAAAGAATTGTGCACGCTGCAGCTTTGCAATTAACGGATTAGTATTTTTTTATTGTTGTAATTGTTGTTGTTGTGTTTTGTTTCGCATTTAGTTAGCATTAATAGGAATTTCATGTTGTCTGCTGTCAGTTGGCAAAAGTGAAATCCAGGGAGACATGCGGCCAAGTGCGTTTGCCAACTGAATGCATCCAGAATATTCGAGCAGAATAAGTGTGACTGGTTTTGGCATATTTCGAAATGTCAGCAGCACAACAACAAAGGCACCAACAATTGAAGAGGAAGTGAATTGTAAGCATTTTGCAAACTTGATTGATTCATAATAAGAATGAAATACGAACGTGCGAGCCACACCAGTTGCATATATAGAATGAGATTGCGTTCAGATTATCTGAATCAGCAATTGAGCGAAGCCAATCAAGTTATCACGGATGGCATATTATGGTATTTGTCACATCTTTAATGCAGTTTTTTCATCAGGGGATTTGCGATTTCTATTGGGAAATTTGAGTTTTTTAATTATTGTGAAATAAAGACAGTGGCGCGTGCAGGATATCATTAGGGGAAGGGGTTTCTTAGGAAACTTTGGAGCCCAATACTATTTGAAACCATAATTTACATCTACATTTTTTTATAGAAAACAGATATTTGAGGGGATTTGAACCCCAAAAACCCCCTCCTTACATGTTCTGCTGAATAGTGACAGATAGGAAAACATGAAAAAATAGACGAGTATCTTTACTGGGAACTGAAAAAGAACGACTTGTTGTGAATCCTAAACACAAGTGGAATGATTCTAGAGCTTAATGCTGTTTTCCAATGACGGGAAATGTTTGAGGTTGTGGAACTTTGAATTTTTGCATTTCGGTCTTTACGACACCAAACCTGTCAAATAATTGAAACTTGAAATTGGAAAGTTCAAGTTCAAGAAGTTCAAGTAGAATTTCAAGTTCAAATATGTTTACTGGATGTCAGTGGCGCGCACAAGATTTCATTTTGGGAGGAGAGGATTTGCGTACAACTTTTGTGCCTAGTACCATTCAAAACCATATTTTTTACCAGCAATTGTTGTGTTTTGAGGGCGTTGGAACCCCCAAAACCCTCTCCTGCTTGCGCCACTGCTGGATATAGAGAGCCAAAATCTTTTAAAGCAGACGAGCTACTAAAGTAATTGTCACAATTTTCATTGGGCTTGATTTAATAGTTGTTAAGTGTTCAGAGTTCAGCGAATGTAAAAAGTGGTTTTTAATTGCAAGTGAATCAGACCCGAGACCCTCTGAGAAGTAGTCTAACGTAAAGGCCTCAAAGCCACGACAGCCCAACTAATTGATACATAATGCTTGAATCAAAACCAATCGTTTGAATTGACTTAACCCTCCAATACCAAAAAAAATCTATAGTTCAGGGTTCATTTTATTTGCGGAGTCTGCATCACATCATTACTAGAATAAAATTCTGCCTACTTAACATGAAAGACCGCAAGTTTTCCATACCTAAGAAGACTATTGTAAGGAAGACTAATTGTAATTGTTGAAACCTAATTGTAAAACCCAATAAAAATAAAAGTCATCAAAGCGAAAGTTGATAAGAATACTAAAGAAAATACAGATCAAAATGACCGCATTGGTCTTTCTAGTATTAAAAAGTTTGGATCAGACAAAAGTTACCTTCACAATCGCGCACCAGCCAATTCTTCACGCGACCTGAATTAATTTACAGAGAATCTGTCAATTACAATAGACATACAATTTTCGATTTTGAACATTGTCCATTGAAAGCACAACAACAAAGGCACAAATAATTAAAGATGAAATAATTGAATAAATTAACCGATTAAGAAATTAGTTTAATTAGTCGTCCAGTTGTATCATGATTCTTAACTACTGGAAAAGGCAAAACAAGAGTCCATAACCACTTCACTCTTTTCTGTTCCAATTCCCTAACCTAGATGCATTAATAGAAGGGGATGCCCTCTATGCTCATTTGCTCATCAAAAATTTCAAAATAAATAATATTTGACAAAATTAAAAAATATTTTTTGACCCAAACAGCTCTCTAGAACAGCTTCTATCTCAATTAGGTTCCCATAGACTGATCCAAAAGTAGAGCAAATATGGGGCAATTTCTGATGAAAATTGGTTCTTGTGCATTAGTCACAAAAGTTCTGAGCAATGGGTAGATGCGAGTCAGGTGTTTTCTACGCATAAATTTTCCATCGGTGTCCATCTCTGCTCTACTTCAACCCCAGAAGGTGCTACTCAAAGTATGGTAGAGCGTCGTTCGATTCTTCCTCCTAAATATGGGCAAAGTTTTTAATGTAAAGATAACTTATGAAGAAAAAGACACATCATATTCGAAAATGTGGCATACTGATTCTATTCACGACAACACTCAACCAAACACAGAAGATACAAATGCCAAAGGAGAAAACAGGAACAGGGACTCGGCTGTTGACCCTTAACTAGGACCTCTGCATATAGGACCTTGTAACGTCAGACGGTTTTCTGCTATAAATCTATGAACCGTGGAGACCGTGGTTCCTTAATGTGATCCATTAAACATGGACAATGTAATCTATAGAACCTATGAACCTCTGACCGTTTCCTGCTATAAATTTTATACTTTAAACAGATAACAAATCTTCCAAATCCTGTAATGCTGACCGCAACGAAAACGAGTCGTAGCTCAGTGACTTGGGGCACAAAGTCCTTCCTCATTCTCTCTCCTAAGCAGATTTCTCTACCACAGATACTCACTTTTTCGAGGCCCAACTTGCTTCGTAGTAAAAAAATACGAAAAAATCAATTTAGTTTTTCTTGATTTCTTCCATTTGGCTCAATGAGTTTCAAATGATTTTCGACCCCAAAGTTTCCTGAGAGCAACTTCACCATTTTTTCATCTTATAGCAAAATCAACGATTGATTTATGGGTTTAATTTAAGAAGGCGCCAACAACTAATCTGCCCATTGCTCAACTAATATTTCTAGAAGTGAATTCAAAACAAATTACAAAAATTTTACTGATATCCGCAAAATAA
The DNA here is from genome assembly GCA_963971225.1 of Melieria omissa. Classification (NCBI taxonomy): domain Eukaryota; kingdom Metazoa; phylum Arthropoda; class Insecta; order Diptera; family Ulidiidae; genus Melieria; species Melieria omissa. The sequence continues at coordinate 6,434,302 of OZ020267.1, forward strand.
TTTCCAATAAATTGCAGCGATATCAGGAAAAGTTTGTGTTCTAATTGAAGTCTGCGAATTGGGCGCGTTTGATCAAAGCCCTGTTTCTTTAATAATGTTTAAATAAAATCAAAAAGTGATAATTTTGTATTTTTTCATAAATATTACATAATTTTTCTGTAACTAAGAAATATTGATACAAAATTTATTTAACCCGTTTTAACCCTCCGTTGCATGATTAAATTTCCGTGAAGGAAGAACATTTTTGTCATATAATTCTTGTTGTTTGTGAAGTTCTGATGGTAAAAAAGAAAGTTTCGTTGAATTCTTGTATCTATGAAAGACGTTTTGCGAACATTTTCCGTATTCTGGTGAGAACGCTACCGCCGAAATGAAAGTCGGTTTTATCTATGTTTTAGTGTTGACTATTACGGGGAGTCAAACAGAGGTCAGGCGTCACTGTATTCTCGTTATTCAACGCACTAAACAGCTGAGCGACGGCCACCGCCATATCACCATCGCTATCAACAACCAAATGTCTTTCACCAAACCGAAACACTTATTGTTTTTTCGATCTTCTTCTTTCAATGTTATTCGCAAAATTTCGTTAGTAATCAAATGTTGTAACATAAAAGACACAACTGAAGAATTAATGACTGTTAAATAGTGAACAGAATAGTTTCCAAATCTAGGAAAAGTTAACATTGCATATATGCAATGCCATGCAGCGAAGGGTTAAGCTAAAATTGTTCAAAAGTAAACTAGCTCTAGAACTCTAATGAAGAGGCGTGGCGATTTCAAATGTCGTTGGGCAATCATTAAGAACGAATAAAAACTACTATGGCAAATATTTTCATTAGCCAAAACGATTCTATCTCAAAATATTAAATTAATTTCAAATATGGCAAAAGTTAAAAATTTTCAAACTTTATATGTAAGAAGCTAATATATAAGTAAATATGTATGTCTCCAATATCCCCTGCATCTCAATACATATTGTATATGCAATTATATACAACTACACATAGTATATACATTCTTATTTAAACTTTGACGTACAGTCAACGTTCAAAAATTTCGTACATTTCTACTAAATTAGCGAAATTCTCATTTCCGTTTTCAGCTGATTGTCAACACATAAAACAAAAGCCCCAAAAACAAAAACACTAACTATAACAACAACAACAACAATAGTAGCAACGAAAAAAGCAAATTTAATAGAACATGGCGTCCAGCATTTGCGGGGCTTCAGTGGCGAAACCGGTGCAGCGCAGCGTTGTCATTGCATTCAAAGTCTTCCTCAATGTTTCGTGCATTCCATTTGGCGCTGCGCTGTGTGCGTCTAGTTGTGCTCTTTGCGTTTTTTTATTTTGTTGTTTGCGATTTTGTTAAATTTCAATTAAACTGTGGGAGCGTATCAATTGCGCGCATATGGCGAGCCGCGTTCGCCGCTCATGGCGTTTGACATCGAGCGAGGCGTTGCGTTGTGTTGTTGGCGAACAGTTGACGGACACGACAGCCGAAACCAGCAAGAAGCCCAGCCAGGAGGCAGCGGCACTTGCCTATAGGTCAAAGCGCCACTGAAAAGCCTCCAAGCCAAAACCACTGACGGCGCGCTCCAACGCATTGCACTCCCATAAAATTGTTTTAATATTACAAGGAAAATGAACGGAACGTAAGGGGGGCGGGGGTGTGAGTGAGTTGAGCGCAAAGCTACAACCAGCAAACTGCAGCCGGTTGTTGTGGTCGCTCTGAGCACAACTTGAAGAACGTTGCAGTGCAATGCACTCAGGCTCACACTCGCACTCACACTCGAGCACAACACTCAAGTGCACCGCTGCACTCAAGCTGCGCGCTGCACTACACCAACACATAGAAAGCACATTTAATGTTTTTGTTATTGTTGTTGTTGTATTTAGTTTCAGCGTAGTTATTGTTGCAATTGTAATTTTAATATGAAACCATGAGTGAGCGAGCGAGCAAGTGAGTGAACATTTGAGTCAAAACAAAAAGAACACGAAAAAACTTGGAACCGAAAAAAATTCAATGTCAAATTTCATAAATGCATTTTTTGTTGTTGGTTTTTTATTGTTTTCGTGCTATTTGATTTGTGCAATTTTTTTAGCTATGCTGTTGTTGTTGTTGTTGTATACGTTTTAGTGCACGAAAACACGAAATTCTAACGATTTCAAGGTGACTGACGAGCGATTTTTCGCATTTCGATGCATTTCCATGAAACGAAAATGAATTCTCAATGAGTAATAAAAGTTTAATTCAAGGAAACAATTAATTACTAGATTAATTATTTTAATTCAAGTAATTATTGCGCAATTTATAGTGTTGAACTTTCAATAAACTGTCTGGAATTATGACACTTATGGCACACTTTTCACTTTTACACAGCTGCAACGTGTCCTCCCCCTCCTCGCCAGACAGTAGGCGAGACGCCCACCGCTTGAGTGAAATGTGCGATAGCCGTCTTTCACCCCCTCACCTCGTGCATCACTACGACCCATCCCGCCTGCGCCCCACACCCGCACGCGCCGCCTTCAGGCCGGCCACACGTGCCGCACACTTCGTCGCAATTGTTGTCATTGTCGTCATCCGCATTGTGCCATTTTGTTGTTGTTGTTGCTTTTCATTTATTTAATTTGCACTCAACATTGTCATTTTCTCGATTTACAGCAACAGCAACAACAACAACAAATAAAACCGAACGCATATTTTCGCATTATGCCACAAGTTGCACCATTTTGTTGTTTGTGTGCGATGGCGCCGTAAGGTCACACACCGGCAGGCGTCTGTTGCACTTTTGCAGTTGCAGTTTTTGGCATTTGATTTGTTTTTTGATAACTCGATTTGCACCCTTCGGCCTGCTTCTCCACCCCCTTCTCTACGTTTGCACTTTCTCACTGTCTTTGGCCGAGTTTTCTTTTCGGCTTTTTCGTTGTCGCGGCCTCTTCGTTTCGTTCTTTTGCGACGCACATCAGCGGCGACGATATCGCGTTTCGATAGTAGAACAACAGCGACGGACGAAGACGAAGAAGAAGAAGCAGCTGCAGCGGCCGCACATTGATTCGAATGCGTTTTTTACACGGCGCGTCCACTGTCAACAACATACACCGACAACGACGACGAATAGCTGGCGACGACGATGACAACGAGCCACAACAGAAGCGGGCCACCCGTACGTGCGAGCGAGCCAACGAGCAACCGAGTGAGCCACCAAAAACGCTGCCGACTCCAATGTGATTGTTATAAAAAATGTCCAATGCAATGCATGTCGCTGACGCTAGTCTTATTATTAATGTTGTTGTTGTTGTTGTTGCAATTGTTGTGAACATTTTCGCATATGGATGTTGATGTTAGTGTTGGTGTTGTTGTCAGTGTTAGTGCAGCGCGCAATTGCACTCAATGTGTTTGTGTTTGTGTGTATTGGAGCAATTGTTGCCGCTGCTCCCAGCGCCGGCTACACTGCAGCTGACTCCAGCGCCACAAACACTCGAGCAACAACAATCACAACAACAACAATGCATCCAACAGAAGAGCATTTAACATACAAGTTGAGCTCTTCATCGGTTCTTACAGCGAATTCATTTTGTTTTGCTCGCTGGTCTCTGCGCCCAACGCGTACTTGGCGCATCGTCCACCCCATCCCCAGGGCGGCGCAGCGGCAGCGCAAAAAAATTGAGCGAAAAAATGGCCATCCGGTTGGTGGCGGCGCTGCGCGGGCATGGCGGACGCGGAACCATACAGCTTCGTGCACTGTCAGCGAAGAGCGCAGCAGAACCAATAAAACGGGCAGGTAGCAGCAACCAGCACCAACACTGCAGCTCAGCAAATGGGCGATGGTGCGACGCGGGCGGCGGGTATTGCTGAGCGAAATGCCGGCTGTTGCATGTGTGTTGGTTAGCTTCATTCATAGCTTGGCCAGCCACGACCAGCCAGCTAGCAATGGCCCTACAAGACACAACAACTACAACACAACAACAACAGCAACGAGGTACCGGGTGCTTGACAGAGCTTAACTATTCTCAATAGTTGCATTCAATCAATGCTCTAAGAATCCAACAATCAATGAAATTGATTAAATACAAAATTGTGCACTAAAACACTATATTTCTGAGATTTTTAATCATGTTAGGACCAATTTAGAACTCTTGATTGGTTAACAACAATTTTAATAAATTAAAAAAAAAATTACAAAATTAAAGTATACAATTGAAATCGAAAAATTTTAAATAGAACAAATTTAAATTGACGTACTTAGACTCTTGTGGGATCTTCAAGCCTAATGACAGGTCTAGGTCGACGCCGCACGATGCATTGGGAACTAATTAGAAGCTTTTATGGGCTCTTAACATAGAAATGTTCAGCCAAAGGAAAGTTTTCTTTTCCTTTTAAAAACATAACGTTTTGACTTATGGCTCAACGCTCTATGGTTTCAATCCCAGGATGTAAAATGATAGTCCAGTTAGTAGATTATGAGGACAAAGATTATAAAGACAAATGATAGTATGAAAAAAATTAACTCACCGAGACAACACTTCTAGCCACTATCTCACTTTACGTCCTTATTGGAGAAGAAGTAGAATGATAGTCCAGTTAGTAGTCCAGTTAGTAGATAATGAGGACAAAGTGGGAATGATAATATTAAAAAAAAAATTAGACTAATCCAGTCATTATTTATCCTTCCATTATCTCGTTTTCTGTCCTTATTGGATAATGAGGACAATGTGGGATCATAATATGAAAGAAGATTAAGAGCTGACGAAGAACGAGACAAGTAAATAGAAGTAGATTGATAAAAAAAAGAGGGAAAGAAGGAGGACGAACTAAAAAGGAGCCAACACTTCTTATTTCCTTTTCTGTTCTTATTGGTTAGGAAGTAGAATGATAGAATGCTCCAGTTAGAAGGTAATGAGATACGATGATAATATAAAAGTAGAGAAGAAGCTAATGAAGAACTAAAAACTAAACAAGTAAGTAGAAGAAGATTGATAGTTCAGTTAGTAGCTGATGAGGACCAAGTAGTATAGTAATATAAGAAAAGAGAAGGAACTTGTCTCACTCTCCAATACAGACGACATTGATCCATGGTTCCATGATATTCCACATGGATCTAGTTAAAGCAACAAAAGCCAATATATATCTTATATAATTCGTTACAACAAGAGGTCAAACTTTGTTTGATCCTAAAAATACTAATGGATTTTTTTACAAGAACATAGAGAAATTCGTGTTGAAGTCAGTTTCATTGAGTACATGTTTCAAGAGTACATAACACATAAGCATATAAACTTATATACTAATAAGTAAATCTTTCCCTTTTTGGAGACTTCCACTGTAAACTCTCTTTTAAACCTAAGCTTTAGGTAAACCTTTTGAATATTCATAAGTTTTACATTTACTGAAGTTTTGAGTACTACATTCAAATTCTGCAAAATATTGGTTTTTAAAAGATTGTTTAGATATTTATTGCAATTTAATCCATAATGCTTAGGACCGAAACTCTCAAAAACAGCGCATTTTGAAAAAACAATAAATATTCTTGAGATCCTAGAGGGTGCCAAAACTAAACCCTTACGCTCTAGCTACGCCACTGGTCTCAAAAACGCCAAACATCCAATAATGAGATACATTTTACACATTGGAATTTCAATTTTACAGAATTTTATGTATTAAAACTTTTGTGTGTCGAATTTCGCAATGGTTCCTCACCAATTTTCTGGGGTTTCAAACTATATCGGGTGTTTCTGACCCAGTTGTAGATAGCTGACACTACACAATGAGCAATCTTTGATCGTTAGTTCTTCTTAACCCATTGCTGCCTAATGGGTAAAAATTTACTCATGAAAATTGACTTTTTAAAAAAATCACAGAAAAGTTCGTGGAGATATCTCAATGTCATTGATAGGGATGGTTAGGGTAAAAATGGAACTACCTTAGTCTAGTGGAGGTCACCCTACAATTTCGCCATCTAGCTAGAGTTACCAGACTCCAAACATTGTGAATTTTCCGGAGGTGGAAAATTTGACGAAACGTAGTGGCCTTAGAACTTCACAAAAATCTGCCTCCTAACTCACCTGTAAACCTGTAAAAAGTATGGAAAAAAGCTTCCATTGCTGCCTAATGGGTAAAAAATATTCAATGAATATCTCAGCAACGTGCAGAGATGGAAAGCTGGAATTTTGTTTCTGATAATTTTGGGTCAATTCCGTATATGAAATTTTATCAAAATCGTATGGGCGGAACTGGTACCCGGCTTTAATGGTTTAAGACCCAAAGACAACATAAAGATACATTTTTTCAGAGTCATACTTCAACATCGATTTTTCAGGGTTTCCTTTGAGTTAATGGAAACTTATTTTCTTGCCGATTGTTCCTATTTTTTAGGAATTTTTTTTCCATGGCACCCTCAATCAGAACATTTCAATCTAAATCCAGTCAATTAGAAAAGTACTCGTCTGACTAAAGTTGATTGCAACTGGCGCACCTGAACCCGCACCCTGTTTGTGCAGTCGGCAGCCAGCAGCGTCAAGACATTTGAGCGGCAGCGAAAGAGAAAGAGCAAAACAAAATGGATATGACGAGGAATGGAATAAAAACTGGGTTGACGTAAATTGGCGAAAATTAAAAAATGTGCCGGAAAATGTTGGCAACAACAAAAACAACAACAACAATAGCAATGGCAGCAACACGGCAACACTGTGCGTGCTCGCCGTGCTCAGTGCACTCTTTGCAAGCGGCGCACTCGAGCGGCAGCCGCCCTTCACCCTTCCACACCCGCGCAAACGTCAACGATGCCACCGTCAGCAGCGCGTGGAAGCGACAGGAGCAACAACGTGTTAGCGCACACAACGTGTTGCTACACGGCACCGTCAGCAGCGGCAGCAGCTGAATGGCAGCAAGAAAAAAGGCACTCGAGCTCAAACTCAAACTCGAACGAAATTGCGCTCAGAACTTTTGCGGAAAATTCACCACAGCTGAACGAACGTCTTGCGATGGCGGCAACAGCGACTGCCAACTTGGTTTTCCATGCACGTTTTATGTTTGTGTGTGTGTAAATGCATTTAGAGTAAATGAATTTGTACACAACTCGCACACACACATACGCGCACTCATCTCGATTACAAACACACACACACTGTCGCAACAACAAAAAATGAGTTGCAATTTTTATTTCGCACTCACTGTTCTGCGTCTGTTTGTGCTATTTCTCCCCCTGTTCAATGTGCTTCGACAATTCCGTGCAGCGTTGCGCGCTTCTTTGGCGGCAGCACAAGACCGTTTCATTCAGCGCTTTTACCTGGCAGTGTTCACCTCAAGCAGCTCGGCACCAGCCGTGTGGCACCGAGACGAATCTGAAGAAACGTTCGCTGCGCAATGCAACTCGCAGGTCGGCGGCGGCTGCGACAGCGGCAAAATAACAAACACTGCCGCAACGTGCAACTTGCAGCGTGCAGTTGGCGGTCTTCGTAGATGGCGCTGTCAATGCGCCGTTGGACTTGAACGTGGCGGCAGCGCGGAGCTTTCAGCCATCATTCATGCAGTTTGTCGCTTTATTTGTTTGTTGGTTGGGTTTTGTTTGTTGGTCGGTTTGATTGTCGCTTGTTTTTGCACTTCGCGCACTTGAACGCTGTCGATTGCCTGCGAGCAGGCGAAACAACAACGGAAAAACGGAAAAAAAACGCCAGTCTGGCAACGGCCGAACGTAGCGCAGCGCGCACGAATGCAACTGGCGAGTAACTGAAACTGCAACAACTGCAACGGCAAAGCTGAGCGCTCGCCCGTTGCACATTTTTCGTTTGAGTTTGGGTCGCTCACGCTGCGCGCTCGCCTTGTTGCTGTTTTTTTGCGCTCGCTGTTTCGGCTTTTTCGACATTTTTTTTTTGTTGGTTGGTTTGTGCTTTTGTCGCTGCCATTGTGCGCGTATTAAAAAAGCACAAATTACAAACACACAAAAAACCGAAAAAATACGTCAATAATTATCATGACAGAATTTTGACGCACCAACAACAACGGCAACGGGACGCAGTTGTGGTGGAAAACCACAGCGAAAAAAATTGCAATTACAACAAACAAAAAACCAAAAAACCGAAAACCATAAAAAACGAATCGACAGCCACTCGAATTGCACCTCGCAGGGCCAGCGATCGAGTGAGTCGAACTGAGCGGCGGAGACCACTTGTCGGACCTTATGCCTTCACCTTCATTGGCGACGGCCCTGAGCCTGCAATTTTTTATCGAACGCAAAAAATGTGCACTTGAAAATGGTTCAAGAAATTCACGCCCAATTTCCAGCACACGCGTAGAGCGTTTCTAGCGCGAATTCACCGGCATTCCAGACGCGCTGAAATTTGAGTACACACACAGGGCCCCGTAAACAATTGAAACATTCGATAAATATGTAACACTTGACGATCGAAATGCCATCCGATTCACATTCATATTTACACAAAAAACTTTCATTATACACACATTTGTTCATATCAAAATATTATTAATAAGAAATATCGATACTTTTAGGATTGAGTACAGTAAAAACGGCTTAAGCCTTTCACTATTTTGTTGCCATATGACACATTGCTCTTTTGTGGACGTCTGAACCCTCTGTGGGTTCAAGAATACATTTTTTGTGGGTCTTTAGAATAGTTTGAAGTTTTAGGAAAAATACAAAATTAATAAATTGAAAATTAAAGTTAAAAGAAGAAAAGTATACACGTGTTTTTATTGGTATATCTTGACAAAGTAAAGGAAGAAGAAGCATAAAACTTTAGATAACTTTTTAATTTCACGTTTTTTTTTTCAATCTAGATACTTTTTTGTTTTAATTTTGGTTGAAGTAAATGAAGAAATATTCAAATTTTCGTTATGCGTAAAAAGTTTTGTGTTTAAGTAATTATTACATCCACAACGGTGGTTGCTCTTATAGAAAAACACTCTAAAATACAGGGTCCGAGTAAAAAAATGCATAAATTTCTTATGAATTGTTGCTATGTAACCACTAGGGATCGCAATTTTTGGCCACTTTGCGATCCCGGGATTTTCGGGATTGAAAAGTCAAATCCCGGGATCCCGGGATTTAATCCCGGGATTCATATAACAAATTTTTTAATAAAACAATTTTCCCGAATTGCATAAATACTTGTTTATAATATATTTATCATAAAAATGGACACATTTTAATCACATTTGGGTAGTTTCAAGATTTTTTATCTTGAATTTAATCACATTTTGTTTAACCCTTCAATTCCCATGTCCAAAATAGTGAAAAAGAAAATTTTCTTTTTAAATAAAAGAGCTTAGATACGTTTGGATAAGACAAAAAAATACATAAAAAATGTTTAAACTACCCTCATTTTTATATTGAAAGAAACCACACAAACTCGCACTGCTTTAATTACGCGTGAAACAAATGAATAAATTTTACAAATGACGTATCGCTAGTGTTGGTAGGAAAATTAAATAAACAAGTACTACTAATTGACTTTGCTATACAAGTGCTAGAATTTTAAAATTAAAACCTATGTGGTAGGAAAACAAATATTAAGCATCTGTCACCTACAGGTGACACTGGGAATTGAAGAGTTAACTTAAAAGTTTTTCATTTGACATTTAACTTCAGTTTCATAGCATTTTTTTTTATCCAAAAATGACACTTAAACATAACTTATTACTTTGCAACCGATGTATCATAAAGTGCATATATATGCATATTTGATAAAAAAATAAAATAGTTAATTTGTTTGTGCTTTTAGTTTTACTTCGATTATTTCGATAAAAAAGTTAAGCGTTTTGATTAACTAAAACCTGAGATCTTAAAAATACAAAGGCATTAAGTGTTTTGTTCTCTTATCTAGAGCGAAATTTATTTCAAATGAACCCTGCTGAAGAGAAACATCCTTCAGATTCAACACTTGTTGGTTGAATGCTTAGTAAATAATCATAAGCCTTTTGCAAAAGACGCACTCTATCCCCTCCCTTCTCCCTCAAATAAGGAATTGGGTTTTTGTGCCTTAAAATTTATTTCATTTGAACTTTGAAGCATCTTTTGCAATCCCGAAAATCCCGGGATAAAAGAATTTGAATCCCGGGATTTTCGGGACTGGAAAAAGTCCGGGATCCCGGGATCCCGGGATCCCGGGATTGCGATGCCTACTAGTAACCACATAGAAGCCTAAAACGTAAAATTTAAAATTTTAACTTTTTTCAGTAAAAACCTGTAGCGAAAGGGTTAACTGCAAATCGCTTAAGTTAAAAATCCATTAAACTAAAATAGAAGTTCAGGACTCATTTTTATTTGGTGTTTTCCTGAAAGTTAGTTCATTCAACTGAAGCTTTGCATGGCTGAGAAATTCGGTAGAAAGAATATTTTGGGTCCAAAACATAAACTTAAGTGGAAAAATTGTATGCCACATATCATAATTTAAAAATACTGTCCTGCAAAATCCTAAAACACGTATAAACTGAATTTGTTCAAAGATGCAGAATACAAATTTTCAGCCGATACTAAAAGATACATTTTTTTTCCTGCGGTTTGTAAAAAAATGTTCTATGACTAATAAATTCGGTTTACTGAAAGAATATTTTGGATTCAAAACAAAAATTTACACTATTTCAACTTCGCCTAAGTGACAAAAATTTGTGCTACGTTTCATAATTAATTGCTAACTGCTACTATTTGACCGTATTAAAACATCCCTGATAAGTGGATCAGCTGATTTCGCCAATTGACCCAGTTGGCTTTTGAGATTGCAACGACTTTAGAAAATTCGGGATTTAGAATTTTCTTTAACCGAAGTTTGCTTAACCCTTTCGACCCCGAATTTAACCCTGTGGTTAGATATTACTTTTTTGTATTAAAATCATGAAGAAGTGCCCAAGAAGTGTGCACACGACATTTGAAGTTTTGGAGATAGTTTACTTTTGAACAATTTTAGCTTCAAACGGGTTAAATAACTTTTGTATCAATATTTTTTAATTACAGAAAAATTATTTAATATTTATGGAAAAATACAAAATTATCACTTTTTAATTTTAATTAACCATTATTAAAGAAACAGGGTTTCGATCAAACGCGTCCAATTCGTAGACTTCAATTAGAACACAAACTTTCCCTGATATCGATGCAAATGATTGGAAATTATTTTGAGGATAACAGTAAAATTTTTGTAATTTACTTTGAATTCATTTCTAAAAATATTAATTTGTTAGTGCCTTCTCAAATTAAACCCATAAATCAATCGTAGCTTTTGCTATAAAATGACAAATATAAGAAGTTGCTCTCAGGCAACTTTGGGGTCGAAAGGGTTAACTCAAAACACCGGTTAACTGCAGCTCAAAGGCTGAAAAAATCGGCTTGCAATCAAGCGGACTCGGCTGTACTGAAATATCGATTTTTTCAACACTGGAATGCCGGGCCAATCCAAGCTTCTTTAAATACCCATATGGAATGGTCACAATTTAGTGATACAAATATTTAACTTTCCTAAGATTTCTTTCAGTATGTGATGCAAAAATAGAAATGAAAAAGACCTCATTAGACCCATTTTTACTTCCTTAAACAGTATCTTGGTATTGTTTATTTCCCGAGAGAAGCAGTACTTCTAATCGATTCGATAGACTTTATTTTATTTTTTTACTTGGACCCTGTAAAGTCCTTCTACACACTCGGTGGCTAACATCAAAGTTCAATCATCCAACTATATGTAAAAAACACAAATCAAAGATGTTACGAATATTCTTGAAATTCGATACATTAAAACTACAATACTGCAATACGCTTTTCTGAGTACTCGACTCTGAGTACTTTCAAGTATCGAGTATCACCAGTTTTAGTGAGAATTTAGTACTTATTACACTAATCCACATTTATGTATCGTACACAGGTTCTTGATTTGGGAGCAGTACTTACTTACCCTTTCGCTACAGTTGTTTGCTGGCGCATGTTCAATTTCTCCATGCATGCATTCATTTCATGACAAAAACATTTCATAACTGCTGTTGTTTTACTTTAAAATACTCTTAAGGTTTCAAACTATTCTAAAGTCAAAATAAATATTTTGATTTCTGGAACCATAGACAACTCAGGCTGACTTGAAAGCTGTCGTTGCCTTATGACAACAGTCAACAGTCAAAGTGTTAAGCATTTATTTGTGTGTTATCATTTTCAAATGAACTGCTCACCGTTTGACCCAAATTTTGTGTACTTGAAGCGTTTTACGTCAGTTTGGTGTATTTTCCCTTTTTCGAGTGAAAATTCACATCACGTGTGGACTTAGTTACTATCATTAAAAATATAGCACGACAAGCAATTAAATCTTTACAACATGATGTAATCTATGTGTGTTTAGTTTATGACTTATTATCTCGTTAGTGTCTGACTTTCGACTGCAAATATTTTATTGCAGATGACATTTTCCGTGCCAAAATCAACAATTGGCCAGACATCTTTTCAATTTAAACATTCAAATTGAACAAATATCGTTTGAAGAGATTTTTGTGGAAAAAAACGTATAACAAATGTTTTCAACATACAAATTTCTGTACAGATTTAATGTCTTCACAGTCATATTTACTAAACCTTTAACATTTCTTCTTTTCTTTCTCAGAAATAGTCCTCTGAAGTACTTTCGAAGATCAGCAGAATATTTTATTTACACTAATATCTACTGGAAAATCTGCTCTTGAATGCTTGACCGTGAAAACCCGTCAACGAGTGGTGCTTTCTTTTGTATTAAATTACAGAAATAAAGGCTTTAAGTCAAATCGAGGTTTTAATTTAATAATTGTTGGAACAAAAAGATACAAAAGTGTTCTTTAAACCCCAACTTAATGTATCAGTATTGACTTAAAGACAAACAAAAATTGGTGCCTCCAAACACAAACGAATTTTTGTTCTAAGATTATCTTAAAAAAAAGTTCTAAGAATATCTTCTTTAGCCGCAAAGTTATAACCAATATTGGAATCCTATAAGAGATTATCGAGACTCTTAAACAAAGTAAAGCAATATTGAAGTCAAATGAGAGAGAACTGAGACTCCAAATTACAACTAAACGGACAAAAAGTAGATGTCTTAGTCAGTGTTGCCACTTAAAAAATTATTTTGCGACCAAACTTCCGACCAAATCCAACCTTAACCGACCAAATTAAAAATTTACCTTATCTTTAAAGTCATTTTTAAATTAAAATTTTATTTTTTTTTTAAATAAATTTTGTGTACTTAGGAAAAGATATTCACATCAAAAAACGGACCGAAATTCATTTAAGCAAACCAGCGGACCAAAGTAAAAAAATCTGACCAATTTTGGTCCGAAAAGACCAAAAGCGGCAACTCTGGTCTTAGTTCAAACCAGTCATTACCAGTTCAACTACCTTAGCGGTCGTAATATAGTCTGAGCTAACCTAGGAAGGTCAAGCCCTTGTGAGAAGATGGATAGAGATAGAGAGATAAAAGAGATAAGCTCTTTTCTTGTCAAAGTTTAGGAACTTTTGAGAACATCATTTCAATTTGTTTCAGTGTTCTTGCTTGCGTTTTTGAGTCCAATGTCCTGTTTGCAAGTCAGTTTTACTGACCGAACATCAGAGCAGGTCCTATTAATGAGCTGTCTGTACCCTTCTTGGCTTGTACGTGCGCCCTTCCATTGCCTTTATGGCTATCATTCTCTGGTACTCAAACCAGAGTTACCTGATTCTGGGACCCGAGCTTCATAAGTTCCTTGTGGCAGTTTAAGAGGATTGTCAATGAGAAAGAAAGCTATCCAAAGCTTAATACTGAAAGGCTGGACGAGAGTATTGTGAACTTTACTCTCTTGGAATGCCTCGTAATGATAATTCGATATGCCTCTATTGTTGCATAGAGTTCGGCTTGAAGTATGTATGATATATCCTTCCTTAGTGAAAGGAATGTATAGACTCTTGATCCCACTATATCAACCCCTACACTTGTTGATTTAACTATATATAGTATAAGGTCTTGATGTAGCAATTATCAACTTAACCCCTTAGTACCTGAGCGGTCGTTTTTAAGTTTCTTTTAGCGATGCTTTTCATTACAAAATCTAATGTTTTTTGCATCAAATCATCTGAACCTTTAAAATTTTGAATCAAAATTTCTTTTTAAAGACTTTAGCGATTCTATTCAGTACAAACTCTAACGTTTTTTGACGTCAAATCATCTGAACCTTTGATATTATGAATCAAAATTTTTTGTTAAAGACTTTAGTGATTCTATTCAGTACAAACTCTAACGTTTTTTGACGTCGAATCATCTGAACCTTTGAAATTTTGAATCAAGATTTATTTTTAAAGACTTTAGCGATCTTCAGTACAAACTCTAACTTTTTTGACGTCAAATCATCTGAACCTTTAAAATTTTGGTTCAAATTTTAATCAAAATTTCTTTAAATTGAAAAGATTATATTTAGTTATTTATATAAGTTAGATTAGATAGGCTGCCAGGTGAGATCGGCCAGGCAGATACCCTCTTGGACACCTAGCGGGACCAGTTAGAGCTCCATAGTGTTTTTGTTTTTCGACATAAAAGTGTTCGATGGGATTGTGAATGTTCCTAGGTTATTTAAAAAAAAACAATTAACTTTTCATTTACAACTATATTTCCTTAAATATTTTAATTAATATAATTTTAATTTTTTTTACTCAATTTTTTTTATTCAATTTTTTTTTTTATATTATTTTTTTATATTATGTTATATGTTTTTTTTTAATTTTTCTATCAAAGTTATAACGAAATATCTCCAACTACTAAAAATTTCTGCGACCATGAACCCGATACCTAAAAACATGTAAAACATTTTATTGGTTGTCGTAAAAAATGCAAGTTAAGTGTTTTGTTTAACCTCCAATTTTCTGTCTCATTGATTTCCAAATGCCACTAAAATCTGGTTAAATTGTTTTAAAACAAAATCACAGCCTCAACATAGTTCTAAGCTTTTTATGCTTAATTTAATTATTTTCGCAAACGTATTTGCATAATTAGCTCTGCTGCGCAACAACAAAATGCCAACAGAAAACAAAAATCACGCAAAACATGCAAATGTAATGAAATGAACGAAGTCAGCCCGAAGCCGGCACTCGCACCAGGCATGCGACGAGCGTTGAGGGAAATTTTGTCAAGGACATTATTGCGCATTGTTTACACGCGATAGCAATCGGCGACAATGCAAACCACAATGGCCCGAAAAAAAAACGGTGACGTGCCACCGATCGAGGCGCTCGAATTTTATGTGTGAAACTGTCTTTGGCGATTTCTGGCAAGGAACTGCAACTGTTGTTTTTGTTGTTTCTGCCTGCTGCTGTTTGTTTGTTCTTTGCTCGAAGGCAACACATCACCCTTCTGCCAGGCTGCAAGGATGCACAACAAAAAAGCGCTCAACTGCATGCAGCATGTGAGATGGAATGCACCAAAATGCACTTCCGACAGCCTCGACAGCAACAACAACAACTAGAACTTTTGTATGCATTTCAGCGAAATGCAAGAAACGGCACAAATTTTGAATGCATTTTTCGGTAAACTCGTTGCGAAATCTAAACAAAAACGTCACAATCAAAAGCAACAACAACAAAATAAATAAATAAAAAATTCTGTTATAAAAAAGCCCAAACTGCAACGAAAGACATGAGCGAAGAAATATTGAAATTCAAATTTCAGCAAAAACAACAACTGCACAGCAAGCAGGCGAAACGACACTGAAAAGGGGTGCAACAAAAGAATCGCAACGCACAGCGCCCCGCTTCGCCTCTTGCCGCCCACCGAAAAGAGTGCGAACGCAGGGAGCAGAACTGCAGCGAAGCCGAAGCCACAGTCGCAGCAGAAAAATGCGAAATGCATCTCGAAGATGTCGGCGCAGGCAACAGCCGTGGCGGTTCGGTGCGCGGCAGACGGGACGAGATGCAATTCGATGCAATGCGAATGCTGCGTCTGTGCCTTTGGCTGTGTGCGTGCATGTGCGTGTGGTGAGTACGGGCCGAGTGTGGTGAATGCGCCGACTTAATGGCCGCTTTACACTTGACATTACCCCAGCTCAAGTCCAACAAAGAGTGGCTCTGTGCTGCGCCTTTGGCGCGTAACTGTGTCCCCATGTGTGTGTGTGTGTGCGAGTGTGTGTATTTGCTCGTTTGGGAGCGCAGATCTTTTTGGTAGTGTTGTAAAAAATTAGTGCGCACACCAAACGACACTTGCAAGTGAACTGAGCCGACTCGAGCGCCGCAGCGTCTGAAATATTAGTCGCCATCTGAGCGTTTTGTGTTCTCGCTCAAGAGCAAATAATTCAACCCACTTTGTGGCCGGCTGTCAACTGCCAATTTGGTTCTTTCACATGCAAATGCAGCAATGCACAATCGACTCAAACTCGAGGCAGCGCCGTTGCAGTTGCAACTGCAATCGCTGCAACCACTGCCGCTGCCGCCGCCGCCAGTTGCATTCTCTCGCACGCCGTCGCTCTGACGGCAGCTTGGAACGAACTTCGACTGCAATTTTACAATTTGCGTTTCTTTCAGCTATTCTCGTCTCGCTGCCGCTGCGCTGTATGGCGTTTTTCGTTTTTTCGCTCTTGCCATTATTATTATGCGAATTTTTTGCCATTTTCGTATTTTCGCCGTTTTTAGTTTCTTTCGGAGGCATTCAAGCGCGAATTGAGAGCAAGGTTCAACTCGAAAAATATTAATGTTCTTTTCTTTATGTTCTTTACAGTATCGTTCTTGCTAGTGTACTTAGTTGTTGTTGCCGTTCTTATTCCAGTTGCAGCATATTCATAGATTTTCGGACGCGCCGAATGCCAGCGATTTGGTGAGTGTGTATGTGTGTTATGTATGAAAATGCTTGAATTCTGTTCAAGGTTAATTTGACGTTTTGTTGGATAATTAACCTTTGACAACGCAGCGGAGGTAAGAAGCGAAGACTCTCAAACCGTTCGCAGACAATCGAAATCGATTGGAAAACATATAAAAATATCGATTTTTTTTTGGGTGAAATTTTAAGTCATTTGGCTGACCATAAATTTATCATTTAACACTTTTTACGTGAACAGCCTTAGGCGGGGCCCCCCTGATGTCCTCTGCACGGCCCTTATTTTGAATGCTGTTCAAATTATTCGAAGATTCTTTTTACAGAAATCAATTTATTGAGAAATATTTCAGTACTTCGTTTATAAATATAAGTCGTAGGTAAATATAACTGAAACATATTTATTACAAATTTTTCCATGTTCCGACTTTTGTTTAAATTGTAAACTATTTTTTGCAGTTATAAAAGTAATTAATGATAGAGACGTCGAGGTGTTGCATGCTTCGCTAATGCTATGCTATGGACCAGCTTTTCAAAGATCCAATAACTTTGGGCGAATTGATCTCAAGAGCTGACTTTTGAGGACCTCAACGGGGGGGCTGTCCATATCCACTTCAAGTAGTTGCAAGCCACAACAGTTAATACTCAAGAAGGGAGGCCATAGCTGAGGAACAATGGGCAGCCACGTCTACGTCCCACCCAACAACATACCATTCCCCCCTGCGACGGCAACAAAATGTGGACCCTATAGTCTAGTGGGTAGCGCGCTGGCTTCTCATACCAGAGGCGTTAGGTTCGAGTCCTAGCTCGGGTTGGTAAAACACTCGTCTACTTTAATGGATATCCACATGAAGCAGATGAGAAAGAATCGCACAAGTGTGCTCTTGGCAAATGACAAAACCTCCAGGTGTGAAAGATAAACTGCCAGCCACCGGTCGATTTCAGCGTTAAACTGTAGGTCCCCTACCCCTCCCTTTCCCCCATCCGCATGAAAATATTGTAACGCATGTTGGATAAAACAGTATTCCATAGACATTAAAAAAGGGAGTGTGATGCTTACAGAGGTACCCACCATGACCTAACCTAACCATGTCTGAGGTATTAGAACAAAATCCAGTAAAAAGAGGTATCCCACATAAAGCTATATGAACTCAAAATCTCCCGAATATCCAGAGGACCACTGGTCGATCATTAGCCAGACATAGACCAGTTGGGCCCTTAACGATACCAGATGGTATCGGTAAAGACATCATTAACAAATCAGTGATCTCATCTCAGACGTCATTAACAAATCTCTCACCTCCTCCGAATTTATGAAACTTAGACCCCGAAAAGTTCCAGCAACGTTATAACAACATTTGAAACTGTCAACTATTTATGCCCATTTGATCAACGATCACTTTCCAGCACGAACCAGTTCGGCCAATCTGGAAGTTATGCTACATTTCTTAGGCTCATAGGAAACCTGGACTGCAGAGTATGAAGTCGTCGTTTCAGAAAACTGGCACAGGAAATGACTACAGACCTAACTCCTATACTTTCAACATGGATCTTCGGTACATATGTAAGTTCTTTGCAGGGAGACAGATTCAGTAGCCAGATTTTGGACATCACTTAGACCATCTGAATCTTTGCGTTAGCGCGTGAAGGGACTCACTGAGGTCAAGTGCGCCATTATGTTACAAGGGATTTACTGAGGTCATGTGGAACATTACGTCACCACGTGAAAGGACTCACTTAAGTCAAAGTTCCCATTGCGTTACCACGTTAAGGGACTCACTTAGGTCAAGTGGCCCCTTGCGTTACCACGTGAAGAGACTCTCTTACTCTCTTAGGTCAAGTGACCCATTGCGTTACCATGTAAAGGGACTCACTTAGGTCAAAGGACCCATTGCATTAACATGGAAAGGGACTCACTTAGATGAAGTGACCCATTGCGATACCACGTGAAGAGACTCACTGAGGTCAAGTGACCCATTGCATTACCACGTGAAGGGACTCACTGAGGTCAAGTGACCCATTGCGTTACAAGGGACTGACTGGAGGCATGAGGAACATTGCGTTACCACGTGAAGGGACTTACTGAGGTCATGTGAAACATTGCGTTACCACGTGAAGGGACTCACTTAAGTCAAAGTAACCATTGCTCTACCACGTCAAGTGGTAGGTCAAGTGATCCATTACGTTACCACGTAGGAGGAGTCCGCCTATACACTTCCCATAGATGAGAGCCACTTGATAGCTCTGATGAATTTATCAACATGACTTCACTTTCTTCCGTTCACTGGACAGAATCGAAAGCGTGTTCTTGCAACTGCCGGACATTCGCAGAGAAAAAGTCAACGGTTTCTCCGTACTCTTGATTTTTGTAGCTTCTGCAGATGCCATTGTACAGCAGATCCAGTCTTTTGATGTGTGACCAATGAAGCAGAGTCCAGTTATGATGGCTACGGCATTCCTTATGGAAGGTTTGCTTAGTAGGATCAATAGTCTATTCTAATAGTCTAGTCTAATCTAATCAAGTTCCGAAAGTGCAGATATCATTGTACAGCGGGCCCAGTCTTCTGGTGTGTAGCCAATAAAGCAGTATCTAGTTGAGGGTGTCACGACAATCTTTATGGAGGGTTTATGTAGAAGAATCAATTCTCTGAATCTGGCCTCTGTTCGGTTAAAGGGCATATCTGACTTGACGTATTAAATGTTGATTCATGAAGCCGTCTAGTATATGCTCTGTCTAGGTATGAATCTCCAGATGAAATTTGCAAATGGCGACAGATATAGCAAAAGGTAATGTAACATCACTTCACCTCATCATAGACTACTTACTTACATAACTGGTCATAACAACCCGTTACCGAGCGCATCTTCCCCAGTTGCTCACACCAAGAGAAGTTAGGGCATCCTCAACTTGGTCCTTCCACCGGAGACACGATCTCCCTCTTCGCCGATGACCTCCATCTACTGGATCGAACACTTTTTTCGCCGGAGCTTCATCGTCCATACGGATTAATGACTTCGATATTCATAAATTTGTAGCAGACCTTGGACAGAGGATTTATAGCTAAGATTGTCCTTGTCGTATGACTCATTAGTAAACAGATCTGATCAATGGATCCAACAGATCACAAATCTAACAGGTTAATTCAACAGGTCTCTTATATCTTATCGTAGTCTCGCCATTCTGTCATTTTTCTTATCTTTGTTCCGAACTCACACCAACAGTTGTAAAATCGCTTCTCAGCAACAGTTACGAAATTAGTTCGAGACAATTTCTTTGACCTTCTTCGAGACTTTGTCGCCTCGAGAATTTCCCACTATCCGGTTTGTGTTGCAGTCAGCCACACGAGCGGAAATCATTTAATTGGGCATTTAAGTTCTGCACGAACTGGTTGACGCTTTTTTGTTCAGTCGTCAACTTTTCCACTTCCAAAGCTAATTGGGAGCAAGTTCCCAATCGATCTTTGTCCACTTACAATTTAAATATTACACATGTCCGTAAGTATTTATGTGAGAATGTATATGTGTACTTGAACTCAAAAGTAATTGTGTGTATGTGTGTGTGTGTGTGTGTGTGTGTGTAAATGACATTAACGTATAAGCGCAGCTGATAAATAACAATAAATCAAACGTTTGTACACTAAACAATTTACAATAATTGCGGCGATATTTGAATAAACCGACACACAAATCGCTCAAAGCAAACGAATGCCAACAACAATTTGTTGCATAATCTGACCGTCAATTTGCTATTAACACAATTATTGCAGTGTCATAAATTAAGTTCTAACCACGGCTAATTTGGCGCTGCCGCAATAATTGGGAATACCGACTACCAAACAACAAAAACAACAACAACGGCAGCAACATTAACATCAAAATGCGGCCCGTATTCGATTAAAACATCACATCCGCTGCCACTTTTCCGCAGTGCAACGACTACAGATCAGCGCTGACTTCCTTCAGTTGCGGCGATATGTTGTTGTTGTTAGTTGTTGTTGACTGTTAGTTGGTTTTGCTGCTGACCAGCTTTGTTGACTCCTAGTAGTAGTGATGACTGTTTTTGTTGTTGTTGTCATTGATGTGTTTGTTGTTGTACACCAATTGTGCCAAACTTCTTGGGCGCCATTCGGAAGCGCACAGCAGCCGCGTCGAATCTCACGGATCCAGTTTTCCAGTTTCGCCAGCACTTCCGTTCTAACGTTGCACAAGTGGCGGCTGCGCGTGAAAGGCAGTCGACGTCGCGTCGGCAGCACTTATTAAAATGCTGGCTGGCAGGTAGGCGCGGAAATGGCTTGACTTGGCTGCCGCAAGTGGCTGCGCACAGGAACTGCACAGGAAATGGCTAAATCACTAAACGGTTTCGTCTATTAGAAAGGCAGCAATGCGTCGGCCATCGAACGGCAGCTGCGCAGCGCTTTTGATTGAAATGAGTGCGCGCGAACGGAAACAGGAAGCGGCCGAGTGCGGTGCGCGCAGGTGAGAGCAGAGAGCGGCCAGTGGGCGCCGAATAGCGAATCAGCGGTGCGTGCGTGATTTCGGTGCAACACTGGATCGTAGCGCCGCCTTCACACTGTGCAACAGAGGAAAATATTAAAAAAAAATAAAAAAAATATTAAAATAAAATTAAAAAAAATATAAAATAAATGCGTGGGCGCAATTTTGTTTGTCAAGCCGAGTTGAAATGTGAAAAAGCCGCCGGCGCTGAAGCAACAACAACAAAACACACATTGAAACTCAACAAAAACAAAAAGCCCACAGAACAGGACGACACAAAAGTTGCGTGCAACGCGAGACCTATTTCCACCGCGTCGCGTCCTTCGCCGCCAATGCCCTTTTGGCATGGCAGCGATTGTGTGTGCGACGCTAAGCCGACTTAGCGCCCCAGTCGCGGCCCCGCCCCACTACGCCTCATTCCGCCGCTGTCATTACGCAGCGACACGAAGCCGCAACGTGGCGCAAAGTGCGTTCGCTCGGTCGCTCATTTCGCACAAAAAATTCCGCCGTTGGCAAAATTTTATTAAAAAGTCACACGCACACACATGCAACACACTCTCACACACACACACACACAGTTAGGCTTTATCGTTCATAATTCCGCTTTAGCTGCATTTCTTTTATTTTGTCACTTTTTGCCAACGCATTAAAATTATATATTTTCCCCCCTTTCGACTGCTCGCCGTAGCACTTTTTGTATGAAAAAAAAATTATAGAAAAATGTAGAAAAATAAAAAATGAAAATGAAAAATTTTGCAACAAAAAAACAAAAACAAAAGTAGAAATCTATGCAACGCGTATTTGTGCGTTGATATATTATTATTTTTTCTGTTGTTATGGTGCTGGAGGCGATGGTTTGTTGTTATTGTTGTTGTTGTTGCTTTTTTGTCTTATACCCGTTGAGCCGTTTGCTTTTGTTTCACTTGCGGCGACTGAGCGTGATAAGCGCTTTTAATACCACAAAACTTTACAACAACAACAATAATCACACTGCTTCGCGAATTGATTATAAGCGGCAAATGTGCGTGTGTTTGTATGTGTGTTTGTGGGTGCAATGGTACGCAAAAAACAAAAACCAAAAACAATGCAAAGAAAACGCTTATTAATAGCAATCATGTGTCATCAGTCTTTTCTCTCGTTTTGGATTTTTTATTTGTATTTTTTCTTTTGTATTATAATCGCAAAATTATTACGCTGCCATTGTTAATACCGACATTTTCGTGCCAAATTGTCAATTCGGATTTATTTTTAATGTGATGAATTGCGTGCTGATCCATTTACAAACACACGAGCGTCACTAAGTTGCTCACTCATTGTTTTTGTTGTTGGGAGCAACGGCGGCAGCGCATGTCAACAGTACGCTTCTTTTGTTTAACTCTACTCATCTTTAATGGTGTTTAGAATATTTAAGATTTTTTTTGTTACAAAGTCCTTACCCTCGTTTTCAGGTCCTTTTTGATCCAAAGTATTTCAAACTGAGATACTTTTATCTTAAAATATAACACTGTGCAACAGTACCTTTGGCCTATCCAAAAGATGGTATTAGCATGAAAATAAAACTATAAACTCATTTATAGTAACCTGGCATACTCAGTTTTTCATTTTCTGATCCAATGTCCTTTTAAAAGAACTTTAAAATTTTAAGGACATGCGCATTTCAACGATTTTTTTTAGATTTTCCGTTGTGCAATGATGCCGACATGGGTGTCAAATAAAAGAGGAAACTTGACGCTTTTTAACTACATTTTCTTTTTTGAACCTTCAGGAGAAAAATATGTCACTAAGGTCCCTTTCAAATATGTATTCTTCAATATCCTTGAAGTTTTTTAATGAATCCTTTTGAAAATAATATAAGTTTTGGATCTCAGTCTGTAGCTCAACATAGCTTAAGGGGAGGTTCTTTCAAATTTTTTTGAAAAAATCGTGTTTTTTTTTCACATAAAATGAAAGCTGTATGTCCGTAGAATATGTGTACGAAAGGATTTTTCGATACGATCGCCTTGTCCGCACACGAGTTTGTTTCTTCTACAGTGTTTTCCCCAGTTTTTGCCCGGAGCTGCTATCTTTCAACACGTTTTTCTCGAAACCACGTTTTCCATCTGAATTTCAAGGATATCTCTTGATCTATTGTTCTAATTTCCTTAATCTAAAGCATGTTTGAAAGGTGATCATTTTCTGTATGGCTTATACCTAAAACGAGCATAAGTTACTAATAAATTGTTATTTATAATTAAGGTTTAATAACCAAAAAAGTAGCAAAAAAAAATTTTTTTTTTCGAGCGTTCACATTTCAGTCAATTTTTGGTCGAAAATCATTATAGTTAGGTATAAGCCATAGAAAATTTCATCTACTTTCATTTAAAAAAAACCTTTTTCATTTCAGATTACTACAAGAGGCTGTAGGCTTGAAATTCGGAGACTAGATTTTTTAGGCAGTGATCGACGAAAGCCGCCATTGTTCAGCCGCCATTTTGAATTTTGTTACAAAAAAGATATCATATTATTGTATAATAAAATACCCATTCAACCGTCAAAACCGGATGTTTCTATGTTTTTTCATCATGCCACAAATCATTTCCAAACTTCGGCCTTTTTTTGGCCAAATTTGAAAGAACCTCCCTTTAACATTTTTTCTTCTATCTTTGAACTTTTGAACTCGTTGTTGTTCCGATCTTTGAAAATATTTTTATATTATACATATCTATCGGCATGGCGGATTTCTACCAACTAATTTCTACTAACTACCAAATTCGATATCTATTCTTCCAACGTTTTAGCAAAATCAAGCCATCTAGGCTGGGTCTTTTCCGACCTCCGTTCTGCGAGGAACATGAACAGAAATCTAAGGAATCATCTCTTTTCTAATCTTAAGTACCTTACCCTACCGGCTCTTTCTTACTTACATCTTTTATTAGTCACACTTAAAACAGCAGTTTCAAGACGCCAATATATACGAGCATACTATGGGCCAAGGAATACCCCTGCAATATCACCAGACAAATCAATCCAACACTAAACAGAAGACTATCTACGCAGCTACTAAACCCAAACCGAAACTCGAAGAGCACAACGCTTAGCCTAGGCGTATACGGACACGCAGGCCGCACACGCAGTACAGCTCAGCGTAGCTCAATTTTTTGTAAATAATGCAGTACCATATGACAGCGTATACAGCGACATAGTCGCGTGCGGCGGAGAGACGTGCCTGCGCACAACTGCGTCGCGTTGTAGTTGAAATACAGTTTCCTACGCGCAGCCGACACGTTCTCTTGCAAAAATTGAAGAATAAATTGAAAAAGTGCGTAGACAGCCCATATTACACTCATATTATTTTATATAGATTATATTTCAAAGTCTGATTCAGACAAATAACTCATATTACTGGGTTTATGAAATGAATACGGAACACGTGTGCTGGTTTTCCGAGATTCGTATACGCTGTTCAAACATTTGCTGCGTAACACAATTTAATTTGCGTTGCGCTGCCCTGTGCTGTGTTGCGCGGCCTGCGTCTCCGTATACGCCTAGGCTTACAGTTGCTTACTAACCATATTGGAGTTCCTACGCTTCAATTTATAGAGCGGTTTATACTATAAACCGTGTGGTCCACAGTGCTGTGAAAAAAGAAACCGCAAAATCGTGTCACAATAAGCCCTCCCTGTGTGCTTGCATAGAGTTTAAAAAGAAGGCTTACATTACAGGCCAACCTAATGTTCCAACCTAACCAACGACTCGGAACTAGAGAACAGGGTAGGCTGTGGTGTTTTTTGTAAAAGGTTGTGAATTAGCTATAAGATCAGCACGTCTACTCGATCACTGTAGCGTCTTTAAAGAGAAAACTAAGGAGAAACTGCTGTCAGCCGAACGGTTAAGCGACTAAGATTCAATACTGAGTCATTAATACCCCTGACATTTGTATTTTGTCAGATACTCAGGTGACCACTAAGTCATACACGGTATACACCTCTGCGAAACTGGTTGAAAGGTGTTGTTCACCTGGAAAATTTTACAAGAACATCACCAACAATTGTAAATCTAATGAGCTGAACAAAAATAATACTATAGTGAAAGTACCTCCCCTCTTAAGTACATACCCTACTTTAGTAATGAAGTAGACTCTGTCATCTTGGGACACCTTTCCTGGTTGACCTGTCCCACCTGTCAGCCATGGACATTCACGGTTTCGCTCATTTCTTAAATAAATCTCAATGTATTGCCTCTTTAATCTTGGGAGATGTGTAGTTCCAGAGTTCTTCCCTATTCTTGTGCTAACACAGCGGGTCACTACTGGCCTATGTGAGCATCATTAGCTGCCCTAACCTAACCTTATCCGCTAACCTTAGCTGGTTGTAACTATATTTAAAAAGTTAGCAATGTTCGCCGCATAGATTAACATTAGTATTCTAGGGTGTTTGGAAGATTGGAAGACAGCATACGGTGGGAGGGAAATGATACCCACAACGAAGCTATCTGGTATGGATCTAAAGAAGATTTAACCTCTTGCCTGTCCTTTGCTCAAAATTACGTTCGCTGTTCTTTGGGGTCAGGATAACCCCAACCAAACGGTTATATAATTTACTGACAAAACATGAAGAAATGTTACACATAAATCATAAAAAAAAGAGGAAAGCCCCGAAAAGTGTTTTTCTCGATTTGTTATTGGGTTGTAAGTGGGATTAATACTAATAACACAAGTAGACGAGCGCATTTGCCTGGGGCAAATAGACCCAAGGGACAGGCAGAAGGCTGGAAGTTCTTAATAACTTCGAAATATGAACTTTTCAAAAAGAGTTCAACCAATTCGATCCCAAAGTTACCTGAGAGCAGCCAATTACTGTCAATAATTAAAGTAGATTCCAACAGGTTAAGAACGAGACTCAGCAGCACAGCAATGGACGCAGTGTTTCGGACAAAATTTCATACCTTCATACCCAATATAACTAGCTGCCCGATATCAGCTTGCAGCATAATCTTTTCTCAAGCGCCTCTGTGGCCTTTGCAAGTTATTCATTAGATCTGTCCAACTTTAACTTTTTATCATCTAAGATACGACTTCCCTATTCGTTCTCAATCTATCTCAGAAAATATTTTCCATAGATTCATTAAATAATTCCTAACCATAAATCTCTTTGTATAATAAAAAAACGTAGACGCATAGAGACAGGAATTGGCCTCGGTTCTCTCTAATAAATCGCATTTTTGATATTAATCCATAAGCCTCGGAAAATGTCAGCAAATAAACAAAAATTATTTATGTCAAGTTTGCATTTTATTTGAACGCCTTGACTTTCATCTTTCAGAGAATGGAAAATGCCACACCAATGCATTTTTACGCTGCGCTGCCTCGAGGCATTTCACGCAAAATTAAAACATCTTCAAGAACTTTCATTTTCCTTCGGCCACAAATGCAATGCGACCAATGACTCAATGGCCGCCTTGCGCCCCCGGCCCTGTCTCGCTGGCTGACTGACTGGCGATATGGCCGAGGTTATTATTTTTTGATAATCAATTTTGCTGCGGCCATTTCCTCGCCACACCCGTCGACGACGCACTTCGGTGCTAAATTTACATTTTTATTGTTGTACAAGGCGGCCCAAGTGTTTACAGCGCGTTCGCCGGTTTTGTGTGAGCGCGCAGTCTTGACGCCGCGGCGCTGCAATTGTGCCTTCTTGCACTCAATTTTTTATTATTAATATGTTTTTGTTATTCATTTAGCGTGCACAGAATATTTGTGCGGTCCCGGACCCAACTCGACTTTTATATTTTGTTTCGCTCGTCTTGTTTTTAAGACAAATAAATGTGAGTGCCTGCTGCTTTCTTCAATCAATCGGACAGTCAGGCAGACAGACAGACAACCGGAGCAGGCCGTCAATTTCGACTCACAGCGCCCCTCCTCCCAGCCGACAATTCGCGCATCGAATGAATTGCAATGAATTTATTTTATTTTCCAACGCCTCTGCCGCCCGGCACCGTTGCAGCCGCCACTGCAGCAACTGCAGCAGTCAAGGCCTCACAAAATCAGTCGAGGAACTTTAGCGAATTTTCAACCGCAAGTGCCCCCAACGCACGCCGCGCAATCCACTACGCGTTGGGGCAGTCTCGGGCCGCACATCTTCATTGTCAGTTGTTTACATTCAGATAATTCGTCGAGTTCAGCCCGCTACGCAGTTCACAAGTACGCGGACTTGGTTTGATGTTGTTGTTGTTGTCGCATTGCGATTTTAGCGCTTTTATTCGTCTTCGCTCGCCAGCGCACTTTCGTTTTTGTGTTTTTGTTGTGTTGTGCTGCGTTGTGTTCCTTGCTCGACTCATTTTTTACAGTTCGAAAAGTTGAAGGCATTTCGAGTTTGTTTACCTTCGCAGCGATGGGCTTTACACATTATTCGTCACACTTTGTTAATGCGTTCGTCAGGCGAAATTGTTTACTTTCCGTCGTGCCGTCTGTACGGACAGACGGCCGTATTTGTTTTTGCGTTCGATTGATTTGCAGCGAAATCTTGACAGACGCTTAAAACGCTCACAACACGGCTACACGATAACGCTGTGCAAATGGTAGGAAGCGAGAGACGAAGGGCACGAATGTGTTGCAAAGACAGGCAAGATTTATTCCAAAAACAATTTCTGCACATTTCGAAATTTCGAGTCAATGTCAGGGAAGTTCAGTTTTTACGATTGAAGCTCCAAATGTCGTCTAAGAGCTCTTGAAATTAGGTTTAGAAGTCGTTTTAGGTTTTAGAAGTCGTTTCTGATGAGAACACCACCAGGGAGCGATAACTAGGACATCAAGAAC
Source organism: Melieria omissa (assembly GCA_963971225.1). NCBI lineage: Eukaryota > Metazoa > Arthropoda > Insecta > Diptera > Ulidiidae > Melieria > Melieria omissa. Next base: position 6,462,373 of record OZ020267.1, read on the forward strand.
AACTAGGATAAGTGAAACAACATGCTTCGTGTTCTACAAGTTGAGAACTTTCCTTTCCTTTCCTTTCCTTTCCTTTCCTTTCCTTTCCTTTCCTTTCCTTCCTTTCCTTTCCTTTCCTTTCCTTCCTTTCCTTTCCTTTCCTTTCCTTTCCTTTCCTTCCTTTCCTTTCCTTTCCTTTCCTTTCCTTTCCTTTCCTTTCCTTTCCTTTCCTTTTCCTTTCCTTTCCTTTCCTTTCCTTTCCTTCCTTCCTTTCCTTTCCTTTCCTTTCCTTCCTTTCCTTTCCTTTCCTTTCCTTTCCTTTCCTTTCCTTTCCTTTCCTTTCCTTCTTCCTTTCCTTTCCTTTCCTTTCCTTTCCTTTCCTTTCCTTTCCCTTGCCCTTGCCTTGCCCTTTCCCTTTCCCTTTCCCTTTCCCTTTCCCTTTCCCTTTCACTTTCACTTTCACTTTCCCTTTCCCTTTCCCTTTCCCTTTCCCTTTCCCTTTCCCTTTCCCTTTCCTTTCCCTTTCCCTTTTCCCTTTCCCTTTCCCCTTTCCCTTTCCCTTTCCCTTTCCCTTTCCCTTTCCCTTTCCCTTTCCCTTCCCCTTTCCCTTTCCCTTTCCCTTTCCCTTTCCCCTTCCCTTTCCCGTTCCCTTTCCCTTTCCCTTTCCTTTCCTTTCGAACAAACTAGATCGAGGAGATCAAGCTTTTGGTATGATAAGTCTAGGTCAGGTATGGATGATGATGGTCTTCCAGATCAAAAAAATTAAGTTGTAGCGTTCAAATTGAGCAGGCCCGATCAAGGAGATCAATTCAAAATACCAGATCGGAAAAATCAGACCCGGTCGAGGGGATCAAGTTGAGGAACCCAGGCCAATCTGAATTGGCAAAATAAAGTTGAAATGTTCAGATTGAGCACATCAAGTCAAGGAGATCAAGTTGAGGAGTCCAGATGGAAAAGTTTTACTTGAGTAGGTTAGTACGAAGAAATCTAGTTGAAGCGTTCATATTGGTCAAGGACATCAGGTTGGGGAGACAAGGTGATCAAGGTCAAGGTGATTAGTTAAAGAGTCCAAGATCAAATTGTGAAAAACAGATAGAGCAGATAAGGTCAAGATAAGGATATCAAGTAAAGAATATCAAGTAAGGAAGTCCAGATAAAGCAGATCAAAAGTAGAGTAGATCAAGTTGAGGTTACCAAGTCGGAAAGATCGGGTTGATCAGACCTGGCTATGAAAGTTAAGGAGTTCAATTTCAGGTTACATAGTCTAAACAATCCACTGAAAGCGTTTATATTCTGTAAATCAGGTCAAGGAGATCAAGTTGGGGAGACCATGTCAAGGTGATTTAGTTAAAGAGTCCAAGTGGACAAGATCAAGTTGAGAAAGACAGATAGACCAGATCAGGTCGAGATAAGGATAGCAAGTAATGAATATCAGGTTAGAAAGTCCAGATAGAGCAGGTCAAAAGTAGAGAAGATCAAGTTGAGGTTACCAAGTCAGAAAGATCGCGTGGATCAGACCTGGCTATGAAGGTTTTGGAGTTCAAGTTGAAGTTACTAAGTCTTAACAATCCACTGAAAGCATTTCTATTCAGTAAATCAGGTCAAGGAGATCAAGTTGGGGAGACCATGTCAAGGTGATTTAGTCGAAGAGTCTAGATTGAGGATACAAAGTGGAAAGGATCAAGTTAACAAAGCCAGATAGAGCAGATCAGCCCGAGATCATGTTTAGGAGTCCAGGTTGCGGATACCTGGTTGAGAAAATCAGAAAGATCAAGTTAAGGGGCCCGAACACTGTAAACTGCGATTTTTCATATGTTTTTTATTTTATTTATTAAAAAAAAACGGACGTTCCGATTTACATGAAACTTTACACATATGTTAATAAATGTTTAGATTATCGAATTTTTTTTTTGGCGGCCATGTTTGTATTCTGTAGCTGATCCAAAATGTCGTCTTTTTAAAATGACCCTTGTCGCGTTGACAGCAAATCAGCATAACGGAGCCTCCTAGAGCAAAAAACAAAAAAGATTCTTGAAATATACATTACTGGCTACTGTTTGACGTAGGGGATTTTAAAAATATTGATTAGAAAAAAAATGGCGGCTGTTTGAAGAAAAAGTTGTTTTTTTCGCGTAAAATTTTGCACTAAATTATTTATAAAAAAAAAAGTTTGGCATATATCGAAAAACGGCTACGTCGAGCAGAAGCGACACTATTCCCGAATAGAATGCAATTTGAATCAGGTCGATCGGATAAAAACTTTTTCAGTTATGCTGTCAACGCGGTCAAAAAACATGGTTTCGAGATAATCGCGTTTTAAGTTTTGAAAGGGGCAAATCGAATTAAAAAAGGTAGTAAAAAAGGTAATCTAAACATTTATTAACATATGTGTAAAGTTTCATGTAAATCGGAACGTCCGTTTTTTTTTAATAAATAAAATAAAAAACATATGAAAAATCGCAGTTTACAGTGTTCGGCCCCCTTAAGGAGCCCAGGTTGAGGATACCAGATTGGCAAAATTAAGTGGAACGTTCACATTGAGCAGACCAAGTCAAGGATATTAAGTTGAGGAGTTTGAATTGAGTAGGTTAGTACAAAAAAATCAAGTTGAAGCATTCTCATTGAGTGAACCAGGTTGAGAAGATAAGGTTTAGGAGTCCAAGTTGAGGTTACTTAGTCTAAAAAATCCACTGAGAGCGTTCAAATTTATTATATTAGATCAAAGAGGTCAAGTTGGGAGATCATGTAAAGGATATTTAGTTGATGAATCCAAGTTGAAGATACAAAGTAAAGAAGATCAAGTTAAGGAAGATAGATAGAGCAGATCAGGTGAAATAAAGATACCAAGACAAAAAGATCAAGTTAGGAAGTTCATATGGATCTGATCAAAAGTAAAAGAGATCATGTTGAGGTCTGCAAATCGGGAAAATCTACGAATATTAAATTGGGAGTATCAGATGGGAGAAGTCGAGACTGAGCAGACCAAGTCAAAGATGCCTTAATACTTGTAGTGAGTTCGTGTGACTATTTGGAGTTCACGAACTCGAAGTAATGACGCCAAGAAAGAGCTCTGATGTTCGGCTGTTAGCGACTTCCGATAACGACTTGTATTGATACGAGTGATGATTGTAGGGTTCCAGCCGGGAGACTTTTTGTGACAATTTTTTACAACAAGTCTTGATGACGCTTAATGGAACAAAAACTTAGACAAAAATATTTTTTCGGAAAATTCAGTAGAAACCACTACTCAAACCACTTCAATAGTTCAGCCAAGGGTTTAAATACTAAAAGAAACAAATTTTTTGTAACAACTTTTTGTTAAACGTTTTCTTAACTGTTTTTCATAAAACTTAAAAGAGGGTTTTTTATTTTACTGCTATTAACTTTTAGTTATTTTTTGTTCTCAATCAAGTCTCATAAATCAAGCAGGTATGTATATTATTTATAAATTTCCATCAAAATCTTTTCTTTGCAAATTAGTTTTACAACTTTATTATTTTTAAATAAGTCTACAATATTCAAGTATTCAAGATATTTTCAAATAAATTTAGTGGAAAACCCATTTACTTAATATAATCTCGGGGAAGCACAGTCAACAAATGATTTTGTAAACTCTGCAAATACCTGGAAAGCGATAACCAAGTCCACTGTTAACAAATGTCTTGGGTCAATGAACTCATAAAACTCACTGCCAACTCCCCGCGTTCCTTCCAACCAACCAACCTTCCGCGTCAACACTTGCTCTTCCCCTGCTCCCGCCCTCTCACCAACATACTCTCTCGCACTCTTGCGACTGCGAACACAAAATTTATTGAGGTAGGTTCAAGTCTATCAAAGTGGAAACGCAAAAAATAACAATAAACAATTTTTAAGAAAACAATTTTATTCGAGTGAGTAATCAACGTTTCGTTTGCCTTAAGGAGAGCAACAAACTTTTGACACTTTGACTTGAAGCAGCAGCAGCCGTGGTGCTGACAGCAGTGACGGTGATAATTTCGTTGGGCGCTTGTTGGCACTTCTTCCGCCGCCACGGCGCACTGGCCACCGTTTTCACGATAAAATTCCCCATGCACTCGCCGGCAGTGCAAATGTACAAAAGGCAAAAGCAAACAATTTTTTTTTAACTGGAAAAATACGAAATCGCCGCTTTATCGCATCCACCGAAAGCAAAGTAAACGGGAAGAGGGCCGGCCACGGGTTGGGCCGGCCGCGGAATGTGGGTAAACAGCAACAGGCGGTCGGTTTGGTTGGTGGCTTCTTTTTTGAGTGAGCAAACTGCGTTATCAAAAAAATGCCAAGTGCTCGTAAATCGCAAATATTGTGTGGCACTTAGAAGCGTTTTGCTGCAGCGAAAACGCTGCGCCGCATGCGTTGCGTTGCGCTGCGCTGCGCAGACGAATTGGCCAATTGGCTGGTGAGCGACGTGCGACGTGCAGCAGGCGGTTCAACTGCCGCAGCCAAGGCGAAACTTTTTTTGCGCGGCTGCCTTCCTCAATGCGCGCTTATCAGTCTTTCACCCATTTGGCGTCGAGCTCAAGTTGTGTTGACTCGATTCTGTTCTTGTAATTTTGCTACTCACTTTTTCCGAGGGCCTTAACTCTTGCTATTTCTATAGTCGCTGTTGTTGTTGTTGTTGTTATTTTGTTTGCGCCGAGGCCAACCACCGCCAGCAACTGCCCACTAATTGGCATTAACTATTTGCAGCAAAGTGCAGTGCCGATTTTCAATTTCGCCACTGGTCGTTTTTCGAGCCGCCAACTGAATTCATGCGTTTAGACGCCAACAACAGTTTACTGACTTGCGTTCATGCGTTCAATGCAGCCCGCAACAACGCAAGCGTGCAACATACGTAAATTGCACAGCAAACTTTGCAAAATTTAGCAACGAAAATATTCAACCAAATACAATAACAATGCTAGCATGAAATTCATACTGAGGGATTATGCGTCGCAGCACTTTGGTTCCAACCAGCCTCAGATGACTACAACAACAGAAATGAAAAGATCTTTTCGGCGCTAATGACTTGAAAGTTCCCTAACAATGATATATCAAATTTACACCAAGACGAATAGGGCAACATTACATGGAACACCGCGAAATGGAACACCGGGTTCAATAGAAAGCCCGGTTGCTACCGTAAGTTCCGTAGAAGAGAGAACAAGGGAAAAAAACAAAAGCAAATATAATTGAATTATCTCAGAATATATCTTCCTATTTTGTCGCAAACAAACCTCAAAACCTCAAAACCTCAGTTGTGATTACATATCCCCTAGAAGCGACTCTGACTGGATTCAGTGTGGTATTCACAATGTCCCAATGTTCTCGAAAGTTTTTCCGGCGCGCTAAACCATTTAATTTCCGTCGGCAAGTTGTGTTTCTTACAAAAGTATCAACATTATTCCAAACCATTAAAAAGGTTCCTCATAACCAGTCATTCTAAACACTGAGCAAGGAGCCCAAAACTTGGACAAGTACCCAAACTATTCTTAACACTAGAAAGACCTTAAGTTTTCCATACCAACAAAGACCACATGGGGGACCACTGATATCTCGAAAAGTACACATCGAATTTGGCTAATTGTAATTGTAAAACCCTAACTGTAGAATTAATGGTAGAACCCGATAAAAAAATAAAAGTCATCAAAGCAAATGTTGGTAGAAATTCTAAAGAAAATACAGTTATTTAAAAATGAACAACCATCAAAATGAAGGCAATGGTCTTTCTAGTGTAAAAGGGGCTTTGAACCCAAAAGAAATACACCTTGCTCTATTCTAGACCTGTCTTCAGGCCAATGACGACTACAGAGACTATGTGTCATATCTTGGAAATTTATGAATGATTCCAAAAGGCACTCTTTAGTCTAAACAAAAATAAACTAGACTTCCAGACTTCTGACAGGGCACTGTAGACTAAAGTAAGCATATAACTCACTTTGGGCTGAAAAGTTGGGTTAAGTCCGCACCTACGGATTCTACTGTGAGAAAATAAACTCCACAGTTCTTCATTTTCACCTCGTATCTCGTGCAATGTTCGAACAGAATATTTTTCTTTGGATATATGAAGGTTCGGTTAGGTTATGAAGCTTGTATGGTGTATGGTGGAACCCATATATGGGTGAATAAGATCAAAATTTAGTGATACAATAACTTTGAACAAATTTAAGTGATGTTCAACAGAATATTTTTCTTTGGATATATGAAGGTTGGGTTAGGTTAGGTTATGAAGCTAAGGTTCGGTAACCTAATATGAGATCAAAATTTATTAATACAATAATTTTCAACATTTTTAAGCGATGTTCAAATAGAATATTTTTTTTGTTAGGTTAGGTAAGGTTAGGTAGGGAGGGGTGTATGCGGCAGGACCGCACTTCCACTCGGAGGCCCATTGTGAATCCCTTCATATGGTTCTCTGGAGCTAACCAACAGTCTCAGTCAGGCGGAAACCAGTTCGACCTCTTAATGAAGGAGAGCAGATTAAAAATTTCAACTTTCGCCGCGCAAGCCAGGTCTGTCAGGAATCTTGATATATGAACGTTAGGTTGGGTTTAATTTTAAGCGTTGTTCGAGTGGAAAGTTCTTCTTTGAATGTATAAAGGACTGAAGCAGTTCTGTTTAGTTTCTGACGTATAGAATTCTACGCTGAAAATAGGAAACTAAAATGCAGATGTTCAACAAAATTTTGAGGTTAAGTGATAATGATTACTAGCTTTTTTCATTCGCTTGTTGGAAAATATAACTTCAATTAGATTTAAATCAAAAGATCTGGCAAAAATATTCTTAATAATATTTTCCATGATTCAGATGCATGATTCTGTATTGTTTACATATTGTTTTGTATACTGTCATTTGTTTACCATCTAAAGAGATCTAAAGAGACTACAAGTGAAATACCAAGAGTGAACAACTTAATTGAATTTTGAGCAGAATTGAAAACCCACCTAAACGATATAAATGTATATAATTCTCCTCAAATGTGCTCTTGAAATTGATGACTGTCGGTGCATGCCGACCCGCAGCCGTTCGCTACTGTTCGCAGCCTATCAAAATGCCATCAAAGACGACGCACGCAAGACTGATGTCGACTTGAATGTAAATTTCGTCTTCTGTTTTCGCTCCCCATTTGTGTACACACACACACACACGAACACATACGTTCAAGTGTGCACACAAAAATATTAAAGACAACAAAAAGGAAGAAGACCAACGTAAACTGTGCAAAGCTCCCTTGACTCATGCGCTGCCCTACGGACCAGTCAACACCGCCGAACGCGCCCCACGCACCTCTCCCCCTCACTCGGTCCACACTACCCAGACCCTTCACGTTGCGCACGCAACGCAAATTCGCTGCTCGTACGCACTGCGACGCCGACGCCAACGATTGCCGGCCGGCTGCCTTTTTGCACTGTTCTGCCTTTCAGTTTCGGTTTTGGTGTGTTTTTCGGTTTCGGTTTCGTTTGCAGTTTCGGTCGACATCGACGCTCGCCCCACTCGTCGCCCCTACTGTGTCCTTTGTGTGCCAGCACTCGCTGCACTCAGACAGCGCCGGTTCAATGAACGCCGTCTGGACAGCGTCAACGTCGACGCCAGCGCCGCTCGCCCCCCACTCGTCCCCCACTTGCCGCGTGCGCTGTCATAAGAAGCAAACGAACCGCACAAAATCGTTGCGATTTGCGAAATGAGCTCATTGCGAGATGCCAATGACCAGCACCGGCGCTGATAGGGGGACTGCCTCAGCCGAAAAATGTTTGGCCTTGGTCAGGGATTTGCGAGTTATTTTTAATTTTGCTCTTTTACGTACGTGCACACACTTTCATTTCATGTTTAATATCAGTTTTGCTTTTTCCGCTCACTGCCGCCGTCCGCTCGCATAGCCAGTCAGCCAGTTGCTTCTTCACTCGGTGTTCGTTTTGTTTCGTTTCTTTTCATTTTACTTAATTTTGTTTTTGGTTTTGCAAATTGCTGCGTGTTTATTTGGCTCGTCGGCTCGAATTGGGGAGGCTGCGGCCGGAGAATTCATTAACATTGGCGCACTCAGCTGCACAATAAAGAAATTAAGGAATGCCAATTTTCGATCGTAAGTGTGCATTTTGAAATGGCGAATCGATTTATGGGAATACGCAGCCGGCTGTCGGGCGTGCAAGTGCGAATAGAAGGGCAGCAGCACAATTGCAGTTGGGGCCGAGAAGAACTTGAACTGAATTACTTGGCAAATGCGACTGAAACTGTTTGGATGCTATGAAATCTGGAATGGGCTACATTTGGAATCTTTGTACGAATTGGGTTCTAATGTTGAAATGTGTAACCAGCTCAGTTGTTATTAGAAAAGCCTTAGTTGTTGTTGTATGTTTTCAATAATAAAGTCTTTAGTGGATGAAAAGTTGTATGCAGTAAAACCCGCTCAAGTCCTATAAATGCAATAAGTGGGTTGAGTACTAAGTGTACATAGCTATAAATATTGGTTTTTTAAACGGGATAGGTTACCTAACCTAAGAAAGTTTCATTTAATTTTCATTGACACGTTGCGCTTCTCACAAAGGTGTTTACTGCAAACAACTACAAAGGTTACTACTAACCGGACATTTGACTACTATTAACCCAGCATGTACCTCATAACTACGACACTAAGACAAAATTCTCAAAAGATGTTGAAAACAAAATGCTTTAGTTTTCTTGACCTCTCACAATACACTGGCGACTGCAAATACGTGTGGTTTATCTTGGAGATTGGACTGCGAGTCAAAATTATTTGTTTTTATTTATTAAAAAATTACTAATTTTTCAACGAATTTTGTATCTTAGCAAAGTGATCCGTTTCATAGAAAAAATTATACAAATGCGGTGTCTCAGAATTAAACAATTTTGATGACATTTAAAAGGTTACACTCCAACTAAGAAACCCCAAAAAAATCTGTACAAAAAATTAATAAATGTGTGGGGCAAAAGCTGCTCAAAGTCAGAAGTTTTTTCACAAAAAATTTTAAACCCATGTTGTAAACAAAATCGTTAAAATACATGGTCAGCAATAAGTTGTTAAATATTTCAATATAGTTTAAGAATTGATGTGGGCATTTTTGCTTTTAACGCCAGAAAGACCTCAAGTTTTCCTTACCTACAAAGACTATATATTATATGCGCTGATATCTCGAAAAGTACACCTCGGCTTGGCTAATTGTAATTGTAAAACACTAATTGTAGAATTAATTGTAGAACTCGATAAAAAAAATAAAAGTCACAAAGCAAACGTTAATAGAATAACTAAAGAAAGTACAGATATTTTCATTTGATTTCATTTATTTCAAGTCTACAGTAAATGAACTTACAGACTAAGCAAACAACAATAAAAGAACTTAAAAATAGAATAACAATTGGAATAAAAGTTAAGAATAGCATAACAATGAGAATAACGTTATTTATAAAAGCAATTCAGACGTGATTTTAATTCTTGTTTGGAAATCGAAAGATCGAGGTTAAGAGAGCCACAAATCTTGTTAAATTCGGAAAGCGCTCTCACAAAAGGGGCATTCAAAGCATAATTAGACCTGCAGGGAGATATGACAAATAAGTCGTAGTGACTGAGGACACGAGAAGGAACATTGAAGTTAATTAGACTCAGGAGGTAAGGACAATCAACAGAACCACTAATAACCTCAAACGAACACTAAAGAGAGGATAGTTCTTCTACTCTCAAGTGATTTTATTATGAAAACCCCTCAAAATGACTGCAATCGCCTTTCTAGTGTTAATTTACGGAGATGAGGCTTCTTATTCAGTATAAATTTTGAACTATTTTCGAAAAATAAAAACCTGAAAATTTACAAACTTAGAGGAAAATAACTTAAACACATCGTCCAATGTCTTTCGATCTCAAGAAATAATTCAATTTTATATATATGTATAATATATTTTATTCATGCCTGAAAGTATGCAATGGAAAACATACTTGCTGGTACAAAATATGGTTTCGAATGGTCTTCGGATCAAAAGTTGTACTCAAATCCCCCGCCCATTAAAAAAAATCTTGTGTGAGCCACCAGCCTCCAGTTTGTCATTTTGTTTGGCAATTTTTAGAAGATTATTCGATGCCATTTGACTTCTTTTTGTGTTCCTTTTGTGGGGCTATGTAAAACATCCAATTTATTCAAACAACTCCCTGTCTCTCTGGAACATTTTATGAACATCATTCCTACAGAAATGAACAAAAAAATCAATAAAAGTTATCTCAAAAGAATTGAGTCCTTAAGACAAATTTTTTACGTACATACTCTTGAACATTGAAATTGAAACATTTTTGTAGTTATGCCCAATATTTGACAAAAACTCATTGAAAATTATCTGAAAAGAAATGAGTCCTGCAAAAAATCATTTGTTTCTGTACACAACTCTTGGGCCTCCAAATATTTGAAAAACAACATTCATGAAATCATGTCTAAAATATCAGCTTAATTGTATCAAAATGGTTTTAAAAAGTTCGAGTCCTGCTAAAAAATATTCTGCGTAAATTATTCTAAATAGAGAACATTTGAAAAAAAAACATTTCTGTGTCATTGTCAAAGTTTCACAATGAGTTATTGAAAATTATCTGAAAGAAATCAAATCCTTAAAAAAGATCTGCTTATGTAAACAATTCTCCCAGCCTGGAACATTTGAACAACTATCAGGAAGTCACAGTTGAATGGAAATTATCTGGAAAGGTTAAGGTCCCCAAAAAAGGTGTCTTTGTGAGCACAATCCAACGAAATACAAACCGAAAAGTTCCAAAAACCCAAAAGAATTTAACTCAGATAGATCGAGTCCCGTTGAAAGCCTCCTTTGGATTACTTATATCATATTTTACTCCACTTACATTATGACAAGATCCACACAAGAAAAACAAGAATATTTTCTAATTTATTGTATTTATTATTAAGAATATAAATTAATTTAATTAATTAATATTTCAATTATAAATTAAGTTTCATTTTTTAATCCTTCTTCAAGCTTCTCTTTCCGCACACTTCGATGCCTATTGGACCTTTCTGCAGGACATAACTCATCGCTTGGGGACCGCTGCTCTTCATTCAATGCCAACAACAAAGTTGACACATCAACCAACTAGAAAAAATCCCTAAAATTGAAATACGCGCGCGGAATGCTAATCGCTACGCTGCACCCAGTCGTGCGGTAAAAATATAATTAGCCGAAATTACAAAAACAATTCAGTTGTTAGGCGAAAAGCAGCCAAAATCTATTCAGCTGACAGATTTCATAAAATTTCCGGCATTTGTGGTTTCGTTGTTGTTACCATCGAATAATGATAAACGTAAACGCGGCAACTGCAACCAAGTCGCGATTGACTGCCACACTGCGCCGCAGCAGCAGCCGCAGCATTTACGGCCACTGCCACTGGTGGCAAGTTTGTTGCGCGCGTATTCAATTTAACCGCCATTAGCATGAAAATTTAAAAATGTGACGCGTCAACGTAATCAACTTTGGTCTAGGTCAGGTACGCGGCGCGCACTCATCACGCGGCACGCCACGCCACGCCGCGCCACGGCACACAAGCACAATGCGCAACGATGCAGGCAGACGCGCTGACGCGGCATGGTGCACATTTGCGACGCGAGCGGGGACCGAGACCGAGGCGGCAAACAAACAGACAGCGCAGTCATGCACGAGACGCACCGACACACGTACGCCGGGCAACATGCGACATGCGTGCGGCAAGTGCACGCGGGGCGCAGCGGAGACGCAGCTACATGTGTTACATGCTTGCACCAAATAAAACAGCCACGAAGACGGCACTGCGATGCTTACTAACGGTGTCGTTGTTGTTGTTGCTGCTGTTGCAGATGCTGAGGTGTTGCTGTTGATGGCGATGTTGCAGCTGGCTGCCGTGCTGCGCTGATGACATTAAGCCGTGATGCAGACAGTACAACAGAAACAACAACAGTCAGAAATTTCAAGAAATTGAATTATCACATTCGGAATTTTTGGCAAATTTCACGCTGGAAAAACACGCGTCCGAGTTGACTTTTAAACACCAGTCAGCCGTTTTGCTGCTGCAGTCAAAGCAAGTCCGAAATTTTCTGAAACAAAAATTGGCCATTCACCATTCCAGACATATGTTCACCTCACCGCCTCACCGCACTCCGCACGATCAGTGGCTCTTGCGTCCTGCGTCCTGGGACTATGCGGTATGCGTTTCCTTCCAGCCTGAACAAAAGCCACTGGCTCCCAAATGCATTAACCAAACTCAAAAATGATTTTTTAAACGTGCACACACCAATACACACGTACACGCGAAAAAATATTGTGGGACTTGATCAAATGTAATTCGACTTCTATGGTACTTAAAACTTGGGATTTGATCAGATATGTCATGCGACCTCTTAACACGTTCGCGGTCGTGAATGCTATAGCATTCAAATTGTAAACCAATTTTTATTAATTACATTTTAAATAAACTGAAATTTTTGTAAATAATATGCTATATCATTCAATGTGTATAAGGGCTAAAATACGAAAATCTGACAACTGCAACAATATATGTGTAATCAAATTTAAGATAGTTCTTCTAGTTTCCACAAAAATTGACTGTCCGCGAACGTGTTAAATTTCACCATGAAGAGCGTTCTGCGCAAGGCCGGTTTACAGCGTTATGGCACAATCTCTGCTCTATTGACTCCTTGGAACATCGTCGAAACGTACCATTTGTGGTTTTATTTTACAGATACTTTTTCGGTAATTGCTCAGTGGGAGATGAGCAGCTTGCTGCTATCACTCCGGGTATTCCCCCCGGGCAACTCCTTTGAATACTAGTGCCCATGCATTCCACGTCGAAACGAAGTTCCAGCGCACTACGCACTACAGAGAAAGCTCGTTCCTGGCCCGTACAGCGCGATTGTGGAATGATCTCCCTGCAGATATTTTCTCCAGCACTTACGAACTTGATGGGTTTAAGGCAAGAGTCCATAAATTCTTCACCCAACATCCTTTCTCCCAACCTATATATCCTTCCTGAACCAGCGCAATGCCTTGCATTTATAAAGGTATCCCCTGCGCGTTGGCTCGTATTAAAAAAAAAATATTCAAAAAAAGTGTCCAGCTCCTTGAATACCTCGATCACATTGATGTCACAAGCGAGATTTCACCGCTGTCTTTGCGGCAATCGAAAGATAATCTGCCAAAATGGGTCTGGTTTTAAATGAGCCAAAGACGTATATGCTGTCTTTACGCAGGGACTCGCAGCGACTTCGGTCTCACGTCGAGGCTGACAGGTATACTTTCGTTTCGTTGTCAAGGAATTCGTATACCTTCGATCTAATACAAAGGAATACTCTTGCCAAAAAGTGCTACTTCGGTCTCGATAGGCAACTAAAGAGACCTCTCTCGACCGACAAAACCCTGCACTCTTTAGGACCCTTATTCTTTCTGTTTGTCTATGGAGCAGAAGCAGGGACACTATCGCGTAACGACACGTCGGTCCTTGCGGTGTTCGAGAGGAAGGTACTTCGCATAATCTTCGACCCTGATCGTATTTATTTATTTATTTAGCCAATGAACAAATGTCCTTACTCACTATAGGAAATATTGGCGACGCCTATCGTATACGAACCAACAACGAGCGGTATGAGCTGTTCAAAGACATGATCGATCATCTCTCCCATTTGGGCGATCAATCTCTGGCGAAAAGGATATTCAACGCGGCAGTTAGAAGGCCAACGGCGAAGAGGGAGGCCGTGTCTCTGGTGGAAGGATCAAGTTGATGAGGTCGTATCATCTCTTGGTGTGACCAACTGGATAAGACCCGCGTAAAGCAGAGGTGCCTGGTGAGAGCTTTTGCAGCAGGACGTAACTCGGTAACGGGTTGCTATGTCCAGTTAAGAAGAAGAAGAATAAAATTTTAGAGATTTACCTATTCTTAGTTATAATTTAATTGAATTTTATTTCTTGTGAACATACAATTTGACAACAAATTGACAGCCGCTTTCTCTCGCTGTAGGCACACACACATGTGTGGTGGGCTCACTCAAATATTTTGCCATTCATGCGCTGCGGAAGCGTCAAGTGGTTGTGTCGACTCGTCGCGAATGTTGCAACATGTCGTCGTCATCGTCGTCAACGTCATCATCGTCGGCGTCGTCAACGTCATCGGCAACGACGCGCCTTATTGTTTGTATTGTTGTTGTTGTTGTTGTCGACGGCGTGTGTGGCACAACTGCGCCACCGCACGCCCTCCAGCGCATTGGCTACTCGTAGTTGCGCCACCCACCCAACTGCGTTCCGTTCCTTCCGTCCAACTGTCGCACTGTCTACCTGCCAGCATGCCGACCCGACTGTCTGGGTCTGGGTCTGGAGTGGTTCAATGTGGCACGCTGATGTTGTTGGCGACGGCGGCAGTGAGACATGCCACCATAGAACGGCAGTGCCGGCAAGTGAAGTGGAGAGCTTTTCCACTTTTCCATTTTTTCGTTACATTATGTTTTGGAGGACATTAACCTTATTGAAGTTGCAATTTTCAACAATTTTGTGAAAGTGTGCAGAAAACGTTAGAATTCTTTTCGGTAGGTTTGCCTGTCAGCACGCGCGTACCTATGAATGTGTGTGTGTGTTGATGTATGTTGGTGTTGGTGTGTTGGCTGGCGTGTGTCGCACATGCGTTTTCTATTGCCTGAGAGTCAGTTCCACATGGGGCTCTTTGTATGTATGTGAGTGTAGATGTGTATGTTTGAATATAGGTGTGTTTGTGTGTGTGTTTGCAGAGTGGGTGTTCGCGCCGTTTTGTTCGGTTTTAAATTTCGTTTCATTTGCTACTTTTTGCATTTTCCATCTTTCGGTTTTTTCGCATTTTTCGGTCGCACTCGTTGCCTCTTGCGCAGCTTATGCCACACTTCCTGCCCCGCCTGGCCCTTGCGACACGATTCTATTCCTGCTGCCTGTCACAGCCACAGTCAGTGCAACTGTTGTGCTTACTGTTCTTGTTATTAGTATTAGTGTTGTTGTTGTTGTTGCTTTTGCTGGTGTATGCGCCGCTCTTGACGTTGTTAATTGTCTTTGCTGGTATTTCCCGCCGTTTGTTAATTGCTGAAGTATTTAAAAACCAGGCAGAACAGCTCCAGTTCGTTCCCATTCTCCACTAAGCGGATGTCTCTGTTGGATTTGTGTGGAGCATTTTTTTGTTTTGGTCGGTGTAGGAATCGAATTTTGGTTCGTCAAGTCAATAATGTGTAAATTACCATGAGGATGAATCGAGTCGAACATGTGGAAGAAATTAGGGATATTTGCCAGTTTTATGAAATATGAAAGAGTATTCTTTTTTATTTATTTAGTACACATTTTAAGTTTGGATTCCTAAAGAAAATAAAGTCCAAATACAATAAAATCAAATATGTTACACAAGGAAAGAGCAGTTTCTAGAATGA
The DNA here is from genome assembly GCA_963971225.1 of Melieria omissa. NCBI lineage: Eukaryota > Metazoa > Arthropoda > Insecta > Diptera > Ulidiidae > Melieria > Melieria omissa. Next base: position 6,477,753 of record OZ020267.1, read on the forward strand.
TGCCATGAAAAGCAGGGACCGTAAAAATTATAAGCTAAATATAAAAATTAAAATATAAAACTTATTGTTCGATTTTTACTTTGCGCTCACCGAATAAAAATTATTTGTTTTAATCAGAAAATAAAAATTTTTTATTGAGTTTTATTTTTTAGGGGAACAAAAATTATGCGGTGAGTTTTATTTTTCACTTGCAGAATGAGAATTTATCTTCAGTTTTATTTTTTCTTCACAAAATAAAAATTACGGGGCGAGTTGTTGTTTTTGATTTCAAAATAAGCCACATGTGGTAAGTTTATTTTTTCAAATTGTGCTCCGAAAATTATTTTCTGTGTAATACTTTTCGCTATAAAATTAAATATGAATTAAGTAGGGGAATTCTTTGTAAGGTGCCACTCTTTGTAAGGTGCCACCCCTGCTCGATTTCGATGTTCCAGCAATCCAAGAAAAAAAATTCCTATTGTCATTTAAGGTATATATGTCAACATCAATTCTAATGTGGTTTTTGTGGGAACATACGCAATGGTACGGTCTGGGTAAATAAAAGTGTCAAATTTGGTTAAGAAAAAACATAGAAATTAAAACTGAAGGTTTTTCTTGCGGTGAAAAAGTAACCAAAAACTTATAAAAAACTAAGGTAAATATCAGTGTTGGACTTAATTTTTAATGGTTTTTCATAATCCGAAATGATATCCGAGCATATCGTAAAAGGAACAAATTTATACAATGATTTCCAAAATCGCATAAAAATGTAAAGTGCCACCTTTTTTCCTTTGTAAGGTGCCACCCTCCTTTGTTCATTGTTTTGTGCTCCTTTATCGGTAAAATGACTTGTTATTGCTCGGAATCGTCATTACAATGAATTTAAAGTGTTCTTAGTCTAATTATCTTAGTATTAATTATCTATTTTTCTCTAATCTTATCATGAGGAATAAATTAGTTCAGTTTTGTTTATCAATTTCCATACAATTATTTGTTTTATTCGTTACCATTCAATTTCCATTTTGCTTTCGGTCATTTTCTATTCAATTCAAATTAAATTCAATAAACTTTCGTAAATTTTCTAAATCATGCATTTTTGCTTGAGATTTTTACGTTTTTAGCGGTTTTTTTAGGGGGTGGCACTTTACATTAAAAAATTTTAAGGTGTCAATTTCGAACACTTTGGGAAATTGGCTGTAAAATTCGTAATTACGAAAAATTAAATTGAAGTGTTACCTTGGATCCTAGCCCCTTTAACCCTCTTTCGAACGGTATATTAAAATTGGCGATACGTTAATTTTCTAACGAATTACGCGCAAAAAAGCTATGGGGTGGCACCTTACAAAGAATTCCCCTATAAAAATGTAGTTTTTTTGATACAAAATTTGAACTTTGACGACGAGCCACGCCTTTTATGGGCATTTCCCAGGCAACATTTTTAGTTTGTTAGATGCAGGAGCCAACCCTCTATATAAAAGCAAATACAAATACTCATTTATTTTTTTCGCGAGGATTCGCTATACTGTTGTTGTGCCTCGATGAAAGTGGGGTTTTTGGGACATTTTTTTTCGAAAACACTGTTTGAATGTATTTTTTTGGATTGGTGACTTAAGCAAATTTGTTGGTCGTTAAAATACCTACAAACTTGTCGAAGAGAGTAAGGCGATATTCGGAACGATTTAGGACCTATTAGCATTTAAACGTTCGAAGACTTAAGCGACGAACTCGACTAAAATGAGCCAACTTCAAAGTCGGATTTTTCATAAAATAGAGCCAATCCAGCCAAACGGCTGGTGGATCTCAACTCAGTATACCTATAGAAAGTCGCTCAGTAGGTCTCCCATGTTGGAATTCTCTACTTGCACAGTGTAATTATTTACGGTCCTTTAACAAAATTCTTTTAGCTGCGTTGTTTAGAAAAAACAAAAGATTCAAAGCCGTTGCTGATGTATTTAGATGTATTGACCCATTTAACATTCTTTGAAAGGATCAGTGGAACAGAAAAATGTGTGAAAACACATATAAAAGTGGCCAGTAGCACTTCATGAGCCAAATCGTATAACTCACTCAGACTCAAACTTCTTTAGAATGTAGCAAAAGTGTTAAATTAGAGGAATTCCAAAACTGAAGTTAAACGTTTTATCACATTAGATATTGAATAATTCAAAGTTAGGATCTTATCTAATGTAATAATCTATATTCTTAATTTTAAAACCAGACTGCGTATTGAAATTTAACATCAAAACGTGCCTTGGAAGCGACGCTGTGGAGCAAAAAACCCTGTAAAGTGGTTCAGTTCAATGGTTCGTGACTACTTCAAATCACTGCACAGTAATTCGACACCAAACAAGCGCGGAATACAACTTGAAGGAGTGAGCTGTTCTTAACACTTTCGACCCCAAAGTTGCCTGAAAGCAACTTGACCTATTTGTCATTTTAAAGCAAAAGCTACGATTGATTTATGGGTTTAATTTAACAACAACAACAACAAATTAATATGTTTAAAAGTGAATTCAAAGCAAATTACAAAAATTTTACTGTTATCCCCAAAATAATTTTCAATAATTTACAGCGATATCAGAGAAGGTTTGTGTTCTAATTGAAGTCTACGAATTGGGCGCGTTTGATCAAAACCCTATTTCTTTAATAATGGTTAAATAAAATCAAAAAGTGATAATTTTGTATTGTATAATATTTCTGTAATTAAAAAATATTGATACAAAATTTATTTAACCCGATTTAAGCTGAAATTGTTCAAAGGTAAACTAGCTATAGGACATTAACAAGGAGGCGTGGCGACTTCAAATGTCATGATTTAAATACAAAAAAATAGTATCGAGACACAGGGTAAAATTCGGGATCGAAAGGGTTAATCTATATTTAAAGTTTTGCAAAACTTCTTGTTAACGATGTATTTTTACGATTTGTTTTACTCAGTAGACTAAAAATGTTTTCATTTTGTAATTTTTTTGTGAAAACAGTTTCCACATTGGGCAAGTTTTACACCCACACTAATTAATTTTTAGCACAGAATTTTCTCTCAAAATCGTGAAATTCTGTTTGAATTGTTGAATTTTTTTTGTGGAAAAATTTTCGACTTTGGGCAGCTAATTAATTTTTTGCACAGATTTTTTGGGGTTTACTTAGTTGAAGTTTCACCTCTCAAAATCGTTAAATTCTGAGATATAAATATTTTGAATTTTTTCCATGGAACGAATCACTGTGCACTGGTTTGATTCATGAACTCATTCCTGATCCAACGAATTGGTTTCAAATTGGTTTATTTCAAACCCGGTTCCATTCAGAATCGGTTCACAACCCTATTTAGAAGTAGCGCTTTGTACACTAATTATGTAACCAATTGAATTCCCATCATCGTACGCCCGCAATAATTTCTATTTCTATTAGCAACAATTTCTATTAGGTGGCCGAAATATTTCGTTTTGGCAGTTGTTCAATTTTCAAATTTCACTTTAATCAAATTCCTCATTCGCCCAATTGAAACGTCATGCACACTTTCGGACAACAAATTTTAACGCCAACAAAAAACAATTCGCAAATCGCTACTAAGCCGAAAGTGCAATAACCCAAATGCAACGATAACGACAACCGATAAGTGGGCCTTAATTGCATTTGGCAATGCGCCGAATCAGCCAATTAAGGGGCACACACCCAGCGCAGTCTTTGTGTGCCCACGCACTCAGTCGCTGCGTCACACGTTCGCACACTCACACACTCACTCACTCACGTCCGTTGCATGCGCAAGCGGATGAAATGTGCGGCACACATTCCGGACGGACACAAAATTGGCAGCAATACAATGCACAACAACAATGCAAATAAGCCAAAGCTGTGCTCGGAACATGAAACGTGCCACAGGCTGCGGAGGAGTACGGGTAGTCCAGTGTATGGTCCAGCAGCCAAAACTTGGCCGAAATGAACGCTTTTTTCAGTGCATATGCAGACAACGAGTGATGTGCGTAACAACAACTACAACAACAATGACATGACGACCAACGCCGACATTGACCGCCGAATTTACGAGTTGACTTGATGCGGCGCATTGGCAACGCAGCCAAAAAGCGCCCACGGCATTTGGCCGGCACAGGCGGCCACTCAATGCGGCACACACGTACAAACACAAACACACACACACTCTCGCATATGGATACAGCATGCAGCATGCGGCCTGTTGGCGTTTGTGGCTTATGGCGCAATGCACGCGACTGCGGCACCAAAACGACGAGATCCGCGTGAGAGTAATTGAAAATTCAATGGCAACGCTGGCAGCGCTGCCGTTGGCGGCAGCGACAACGACAGCAGCGACGTCAACACCAATTTTGCTCTGTGGTTGTTGAATTTGTTAATGGTGTTGTTGTTACTGTTGTTGTCGATGATTCTGGCCGTTGAAGTGCGCGGCTGACTTCGTGTTGATTGCGGCGTGCGCCATGTGGCATGCAACTTTCGCTTTCGTTTGCACACAACTGATGCTTCCCCCTTAACACCACTACCCAAAAACAACAACAACAGCAATGCAACTAACGTAGAGGATTTAAATGTTGGCGTCGGCCTGTGTCTCTCCATTGGCCCCCCCGGCGCCACCCAATGCCGCTCCTGTTGATTGCCAGTGCCAGTGCCGGTGTTGTTGTTGGTGTTGTTGTTGATGCCTCTGTCCATATCTCTTTGAGATTTGTTGCAGTTTCGTTTGGCGTGTGGCCAAACGAAATGCTGCCACAACTTCAGCAGCAACAACAACAACATCAACACAACGCAGCAGCAACGTCGACCTTCGGTTCGGTTAGTTGCACTTTTTGGCCACATCCGCGTGATGGCAGCAACTGTGCCGCTGTGGCGCTGCTGACATTGCTGCAATTGTTGTTGTTGTTATTGTTGTTGTTGCTGTTTTTCGTGCTTGTTGTTACTGCTGCCATTGCAGTCGTTATTGCAGCCTCTTGTTGTTGTTGTTTGTTAGAATCGTTAGCTATTTTTGGCTCGGTTTGATGCCGTTGCCGTTGCCACCAGCCACCGCCCTGTCGGCTGCTGCACTCGTACGTACTTTTGTACGCATGTCGCACTGTGTGTGTATTTGCATTGGAAATTGATGGGCAATTCAGTTGGCGAAATTTTCGCCATGCCGCGCGTGTTGTTGCCGCTGACATTGGCCATGGCAGAGGCGAAAGTGTGGCACCAACAACATGCCGCATTGTTATTTTTAGACTTGTTGCCACAGCTGTGCGCTTTTGGCTTGTTAGCCCATTAACCCGGCAGCGCCGCACCGCGACTTGTTGTTGCAGCTTCAGCTGGTCGCCGCTTTTCTAATGCAAATCGGCACTTGACGTTAGATTGTGTGCTCCATCGGGCCGCTGCTCCTCGCAATGCTGGGCATTTTGTATCAAATGCCTGCGTCGTCGTTGTTGCTGCTGCCAACACGTTCGACGGCGCCCAACTTGTCGCATCGTTCCAATCGTGTCTAATGTAATGATTCGTTTAGGTTTGTTTGTGTGTCGGTTTGTGTGTGCGATTGTGTGTTAGTGTACCTGGCTGTGCGCCCGCAGAGCCAAGTCAGTGGGTCAGAAGTGGCTTGTGCGCGCCTTGCAATGTCGGCGTGTGCGTCTCTTTGCTTGTCGGAATTGCTATGGGGACAATACTTATGTGTCTGTGTGTGTATGGGACTACATTTGTTAAGTTGTTGTCGATGTTAGATATGTGCGGAGTCTTAGTAGCATCACAGAATGTAAATAGCAAGTCAAAAGCTGTTAATTAAATGTTCAAGAGAAACAAATTCGATGCCCAAGCTGCGGTGTAGGATCTACTCTAGGTCAGTCAGGATCTGAGTTAGTTTTAGCAACATAAAGACAAAGTTTCAATAGAAGCATAGCGTTCCTCTACTTTACTCTCCTTGAAGCATTGAACTTAAAGTAAATTTGGAGTTAAAGATATCACATCATATATGTGGCCGTAAGGAATAACAGCCAAGGACGAGTTAGAAAAAAGTTGAGTCATTACTACCATTGTATTCTCCGTATTCAAATGTACTACTACACAAATTTCTATGGCTTTTGCTCATAGAATGAATATTTCACGCCCCAAAATCTAAAAAGCTAAAGGCGGTTTTCTGTTTTCGATTCCTTCATACTGTAGAACAAGAAGAGATAGGTTTGGGAATAGTTTTATCTTCGTTTTTATGTATACAGCTCTGCAGAAATTTTTTGTTAAAAAAATCTCATACAAAAAAAAAAACATATAACAAATGAATTAAATCAAAAGTGCAATTTTTGGCGGAGTGTCATTGTAACAGAAATAAGTGAGTACGAGATAGGACGAGCTAACATTTTGTAAGCTTACAAACTCTTAACACAATCGGGTGCTTTGACTATTAAAATAATTGCCAAAATATGTTCTGTTGCCAGTGTTCCCAATACATCATACTTCTTTATCCAAAAATCTCCTAAAATTCCACTAAGGATCAGAAAAATTCTCTAACATAAAAAATAAATATCCTAAACTTTCTTCTAAACAATTCTTCCTCCTAAAAATTCTCCAAAAAAGTCCAAAAATCTCCTAAAACTAGGAGGAAATCTCCTGATCTAGCAACACTGCTATTCAGCCATTTCAACCTAACCTTACCTATCATAACCGGTCTCGATAGTCCAGCGGAAATCGCGCTGGCTTCTCATACCAGAGGCCCTAGGTTCAATTCCTAGTTCGGGTTGGTGAAACACTCGTCTACTTCTATCGCTATCCACATGAATCAGATGAGAATTACAAGAACCAAACGGTTGGAATTTGTGGTATCACAATGGGCCCATATAGAGGCCTAAGTGTGTATCATACAGAGGAAGCCACTACAACCTACCTACCTACCTTAGTTTTATCCTTAGTTAGTTTTATCTTCTTGACCAAATCTTCTCTGTAGTGCGTAGTGCGCTGAAACATCGTTGCATCGAATGCATAGGCGCCAGTGTTCAAACGGGTTGCCTAGGGGAGTACCCGGAGTGATGGCAGCAAGCTGCTCATCTTCACTGAGCAATTACCCTAAAAATATCGGTAAAATAAAACCACACATGCCACGTTTCGACGATGTTCCAAGGAGTCAATAGAGCTGGATGCCCTACTGTCCCCTATAAGCTTAATCACACGGTTTTGCACCCGGTGCAGGAGCTGCAAATGGGATTTTGAGGACCCTGCCCATAGCTGTGAGTTAAACTCCAACTTTATTTTTTATTTTTAATTATGTATTGTCTTCCATTTCGCCTTTACCATTCTATCTTGTATTAAATTTTTCTCCATAGTATGAACTTTTATATATATGGTACTTTATTTCTCCAATTTATACTTTTTATGGACTTGCATATCCCTCGTATTGTCTCTGCCATACAAACTGGCTTTCTGCTGTATCGATGAGTTCAAACAATAAATTTTTTATGTTAATTTTCTTTAGAAGACAAAATTGTAGTGCTTTATTTCTTTAATCGACACAATCTGTTCAGTTTCGCTGTCTTAGTTTTTACTTACAATACAAGTTTTAGTCCTTTGAACTCCCATGAAACCTAAGGCATACTGTGTACTTTTCTTTTCATTACTTTTTTTGTTTAAATATGACCAACTTTTGGTGTTTTTTCCTTTGATCGAAACAATATGTAGACTTTTGCGGTCTTAACTTTGACGTTTTGATAAACATTTTAGTCTTTCTACCATCAAAGGAACTTAAATCCATAATAATCCACTTGAATGCTTATAATTTCTTATGACTATATAATATAATCTTATAATATAATTCTTATGACTAAATTTTGTTGCTTGCACTCTTTGATCTGTGAACTTCCACGTTCGTCTTGTCTTTAGAATACAAATTTGAGTTCTTCAGACTTCAATGGAACCTAACTAAATTCATAAGTGAGCTTTTATTTTCATTGATTTCTTTGGAAAAAATAACATTTTTGAGCGACACAATCTCTGACTGAATCTGAGATTTCAAAGTCTTGGTTTTTATTTAACTATAAATGTTTGAGTCCTCATAACTTCAATAATATGAACTTGAATGTTTATAATTTATTTTATAAGACAACATTTTGGTGTTTTAATTCTTTATTGAACACAATCCTTGGATTTTTGCAGTCTTATTTTTGATTTTGCATTAAAAATTTGAGTCCTAACTTAATTGAAACTTAAAGTTATGAGATGAACTTTTTTTGTATATGCAATAATACAGAACTAATTATTGCAAGGCCTGTTCACAGTATCGAGGTTTTTCACTATATCAAGGTTAACATTTTTGTTCAAAAACTCGTTTTATTTGCTCAAAATACACTTTTTGTTTTTTGCTTGAAAATTTTGTTCCATATTTAGAGGCTCGATGTCAAAATTTGGGTGTTCACTATATCGAGGTGTTTACTATATCGGGTGTTCACTATACCCAGATATGACTGTAATTAATTTTGTATGGCAAAATGTTGGCAATTCAAATCTTTGATTGATACAACCTATGGACTTTCTTCTTTCTTCCTTTTTTTCTTCATTTTGTCTTAGCAATAAAATGTTGTTTTCTTCTACCTTCGATCTAACCATTTCAATAGTTTTAAGTTATATTTGTCATTATATCTCTTCGATGAAATTTTGGTACCTTCATTGTTTATGAAACAGTTTTGGTGCTTCATTTTTTATCTATGCATTCTTGGGACAAGTTTTTACTTCTCAAAACTTTAGCTTTTAGCCCAGAAACATTCAATTTTGTGACTTTGCGAGAGTCAGCAATTTTATGACTTGGCAGTTTACAGCTAAACACCGGCATGGAATACATAATTACTTGCATACAAAAGTGCATATGTATGTATGTATGTAATTGCATAAAAAGACACACACACATGGTAAGCTGCCAGCAAAAATCGCCTTGTACGTATGTACGATAGGTAAATATTTGACAGCCGGCAGCACGCAGCAAAAATTTGAATTATTGCAATTTGACCATTTCACGCACACACACACACACTGGCAAATTTGTTAGCGACAGCCAGCCAAGCAAACATTCATCCCGAGGAGTCTGTCAATAGCAATTTTCGCTGTCATATCCGACACCAAACACACACACACACACACATACATCCATTCAAACACAACAACGAAAAGCAGCTGGAACAAGCATTCAATTCGATTCAATATCGGGAATTCTTGCATTCGCCAATGGAGTATGCGATGCTGTGCTTGTTCTTGTTATTGTTGATTTGGAATTTGCCGTTTTTAGTTGTGGCATTGCAATTGCCGGAACGAGTAAGTGTGTCTGTATGTATGTGTGTGTGCATCTCGTCTGCATTGCATACGGATTCACCTCTAAGGCTTCTCAATTAATAACACCCGAACGCATGCGACATCAAGTGACAATTTAATGACAAGCAATTTGACAGTTCCAGAGTTCAAGCGTACAAGCTCGAGTGCTGGGCGCTGGGTGCTGGGTGCCGGCATTGCCAGCGGTCTTCCATGTACGAGTGCAATTGCACGTGTGTCTGTGTGTGTGAGAGTGAGTGTGTTTGTGTTTGTGGCGAATTTACGTATGTCGGTCTGAACGTAATTCCATTATTTTCATAGTTGTTCTTGGCACTCACACACACAATCACACAAACGCCCAATGACTACTGTGCCATGCTACACCAGCCACGCCAAACCATACATTCATGTTCTAAACTTATTATTTTCAACGTCGTCATAATCATCAACGGCAAACGCTATCGACAACATCATAATCAACAACAACAACAACTACAATACTGACGGCAGCGACCGCGGCATTGGCAATCGTCATCATTATTGAAAGCATCGGTTTTGCTTTATTTCCATTTGTTGTATTTGTATTTGTTATTTTCATGTTTTTTTTCTTTTGTTTTGTTGCTTTTTTTCCACAATACATGTTTTTCTCTTTTTACTATTGTTGTTGTTGTCTCTGCTTCTGTTATATATGTTTTGTTTTTTTCTTATCCGATTCTGCTATTTTTGTAATTTGACTTTTGAAGTTTCTGATTTCCACTGATTTCATACTTCAAGTGCGTTTTGTGGTAAATGCAAAAATACAATAACAACAAGTAACAACAACAATCAATGCTAGAACAGTCCATATCTGTTTGTTGCTATTGTTGTTGTTGTCTTTATGCTTTTTCCATATATGATACATTTCTGCTTTCGTTTTTTGTTGTTGTTATACTTATTCATATTCTTGTTGTTGTTATTGTTGTTACAATCGTAGCCCCACAAATTGCATGAATTTATTGTGGCACGCACACTGGAGCGGGACCACTGCCAGCGCTGACGTCTGACGCTGACGCTTGACGTCTTTCGGCATCGGGTCGGCATTGTCATTGCTCTTCGCTCAGTGCTGTTCCGATTTTTTTGTTGTTGTTGCTATTTTATTAATTTCGCTTTGATTTTTTTCGATGCTGAAAACATTGCTGCATATTCACACATGAATGCAGAAGCATTCACCACTGCCAGCGGTACAGTGAAGACGCGATAAAGGGAACATATGCGAACTTATGCTTTGGCACTTTAGCTCAGTTGTGAGTAAATAAATTATGAAAAAGTGATAACTATTTTGTGTATTTTTTGAACGAAAAGGGAAGCATCGAAAGCGTAAAGAGTGCGAGTTCAAACTCCCCTCGGTCGCCGATAGGAATTGCGTCAGGAGGTCTTCACGAGCATTTCTGCTCAATCGTTCTAGTCTAGTCTAGTCTAGTCTAGTCTAGTCTAGTCTAGTCTAGTCTAGACTAGTCTAGACTAGACTAGACTAGTCTAGTCTAGTTTAGTCTAGTCTAGTCTAGTCTAGTCTAGTCTAGTCTAGTCTAGTCTAGTCTAGTCTAGTCTAGTCTAGTCTAGTCTAGTCTAGTCTAGTCTAGTCTAGTTTAGTCTAGTCTAGTCTAGTCTAGTCTAGTCTAGTCTAGTCTAGTCTAGTCTAGTCTAGTCTAGTCTAGTCTAGTCTAGTCTAGTCTAGTCTAGTCTAGTCTAGTCTAGTCTAGTCTAGTCTAGTCTAGTCTAGTCTAGTCTAGTCTAGTCTAGTCTAGTCTAGTCTAGTCTAGTCTAGTCTAGTCTAGTCTAGTCTAGTCTAGTCTAGTCTAGTCTAGTCTAGTCTAGTCTAGTCTAGTCTAGTCTAGTCTAGTCTAGTCTAGTCTAGTCTAGTCTAGTCTAGTCTAGTCTAGTCTAGTCTAGTCTAGTCTAGTCTAGTCTAGTCTAGTCTAGTCTAGTCTAGTCTAGTCTAGTCTAGTCTAGTCTAGTCTAGTCTAGTCTAGTCTAGTCTAGTCTAGTCTAGTCTAGTCTAGTCTAGTCTAGTCTAGTCTAGTCTAGTCTAGTCTAGTCTAGTCTAGTCTAGTCTAGTCTAGTCTAGTCTAGTCTAGTCTAGTCTAGTCTAGTCTAGTCTAGTCTAGTCTAGTCTAGTCTAGTCTAGTCTAGTCTAGTCTAGTCTAGTCTAGTCTAGTCTAGTCTAGTCTAGTCTAGTCTAGTCTAGTCTAGTCTAGTCTAGTCTAGTACAGCCCACTCTAGTCTATCCAAACCTACTGTCTTATGGTAAAACTCTCCCCTGAACACTAACTGATCCCAACTCAACTAATTTCAACCAATTCTTTAGATTTCAACTCACACAAACGTGACTTTACTGTAGACATATCCGTATGTAAATATATCAGTAATCAAATAAATATACATATGTGTGTATATATTTGTTTGTACGTGTGTGTGTTCTTCTTGCAGTTACGCTCGCTCGCAGCTGCGAATTTCATAATTTTTCTTAATGCTATTATTGAATTTCGTTTTCCTCACATCTTTTTCTCACATTTCGTGCTGAATTTTTGCCACCGCCGCTGCCGTTTTAACTCTGGAAGCTGCAGCCTAGGTATGGCTGCCCTTTCCATATGCTCGCCACACCAACACACATACACACCAACACACACACACCCGTTCGCAGCAGCACATATTTCAACTGCGCGAATGATCTGCTTAATTTCTGCCACATACCAATGCGCCACCAGCAGCCACTCCGCCCCGTCTTCTATTTGCACATTGGCGTTCGCTGCATTTGCATGTCGGCGGCGCTGCGTCGCTTCGTCTTAGATGCGTTCACGGACCGACATGGCGGGGACCTTAAACTTGTGCGTTCTCATTTTTCATGCGTCGGCATCGACATCGACATCGCCATCGCCATCGAAGATGCGTTGCGTCGTCTTCGATTTGCATTGCGCCATGACAGCGATGAGGCTTCATTGGCTTTGGCGCATTCGTGGCACCTCAACAAAAAATACAAAAACAAAAACCAAAAAAACATTTGCTCTGCATTTTGCCGCATTGACGTTTCCATGCGTCTTTTTGCCATTTTTAGCTTCATTATTAAAAATAAATTTTTCGATTTTATTTTGCATTGATGTGTGGAAATTTTCCAATACTTATTCCGAGTGCCGGTGCCCGTTAACGTACGAAGTTCATATTTATGACTATATCTTGTATGCTATATATGGAAGTGTCTGTGTATGTGTGTATGTGAGTGTATAGTTACATACATACGTGTAAGTAAAGTGCGTGCTGTGTCTCAAGCTTCAGTGCAATCAAATTGCATTTAGCAATGTGTATGCAAAGCGTGAGTGGCTGTGTGTGTGTGTGTGTGTGTGTAAGGATATGTGAACAACTCATATTTGGAAACGATTTGGATTTTTTTTTGGTTAGAGCATTGAACCGCAAGTTAGAGGCTCATGGGTTTCAATCTCGACTTGAGTCGTTTCCTAATTAGTATGCAACATATTTTTATCATTTTTGTTATATGTGGCGAAAAGAGATAAATCAGATTATTTGGAAGAGAAGCAAACAATAGGTTAGGTAAGGTTAGGTTAGGTTAGGTTAGGTTAGATAAGACAGGCAACTTGCTTATTTCTCAGCTCGGAGGCTTTGAAAGCCCCTTTGTCATCCTGTTTTTGGAGTTGACTGAAACCAACCTGAGCGTCGATCGCACCTGGTGACAATGTTGTCAGAGTAGGAGATTTTGGACATTTTGGAGATTTTTGGCCTCGTAGAAGAATTTTTAGGAGGAATAAGTTTAGGAGATTTTGTTGGTGATACATTTGGCATTATAAGTGGCACTGAAACCTTGAATATTAAAATCTAAAAAAAGAGACCAATTTCACACCGTGTGTGCAATGGATTTCCCAGGCTAAGACACGCACACCGTGTGTGCCAATAACAGTAATGTGCAATTATCAGTTATTCTAAGTAAACTAGTCGTCGAAATACGATTTTTCTGGAACTAATGAAATCTGTAAAGTACAGGAAAACAAAATTTGGCATTGGTTTTACTGTGTACCAAAAAATCTAAAAATTATCTGTAGCCTTTCTTACATGTATAGGGTGTTTTTTTTAGAGGTATAGAACTTCGAATTGAAATAAAACACAAGAAAATCGTTTTAATGTCCATCAATTTGGCTTTATTGGAAGGATAATTTTATGCCACTAATGTTTAAATATGATTTCGGGCATGTGGCCGCCGCGGCTGGCTCGAATAAAGCCAATTCTACAGGTCCAATTTTTAAAGTTGATGGACAAAGCTCCAATTGCTGTGCACGGTGGCGAATCGATTCATTCGGGTCCTCTTCAACATTTTGCTCTACAGCGGCATTTGTTTCTTCGGTGCGCAATGTTCGACGTCTCTGCGGATGCGTATTATCACATAGAGTAAACGTAGTGCGAAAACGACCCATGGTTAACCGATGGATGGACCGATTTTGCTCTGATGGACGATTATGTCGACCATAAAATGGACGGAGCTTGCGGTAAATTTCGCGAACTGAACCATTATTTTCGAAATAAATTTGCACGATTTGCAAGCGTTGTTCTTTTGTCAACCTGTTCATGATGAAATGGCAAACCAAACTGAACATAAATGACATTAGAGTTGCCAGATTTGACCACAAAATGCCAGTTTTATCTCTATTCGAAAATCAAACCTCTAAAAAAAACACCCTATACAACACTAAAAAAAAAATTTCGCTCCTCGAAATTTCCTCCTCGTCTCGAATGGGTTAAAAAGAACTTTGAAGGAAACAAACAATAAAAAAAATATATAAATACTTAACCTCGTTAGAACATGGCGATATGTAAATTTATCAAATAAAAAAGGAAAGGTTCAAGCATTAAAAAAATGTTTATTTTTTATTTGTTAAAAAAGGATATGAAAAAGATCCTTTGAAAATTGTCATCCTTTGTATCCTTGAAAATTTATATAGAATTTGGAAAAATTTATGTTTGAAATGTGAAACATTTTTTGAATTTTTGTCGCACGGTGTAGTTAAAGCAATGAATGAAGAAAGCTTACAAAAGCGAATTTCATAGGGATCTCATATTTTATGTTTTGTTTGTTTTAAATTGTTGCTAAGCTGAAGCTGAATAAATGAAAAGGCTGAAATGAAAAAAAATAAATCTATTTTTTGAGAAGTTTATTTCCCAAATTTTAAATGACAAAAATCATTACGAAAAAATTTATTAAGAGCGTTTTTTTTTAGATTTAGAAGACAGTAATTTCAGGCCCAAACCATTCACAAGTCTTCTAACGTTCGGCTCCCTAGATAGCAGTGACGTATGCTATAAGACTCAGGAGACTCCTATATATTTCGACGACAGTAGTTTTGGTGAGCCCAGCCAAGTCTTTATGTAAAAATATCTCAGCAGCAGATCATAAAAAGTCAAAACTTTTCATAGGCAAAGAAAATATTCTTTAAAAGACTGACGTGCTGTAGTGCTTTGGGCCGCGAGTTTGAGTTTAAGACTTCACGCAACCAACACTAAAATATGGAGAAAAATTAAATTTTCAATAAAAGGAAAAATTTTGAAAAATTAAGGCTTTGAAGATGGAATAAGCATGCATCACGTTCGGGCACAAATTTGCTGACTGCATTACGCGGCATTATCTATTCTTCAGCAAAATGCCAGAATACAACACTGAGTGGACATAGCACTGAATCTCAAACCATTTCTAAAACTTGGTTTAAGTTTTCGCAAAAACGTGTTGCGGATTTTCTTGGATTTTTCCATTCTTTTTCCAAGTTTTACCGTGCGAGTAAATTCTAAAACACCAACGACATTTTGCTTTCTTTTTTTCTTCTTTGATCGGACTCATTTTCTATTCCCTGGGTTTATAAATAAAAAAACTTTCCTGATTGATTCCCTAGACATCATTTTACTTGTGTTTGAAAAAATGATTGACACATTGTGGTCGAGTGGCAGCTTTGGGTTGCAATTTTCTGAGAGTTCAAGGGAGAATGGCATAGGCACACGATGGAAGGATATAAAAGCTAGAAGGTAGAGCTTTATCAAAAGATTTAACTTGAGTTCAACTTTTCAAATTCATGGTTGCTGGATACAGTTGCTACAGTGGGACCATTTCAAAATTGCGCAATGCAAACCAGAAACTAGATCTCCGTAACATCGAAAGTATGAGCTCCAGTGTTTGAATTAGTGGGAGATGAATGGAAGAATGGCATCAGATTCCGAACCTTCTGTCAAACAGAGTCATCTTTGATTGAAGGAGTCATCAGCCAGCTTTATGTGGCTAATCTTAAAGAAAAGTCTTTAAATCCTAAAGACTTTCGAGTAGCTTGAAATGGGTTTCTCAAGCCCCTGTCTGCATTATTTACCGACAATCATTGAACTATCGTGGACTTTAGTTAGTGTGGTATGTGGACACTTTAATCTCTGCCAAAAGCGTTGCTGCGCGTTGCACGTTCCGGTGGCATTTGTAGTGCTCCGATTGTGCGGTTGCACAATCCGACTTGCGGCAAGTTCGATGCATTCAGAAGTCACATGTGCCAGCCGCCGCTGACACGGCTGCAATTTTGCGCTGTGCCATTCCGTCGACCACGGGACGAACTGCGTCAATGGTGAAATTCGAGACTGCCATTACTCAAAATGTTGACAGTTTATTATTTGCAATTTGTGATTTTTGAACTGCTGCTCGAGTGCTTTTATCATGACACATGCTTTGTGTGACTTGCGGCCAGTCAAGCCCGCCGCCTAACCGCCAAGCCGAACTGAGCCGCTGTCCGCACTTCAGAGCTGCGTCGCATTGCTTGGCCCAACGCAAACGGGGCGCGTACACATGTTTTTCGTGTGCGAACGCTTTTAGTTGCCCGCTTGCTGCTGCTGCTGCTGCTGCTGCTGCTGCTTCTTCTTCTGCCTTCTTGTTTCTTTTTACTTTTGGCCATTTGCTTTATTGTTGTTGTGCTGAACGATTTTTTATTGTTATTATTATTATGACTGTGTGTGCGCTGCGTGCTGCTGCTGTTGTTGCTGCTGTCGTTGTCGCGTTCGCTGTTGTTTTCGTTGTTGGCGCGCTGCTTTTTTTGCGTTCGCTAGTTGTTTTCTTTGTTTTTTGGCCTTTTCGTACTTTTATTTACGTTTTGTTTGTGTTGTTGTTGTTGGCGCATTTTGTGTGGCTCTTTTTGTGTCATATTCATGCACATTGGGACGGCGTTTTTTGTGCGCGAGTGCATGTATGTGTGTGTGTGTGTGTGTGTGTGTGCTTATTGTGGCATTTTCGTGCTTTGCGCATTGTTGTACTTGTTCGATGTTCGTTCGTCCCTAACCTACGACAACCGAAATTGCACTGGGCCAGGTTCATTGACCTTGTCAACGCTTGATGTGGCCATTGTTGTTCGGCTGCGGTTGTTGTTGTAGTCGCTGCCACTTGGTGTCGCCGCTGAATAAACGCAAACTTTGCTTCGTTGTTGCTGTTCGCCATATCGCCGGCCTGCGTTGCTGCATACGAAAAACCAACGAATGCAATGACGCCGTGCGTACGTTTGTGTGTGTGTGTGCGTTTTTTGTCTGCGCCGTTGCGCTGTGCAAATTTCAGTTGCCGCATATAATGTCTGCAAATTGAAAATGTTCATTTTACACCCAGTTCCATGTGTGTGTGCGTGTGTGTGTTCTCTGCGCGTGTGTGAGTGTTGTGCGTGCGCGAGTGACCGCTATTGGCTCTGCTGCGTCCGCTTTGTGTATTTTGAATTTCGATTTGACTCATTCGACTTAATATGACGAAAAAAATTAAGCAAATTATCGCCACGACAACAACACCAACAACAACAACAGCCACACACTGCACAATTTCGATGCAGCTTTCCCTCATTTGGGTGTCCCTCCATTTCGGCGCTGACTTGTTGGGGTTAGGGTTTAATGAGCGCAAACATGTGACTGTGTGTGTGCGTGTGAGCGAGTGTGTGTTGCTGTCTGTGTTTGTACAAAATTATGTACTCCGTTTATGTAATTTAATTGCAGCGTGCTTTGCACATTTTGTTATACTTTTTTTGTTATTTTTTCCGGTTTTCAGTATATTTTTTTTGTTTTGTTTGTGTTCCTTTTGGTTTTGTGGCCTTTGTTGCATTGCAAATATTTGCTCATTAGCAGCAAATTGACAGACGAATATTTATACATATGCACGCGGCACGGCCTCAAAGTTGCCGTATATTTTCAAAGAATGTTTGCATGTAGATGTGTATGTGTGTGTGAATGTCAATGCACAGTTGAGTGTGTGCACCTCTCGAACGAACATACCGAAAGAGCACAACGTGCGCTATCTAATTAGACCGAAAAAGCTATACGACAACTATAACATTTACGACTTTTACAAAAATCAAGATTTTCCCATTATTTTGCTGTTGAAACCCATTTTAGGCGGAGTCTTGTTTTGATGGTTAGCAAATTTTGTGTACTCATCAAAAAGCATCAAAAAAGAATCAAAGAAATGTTGGCACCAATCTTTTGATTACTTAACCCATTCTAGACCGAAGCTAATTGATCTAACCACTAGTTTGCCTATAAGTATAAGTATCTTGCTTGCTGGGATGCTGGGCTGCTGAACCTAAATGTTTGGGAAACTTCCTTTCATAGGAGAAAACGGAGTCAACGATGGGTTACAAGTTTGTATGGATAAACTGTGAGAAACATTAGTTAATTGGCCTTCAAACTTGATAAGAATGCTTCAAATGAGAAATTATTTTGTTAATTTTGTTTTAAATTTTTATTTGTTTTAAAATCAAAATCTTACGGGTCAACAATGTGTTAACAGTTTGTTATTGGGATTATTTAATGGACCTTTTGACTTCAAATATAATAAAAACATTTCAAATAATAAACATTTTGACAAGTATTTTTCATCAAAATATGACGAGGTCAACTAAGGATTAGAGTAGATCAGATAAGGTACGAGAGTCGGCAACGGCTACCCGAGACACTACGTCCATGTTGAACTTTTGTGTCTCTTTTCATTACTGTAGGAGTTCGTCCCATCCAATATTGTCTAAGAACTCCTTAATTTTCTTTAGATTGGCTTCAGACAGCTCTATCGTCTGTATCAATTCCCCTTCTAGTATCTGTTTACTAGGGCAGAACATTCTGTTATAATGCGTACTGATGTTTCCTCGTCTTCAATACAGAATCTGCATAGCTCTGAATGCATGATTCCAGACGCGCTCTATGCATATTTAGCATACAGTGTCCGCTTAGGATCCTCATCATGTATTTAAGCTCCGTTTTGCTTAGATCCAGTAGGTACTTCGATATCCTCGTTGTCCCAGTGTGTTGGTCCATTAAGGATTCGTCCGATTCAAGAACTCCTGTTTGACACAATGTCTGTAATGAGTCTGCGTAACACCTATGATCGGTTCAGGTCCAAATGGCGGTCTTCCAGTACGGCCCACTTTTGAGAATCTCTCCGCTTCTTCAATACCCTCGTATCGTATCGTATCGTATCGTATCGTAAAGTATCGTATCGTATCGTATCGTATCGTATCGTATCGTATCGTAACGTATCGTATCGTATCGTATCGTATCGTATCGTATCGTATCGTATAGTATCGTATCGTATCGTATCGTATCGTATCGTAACGTATCGTATCGTATCGTATCGTATCGTATCGTATCGTATCGTATCGTATCGTATCGTATCGTATCGTATCGTATCGTATCGTATCGTATCGTATCGTATCGTATCGTATCGTATCGTATCGTATCGTATCGTATCGTAACGTATCGTATCGTATCGTATCGCATCATATCGTATCGTATCGTATTGTATCGTATCGCATTGTATCGAGTCGTATTGTATCGTATCGTATCGTACTGTATCGTATCGCATTGTATCGAGTCGTATCGTATCGTATCGTTTCCTTTCTTTTCTTTCCGATGTTCACTATATTTTCTCAACCTTCGCTTTCCAACTTCCAACTAGCATATCGTATCGTATTGTATCGTATCGTGTCGTATCGTATCGTATCGTTTCCTTTCTTTTCTTTCCGATTTTCACTATATTTTCTCAACCTTCGCTTTCCAACTTCCAACTAGCGTATCGTATTGTATCGTATCGTATCGTACTGTATCGTATCGCATTGTATCGAGTCGTATCGTATCGTATCGTATCGTTTCCTTTCTTTTCTTTCCGATTTTCACTATATTTTCTCAACCTTCGCTTTCCAACTTCCAACTAGCGTATCGTATTGTATCGTATCGTACTGTATCGTATCGCATTGTATCGAGTCGTATCGTATCGTATCGTATCGTTTCCTTTCTTTTCTTTCCGATTTTCACTATATTTTCTCAACCTTCGCTTTCCAACTTCCAACTAGCATATCGTATCGTATTGTATCGTATCGTATCGTATCGTATCGTTTCCTTTCTTTCCTTTCCGATTTTCACTATATTTTCTCAACCTTCGCTTTCCAACTTCCAACTAGCGTATCGTATCGTATCGTATCGTATCGTATCGTATCGTATCGTATCGTATCGTATCGTATCGTATCGTATCGTATCGTATCGTATCGTTTCCTTTCTTTTCTTTCCGGTTTTTACTATATTTTCTCAACCTTCGCTTTCCAACTTCCAACTATCGTATCGTATCCTATCCTATCCTTTCTTTCCTATTTTTTCATTTCGTTCCTGCTTTCCCTTCTTCACTATCCTCTTTCAACCTTCGTTCTCCAACTTCCAACTATCTTTTTCCAACCTCCTCCTTTCTAATCCCTCTTACAACTGTCTCTTTTCCTTCATTTCTCTTTATCCCTTCCTCTTCCCTCCTTTTCATCCCTACATCTTCTTCCTCTCCTTGTTCCCCTTCTTTCTAGTCTTTTCTCCTTCACTATCTACGATGTGCCAACCAACTTTGACTCAAGCCCCTTCACCCTCCTACACATATCTTACAAACCAATGAACTGCAAATAGGACATGTTTGAATGCCTTTGCATCGAGCTAATGAATTCCTATTTTCGTCCATGCCCGACATGTCCAACAACAGCTCAACTCCAACAACATTCGCCTTCGTTCGTTTTATTTCGACTCATTTCCCACTTGATTTGCGCAAGTGGCTGGGGGCAACTTTTACGGCGCTGCCAACCACTGCGCTTATTTGACTATCTATGCCACATTTTGAGTGAACGTGATGATGACGTCAAGTGACAACTGCCGTCCGTCACCGCGCCACTGGCGTCCTGCAACACGCCAACATTTCGAGGAACTTTTGAAATTCCATACAGCACAGCGAAGCGCAGCGCAACGCAACGCAGCAGCTTAACGACGACTCGCCAGACATTATTGTCACACACTTCACTCACATCTCAAGTGACATTGAAAAGCCACGTACTCGTGAAACATTTCCCTTACACGAAAACTGCACACACACTTCGCACACAAAAAAAAGCGCACAAAAACGAATAGAAAAGCCAGAAAAATCGCTGCACGGGTAGAAAAGTGAGGGCTGACTGCAAGACGAACGCCGCCAGCCAGACAGACACATGCTAATGTCAGGCAGGAAGCCCGCCAGAACCTAAAGGAAAAGTTCATTTGAAGTCCTTCATTAGGGAAACGCGCTGTCGCCGAAAGAGAGCAAAAGACGGGGGGTGAGTGAGGTGTGAACATGTTTCTAGCTGAAAATTTTTGTGTAATCATATACTTTGCTTTCCACATGCACTTTTCGGCTTGACAGGCGAAGCGTTTTAAGCCGCCGCCGCCGTCGTCGCCCAGTTCAACCCAAACCAACGAAAGGCGGCAGCGGCTGTGGCTGCGGAATGTGCCACAAAATGTGGAGTAGTTGTGGGAGTTTGTTGGAGAAAAACCAAAACAAAAAAAAAACAGAAATCACGTGGAAAACGTCAAGTGAGAGAAGCTTTTGTGCTAGAATGGAAATTTATGTATATTTTTTATTTTTGTTTGCACCGAAATGCTGACAAGCGTCGCCGAAGGGAGTGAAATGGCTGAAATGCAAAGCAGAAGCGTGAAACAGCAGTTGAAACAACGGTTTTGGTGTTTTGATGTATTTCGAACCGAGGCGCCGGAGCTACTAAACATTTATACAAATGACTGACAAACTGACTGACGACTGATGAATGGTTGACGGACAGTCAAATGAGCAATAAACAAAATGACCAATTTTTGAGTTCAACAAAAGAGGTTGAAAGAAATTCAAGTTTTGGAGGAAGAAAACTTAATTCTGTGGTACAGTTTTTCGTTTCAATATTTTATAGACTTATTTGAATATTAAAAATAATTTGTTTGAAATAAGATTATTTTCTAATACTTTTTCCAAACTTTTTCCTTAAGATTTACAGAATTGAGGAGCACAACTGTTTTACATATAAAGTTAGACAACTGCACAGTTGAGTGATTGTGAAGAGATCCCGTAACTAACCTATGCCACTTGGAAATTTGTAAAGCACATGTCACCAGCAAAAACCACAAAATAAAACATACATAACCAAAAAATAAAACCAACAACAAAAAAAACAATGCTAAGCCAACCACAAAGGTGGATACTCCCCTGAGACGCGCAAACGCCAGCGGACGGTCGGTCGGTCGAGTTGGCATAGACGGAGACAATTGAAGAAGGTGCAACGACCGAACGTCACAGCAACACGGCGACACACAAGACACGCTCCTTGATATCAAATGCCAAAAAAGTACAATACAACAAAAATTCAAATGCAAATACAACAATTAAAACAACCACACCGCAGTGAGAAGGAAAAATGTAAAAATAATAACAACAACAAGAACAACAGCGACATGACACATAAGCACAAAACAAGAGCAAGACAGAGCATAAAGAAGAAGAAAAAAAGTGGAAGTAGAAGAAGAAGAAGCATTGTTCCAGTGAATACCACAATAATTTGCACGTTAGGGCATTTTTCTCGTTTCGAGCAGCACAGCGTCTTCTTTTTCGGCCAAGTCCCCCAAGCTCACAAACACACACACACACACACACTCGCACAGCTACTTGGCCGCAGCGTTGCCCCTGGTTTTTGTTAAATTTCGCATGCATGTTTACTGTGTGTTTACTTTAGCATTAAAACGATGTCAAAGGAATTAATTCCCAATTCATCAAGTTTCGGTCTGTTGTGTGCTTAGTGCAAAAAACAAAAACAAAAACCAAAACCCGAACATAACAAAACACTAAAAGCAGCCGCGCACAATATGCAGAAAAAAGGAGGCCGACAAAAAGTGCCATAATGCCATAGGCCGTCAAACGGGGCGGCGGCAAGTTGAAGAGGAAAAAGCAAGAAGACGAGGAACAAGAACAAGAAGAAGAATCGAGCATAATGAGCGGCCTCTCATGTGTGTAGAGTGTTGTCGCCTCCTGCGCTGCGGCCGCAGCTGCGCCGCACAAACCGAGCCGCCTCGCATCGGGCTGCACCGCATTGAACTGAACTGAACTGAGCTGAACCTGAACCTACCTTAATGACGGCAGGAAGCCCCAAAGTCGTCGGCGCGTCGGTTTAGACTTTTGAGTTTTGTGCTCGTCTTGTTGCTGCTCGTATTTGTACTCTTTTTTTATGCAAAAGCTTCTCAAATTACCAACAGATATGCCTGGCATGTCACTGTCACCGGCGGCTGGCTGAGTTTTCATAGCAGTGCACATGTATGTGTGTGCGTATGTGTTTGTCAAAATGTGCACAATAAATAAAATAATAAATATTGGTCTTTTCCGTATTAATTGAAATATTATTAAGAATTTTTTATTAAAACAAATTCATGATTGATTGAGTAATTAATCAATAAATCAGAATTAACGTTGGACAAACCAAATGGTTAATTATTAATAATTAAGTATATTTTTTGTCTCTCAAACTTCTGGAACTTAAAAACTCTTCTTGGCTTTTTCGGTATGGATTCCATCAACCTGATTGGTTTCATCACATTCAAAGTGATGAATGGATTCGAGAGATGAATTTCGATGAATGGATTTTTTGTCTTTTGAAACTCCTTCTTGGAGCTTAGGGAATCTACTTAGTTTTTTTTGGTATGGATTTTAGGTTCATGGTTTAAGGTCCCATCACATTCCTCTTAAAGCTTAAGGAATCTTTTTAGCTTTTTATTTTGCTATGGATTTCATTAACCTGATTGGTTCCATCACATTCGAAGTGATGAATGGATGGATGGATTCGAGAGATGAATTAAGATGGATGGATGGATGTATTTTTTATCTTTTGACACAATTTCTTGGAGCTAAGGGAATCTATTTATCTTTTTTTGGTATAGATTTCAATAAACTGATTGGTTCCATGAGACTCGAAGTGATTAATGGATGAATGAATTAGAGAGATGAATTTGGATGAAAGGATTTTTATCTTTTGAAACTTCTTCTTTAAGCTTAGGACTCTACTTGGCTTTTCTTTTTTTGGTATGGATTTCAGTAACCTGATTGGTTCGATCAAACTCGAATGGATGGATGGATTCAAGAGATGAATTTGGATGAATGAATTTTTTGTCTTTTGAAACTCTTTCTTTGAGCTTTGCTTTTTTTTGGTATGGATTTCATTAATTTGGTTGGTTCCCGCACATTCAAAGTGATGAATGAATGAATGGATTTGAGAGATGAATTTGGATGAAAGGATTTTTTGTTTTTTAAACTCAAATTGAAGCTTAGGGAATATATTTAGCTTTTTTTTTGGTATGGATTTCATTAACCTGATTGGTTCCATCAGGCTCGAAGTGATGAATGGATTCGAGAAATGAATGGATTTTTTGTCTTTTGACACTTCTTGTTGTAGCTTAGGGTATGGATTTCAATAACCTGATTGGTTCCACTACATTCGAAGTGATGAATAGATGAATGGATTCGAGAGCTGAATTTGGATGAATGGATTTTTGTCTTTTGAAACTCCTTCTTGGAGCTTAGGGAATCTATTTCACTTTTTTTGATATGGATTTCATTAACCTGATTAGTTTCATCACATTCAAAGTGAAGAATGGATGGATGGATTCGAGAGATGGAAAAAACTGAGCACAAGTCTGAGATGACGAAAAGCAGCTATAATGCTCGCTCGTGGGTTGAAATGACCCATTTGCCCAACAGTTGCAAATAGAAGGGGCAGATAAGGTAAAATGCAGCTTCAGAGCCCATTCTAGCTAAAGAATGTGAAGTCTCGTTACTGCGTTCCTACAAACCCGGAACCCTAATGAACGTCGAACTGCTATATTTGTTGACATAATTAAGCCCGGATTTACAGAACTTAATTAATTATCATGGAGGTGGTTGGAGGATTCTTGACCGTTACTATAGACAAAGTTGGAACAACCGCTGCAACTGGTTTTCACAACAAAGTTCATTACCTCAAGAATCGCATGCACCTCTGCCTGAAACACAGATGCATGCGAGCCTATGGAAAAGTACCTTCAGACCCCATTTGACTCTACCTAAAATCCACAAAATTCATCAAAAATTTTATAATTGATGAACTTTCAATCAAAAAATCACTTCAAAAACCATTTACATTAAATTATATTGAACTTTTGAAAGTATATAAAAACATGCCTTACATATTTTGGTTACCCTTCCCTGAGCACTTTGCCCATTTCTGTAGCGAATTAGCAACGCCGAGTTGCCACTCGATGCGGCATTCGAATTGAATTGCGCTGCCAATCGACAATCAATTGTTAAATCATCATTTCCAAACTTTAATTGAGCGCTCCACCAATAACTCGTTTAATTGACCATACGAACCCGAGTGCAATAACGGCTCGTACGCACACACCGATACATGCATTCGCACACACACACATCGGCACTCGCACACATACATACATATGCAGCAACTTTGCAAATTGCCTTAAAAATGCGTAACTGGAGTACGAAAATTGCAGCTACGTCAAAAGTTATTTTGTGCCAACAACAACAACAACAACACCATAACAATAACACCAACAATTGGCACAACACAACAACAATTACTCGCGCCCGACGCCATGCACCGAGGCGCATGCAAAACGCTCCAAATTGGAAAATTCAAACGTAAATGCGCCGACGATTGGCTTAAAAACTGCGCCAATGCAATAGAGTGCAGCGCCCATCGGCGGTCGGTGCAGGGGTGGGGCAGCGTTTTGGGCTGAACATTGCGGCCGAAGGACCTCGAAGTGCTTACGGCTGCGGCTAAGGAGCTTTCAATGCATGGATGCGTTGTTTGCACTGTCGTTGAGGGGTGTCGGCGGGTGGGGTGAACTCATTTGGAGTTGAGTGGGAGGGGTGCGGTGAGTGCTGGGCATTTCTGCACTTATGGCCAGCTTTTTCATATTTATGGTGCGTAGCTGTACTGGCAGCGGATATCGAATGGCTCAAAGACGAAATGGCGGTCTGGTGCTGGCGGTTAATCGACGGTCTACAGTGGGCTGCAGTTATGACTGACGCGTATAGAAATTCGAGAGACAGAAGTTAAGAATTAAGGTGTGAAATAGTAACATTGAGCGAATCCATTGTAAATGGCACGCAAATGTCTCACACGTGTTGATTAATATTTTTCTTTTTCTTGACACTTTAACTAAACAAATTGTAAGACGTGTTTTAATTTATCTTTCGGCTAAAATCAACTAACATCAACATCAGAAATTTTGTTGCATGCAATGAAGAAACCATCGAAGAACCATTGTGCCTCGAGGTCCTAAAGAAAGAAGAGGTAAGGAGAGTTACTTGAGGTGATAAATAACACTTTTTCACGAAAAAATAACCCAAACCCCTATTAAATGTTGCTTGCAGTTGCGTTAGAGCTTTTAATTAGTCATTTTAATATGTATGGAGCATGTTTTTCCAAGAAAATGTGGTACAGACAAATTTATAAAAGGAGATGTCTCGGTCTTCTTCACTGTGATCCAGCAAAGAATGAAGGAGGAACCTTAGGTAGGAAGGTTGTAGTGGCTTCCTCCATTGTGATACCACAAAATCCAACCATTTGAAATGCGCATACAACACTGTTTTTCAACACATTTCAAGCGGATTGGGGAAGGGGACCTACAGTTCTTGTAATTCTCATCCGCTTCATATGGAAAGCGATAGAAGTAGATGACTGTTTCACCAGCCCGATCTAAGATTCGAACCTAGGGGCTCTGGTATAAGAAGCCAGTGTACTACCCGATGGAAACCCAGCAAGGAAGAGCTGAAAAAGATAATGCAATACAAAGCTGTGGTCCCGATCATTGTTCATTGAACGTAAGTATGACTTATTGAAGTAGTTAAATGGAGAAAACTTAACCCATTTGGCTGCAAAAATATGGTGCACCAGTTCTGGTTCGAAGCTTACTAATCTGGTCGAAGTGAGGCAGTTCAGACGGTCGACAGTTCAATACTTCTTCAGTAGAACATTGTCAACAGATGGCAATGCTGAACCGAAAGCTAGAGGAACCCGCAATGATTAAGTAAAAAATTTAGCTTGTTGCTCTTTGACTGTATTAACCCGATGGATCAAATATCTCCTGAAGCCATGAACGTGAACTTGAATGTCGAATCAACGGTTTCCGTGGGGTCTTTTGACAGAGCTGAACATTAAGATTATCAAAGGATCAATCAACTTAAAAACTGGGTCTCTGAAGTGGTGTAATTTATCTTTTAGGTACAAACACTTTCGATTTTAGATAAATCTGGACAATATTACGTCTTTGCCTGAAGCGAAGGTTTTCTGATCTAACGAAAAAGTCTTTTTATGTCAACAAATCACTGAAAACTGCAGACTCTAATCATATGAAAATCCTTTTAATTTCCCAGCGTAGTAAAGGATCATAAGGATCAAGTATACCAAAGATCCGTGTTTTTTGTTTAGGTGAGCTTTCATAAGAAGGCTGCCTCTCTAACCCTGTAGAATCTGAGACTTGTAGAAGTAAGACATGTCTGTTTGGAAAGGATTTCGTTCTTCGAGTCTACGAGATATTCTCAGAAAAACTTTTTCAAAATTCTCAGTCGTTTCATTTACATTCTTAAAACATTGAATTTTTTTGAAATCATTTAATGATATATTTCTTAAAAATGTAGAGGGAAATATAAAAAAATTTTTGAAAAAAAATAAAATATTTTTGAAAAAATTAAAATATTTTTGAAAAAATTTCAATATGTTTGAAAAAATTTAAATATTTTTGAAAAAAAAATTTTTTTGAAAAAAACATATTTTGGAAAAAAAATAAAATATTTTTGAAAAAAATAAGACTTTTGAAACAAAATAAAATGTTTGTTTATTTCATTATATTTCCCTCTACATTTTCAAGAAATATATATTATTGAATCATTTCTGAAATAATAAAATATTTTAAGAGAGTAAATGAAACGACTAAAAATTTTGAAAAAGTTTGTCTGAGAACATCACGTAGACTCGAAGAACGAATGTGTAATGATTCGCCGTACCAAGTCTTACACAACTTTACCTAAAATTGAGTCGTTCTTGGAGTTTTTTGCCCAGTGTTCCAACGCAAAACCACGCACACTGGCGCAAAGCAAACAAAAGCAAGTCGAAGCGTCTGAAAGGCATTTAACTAACATCTAAAATGAAGACGCATTATGGAAAATTAGATGAACACAAAGAAGCACAAACAGCGAAAGCAGGGCAGAATAACTGAAAGCGTACAAATAAAATGTGCACAGAAAAGGATCGAAGGGCACAAAAGCCGGCAAAAGGCACAAAAGTATAGGACCGAAGACGAATGCGTGTGTGTGTGTGTGTGTGTGTGCTGCCCC
This sequence comes from Melieria omissa, assembly GCA_963971225.1. Lineage (NCBI taxonomy): Eukaryota > Metazoa > Arthropoda > Insecta > Diptera > Ulidiidae > Melieria > Melieria omissa. The sequence continues at coordinate 6,505,720 of OZ020267.1, forward strand.
TAATTGAAAATGCGCCAAAACGGAACAAACAACCGAAGTCGAAGTCGGAGTCGGAGTCGAAGCAGCAGCGGCAGCAAGAGGGCAATAACCGGCAAACTGACAAACTGACAGTGCGAAATACCAAAAAGGGGCAAATGTACACGCACACACACAGACATCAACAACAACACCAACACTGGTGCATGCAAAAATTGCATTGGCCGAGCCGAATGTGCAGCGCCGCTAATCACTCACTCAAGTGTGGCAAGTGTCGAATTGGTGCAGTCATAGTGAGGGGGGGGGCGGTGGAGGGAGAGCAGCGTAGAAAACGCACGAGAGGCAGCGAGTGCAGACGGCACAAGCTGAAACGAGAGATAACGACAACAACAAAGCGGCATAAAAAGGACTGCTCACACCGCGGCAAACCGACTAATGCTGCCATCGCATTTTGATCCGTTTTCCAACATTTTCTGCATTTTTTTCACTCAACTCTTTTTTCATTTTGCTGCTTTTTTTTATTTTTTCCTATGCAAAATAAACCACTGACCACACGCACTCGCACACACACACAAATGCGTAGGCACTCACACACAGCCACTCACACACACACACGCGCACACAGACCAGTGCGTTTGTAAGGAGCGCACTTACGCACTTTTCAGCGATTTGTGCTTTGCTTGTTTATCCCATTTTCCCTCATTTTTACCGTTTTGTTGTTTTCTAACTACAAATACAACGAGCCCATTCGATTCGGTCGACTGTGTTTGGCTGTTGGCGGACAGACAGACGGACGGGCGGGCAGGCGACCGAACGCACTGATGGCCAGCCATCAGCAACGCAATGCATTAGAGTATAAAAGGATATTGATCTGCCCCTACCCCTGGCCCCACCCCTTCGCAGTCCTAACCTATGCCACTGCAACTGCTTGCTTGCCAAACCGTCTCCCGGCCGCCCCAACCAACGCACACATCCTGCCAAACTGCTTCCACGCTCACAGCGGCGCAAAGAGGCAGCGGAGACGCCTTTGCATGTGTGCATGTTTGTGTGTTTGTGTGTGTTTGAGCGCATTCCTTGCTGGTACGGGGCAGCCTATTCTGAAAATTATAACACATGCCGTGCTGCGCGTTGGCTGCCTTTGCGCTGTGGGCCGGTTTACGCATTTTGCGTGCGTTTCGCTGCGTGTCGGCAGTCGTTCACTGGCCGCCATGTGTGCGCCTAGTTGTGTCGTATCCTTGATGCGTTTATTTTCGTATCTATGCGCTGCTTTTTTTTAATATTTTCCCCCGAACGGACCGAACTGCTGCACGGACAGACGAGCGGGTTGGTGCATTTGGCCTGTGCGTGCATTTGTGCGTTTACGTTTCTGTGCGTGTGTGAGTGTGTGTGTGCATTTAATTTGTATCGAAGCGACGACCCCCTTTTGGCTTTTTCCTGCCAATGCTTTCACAAGTTAGTTTTTTTATTTGCTTTCATTTTGCTCCCCTCACTTTAATTACGACGCAAAATTTATGGGCGGTAGTATTTTCAGTTTTCAACTCTCCCAATCCGATTGTGAAGAAAATATTTTCTTAATTAAGGAATTTGTACACATTTGCAAAAGAGTTCACAGTACTCTTTGCCACAAGTATAAAACAAACAATTTGTCTTTAAATGCGCGTAAAGGAGTTGGGAGGAGGCGAGCAATAAACTCGAAATGTTCGCTCTAAGTCGGTTTTTGGGATCATTATAGATGAGTTAGGCCTTATAGGCCTTATAGAAGCCTTGTGATTAGCTTCATCTGGTATGTAGGCATTAGATTTTATTTCCTTCACAAGAACTATGAACTTCAGAAAAAAAGTAGGATCAGTCATGTCCCATTGCGTTCAAAGTATAAAATGTACTCAAAATTGTAGTTATTCCTCGAGTGACAAATTGTAGCGCCACTTGCAATAATTTTGGTTTCAATTCAAGGATTTTAGTTGAATATTTTGTTTTTTAGTTCAGCGGGTAGCGCCCTGGCTTCGCAGATCAGAGGCCCTATGTTCTGGTAAAACTATGAGCTGGTAAAACACTCGTCTACTTCTATCGCTATCCACCTGAAGCAGATGAGAATTACAAGAAGCAAACCCATATAGAGTCCTAAGTGTGTCTCATTCAGAGGCAGCCACTATAATGTGTGTTGTACCACTTGTTGAAAAAAATGTTGCATACACATTTCAAACAGAATTTTTGGTATTGAATTGAATTTTTTGTATTACCCACCAAAAAACTCCCTCAAAAATTAAAAATTGCTGGTACAAAATATGGTTTCGAATGATATTACAAAGTTGTACGCGGAACCCACCCACCCCCCAAAATGAAATCCTGTGTGCGCCACTGCCAAAGTTTGTCTCATATAGAGACAGCCACTACAACCTACCCGCCTTCCTAGTTTTCAAAACAACCCTGAACACTACCGCCAGCATCTTTCACTTCTAACAACCAAATCCAACTGTCTTTTATTTTAAAAATTCAGTTTCTTCTGCAGTCTTCAGTCGTTCGTCCGTCATGGTCGCATCAAAAATATCTTTTTTAAGTGTAAATTTATAACTAGGGACAATATTTTTCCTTATAAAGATATACTCAGATTACAACACACCTGGATGTTTCTATACAAACTAAGCATTCGTATAAAAGACCTTTGAATCGCTCGCAGGTTGTCCTCAGAGGTTTCAAACTACCAAAATGGTTTCCTTCAAAAATTTTCTAAAGAACATTTTTATCCTTCGAATTCATTAATTAAGCGGAGTTCTATGCAAAATTAACCAATTTTGTGTAATGATCTTCCCAATTTTCTTATGTTTTCTCTAGAGAAAAGAATTTAGAGCCACCAATACAAAGTTTTCCTTTAAAAAAATTTTTTTAGACTTATATAAATATTACTTTCTTCTAAACATTATTTAAGCTTCCACACAACTTGAACTTTTAAGTAAGCTGCCACTTCAGTACTCAGTGGTTTACTCTGTAAAGCAACAGGCAACAGGCAGCATAGGTCGAAAATTAGTGCTGATTATTTCACTATTAGACAAAATTTTTCTGTACAAAAAATAAAAAATTAAATATTCTTAACCCTTTCGGGACTACTGGGATAATACGTCCCAGCAAGTTTTTAATGACCCTCAAAAAAATTAGTAAAATCTTACAACTCACGCAAACTATTTTTTCGATTTCGGTGATCCCGCATAAAAGGATGATTTCAGAGTTTGTGAGCATCCAATATAATTTTCTAACCCCAACTTTCATAGCGTGAGAATATTTCTACTGAGAGTATATTGAATTTCAAAATTATACTCCGTCCCGAAAGGGTTAAACTAACAACCAGAGGGCATCACCCATGCAAAATTATTCTAGTTGCAAGATGGCAGGATTGACGTCCAGAAATTTCGTTCAAGTTCTGATCACAAAACATCTCAACTTAAAATGTGCTGCAGCCATTGACGTATACAGGAGGTTTTAAGGGGTTCAAACCCCCAATAACATAAATCGCTGGTGCAAAATATTGGCATTGGGCTCAAAAGTTGTGCGGAAAACCTATAAAAAAAATGGAATTCTGTGTGCGCCTCCTGTCTGCAGTAATGGCACAATCTATTGTAAATACCCGAAACTGAGCTCTGAACAGTAGGCAACAACTTGTAAGAGCGTCTTCCATTATATTTTTAAACATGGTTCTCAGCCGTTATATCAACGCCCTTCGTTCATTGTGGCACCTCTGAAGCCATAACTAATTTTTGTGTACAACTTTTAAGCCTAATACCACTTGAAGTCATATTTTGTTCCAGCAATTATGGTATTTGGGGGGTTTGAACGCCCAACCCTCCTGTGTGCGCCACTGTATCCGAGGGAATTGTACGCAAAAAGCCATGGGAATCTGAATCTACCAACTTACATCGCTATCAGAACCTTAGAGATGCTCAGGAGTCCTCTTTGAGTACAGAGGACAGCTCTTCCTTTCCTAAGTAGAATCTGCAAGAGTTTTTGGATATTAAACAAAAGAATATTCAAAAGAAGAATATGTTCTATAGACTTTAGTTAACTATGGATTGCATGACTAAGACTATAAATCCATATAATACATCCCTTTTTTATTAAGGGGGTAGTCAGATAGAATCGACCATGTTTTTAAGTAATTTTTTTTTCATACAAATTTGTATTCCACATTAAAAATTTTTTTATATGTTATTGTAGGTACATAGTTTTGAGTACTGAACAAAATTTTTTTTATAAATTTTCATTTATATCCGGGGGAGATATGAGCGACCGGAAGACGCCATTTTGAAATCTGGCTGACACGATTTCTCCATTTTGGATGATCTGAAACATTCCAAACAAATTTCATTTTGAAGTACAAATTAATGGCTCTCGTTTGACCTATAACTGTAAAAAATATTAATAAATAAACATTTAGTGCAATTGTAAAGTTTTTTCCTCTTTTTTTGCGTGTTTGTTTGCCAAACCTTTTCTGAAAATGTAAAAAAAAAGTTTAAGCAATTCGGTGCAGTAGATCGGCCGTAATCGTGTCAGCCAGGTCAAAAAATACTGTTTTGAGAAAACCGTGTTAAAGATCTTGCTAAAATTATCAATACTTACTTCTGCACTCATTTTCAATCGCTTTCGGATCATATCCGAGGTAAAGGAAGGTTTCTAGATGATTCCTAAGGGTTTAAATAGACCAACACTTCAAAGAAACAATTTTCGATTTTTTGAAAAAAATCTTCCTGACTACCCCCTTAAACGACCCAACGCGCAGGGGATACCCTCATAAATGCGAGACGTTGCCCTGGTTCAGGATGGATATACAGGATGGAAGAAAGGATATTGAGTCAAAAATTTATGGACTCTTGCCTTGAACCCATCAAGATCATAAGTGCTGGGGAAAATATCTCCATTTTATAGTCTATGAATTAACCCAAGTTCAGCAAAGGTAAACTAAATTCTTAGTGTCCCATAAGAAGTCCTGCTTTATTTTGCCCTAAAACTCCCTTCAACTCTCAACCTAACCAAATCTAACCTGCACCCAAATAGACTCCCAACTCATATTGTAACCTACAATTTACTTTGACTACTTACTGGCACAGAAAAACAAAGCGACAAACCAACCAAACCTCGATCGGTGTTCCAATGTATGGGGAACGGACGGATGTTGTTAAATCGCAGCTGAAGTTCATGTCGCAACGCATCAGACGTTCCAGTGTGCCGTGGCTTTTCACATAGTCAGCGCTCGCCAGTCGCCGCTCGCCAGTTGCCAGTCGCCACTCGCCGCGCAACACTGCGTTGCGGTTGTCAACGCCATTGCCATTGCCATCAGCCACGCCAGCGATCATCATCGTCATCAGCAGCAGCAGCAGCGGCGGCAGCGGCAGCCTCATCGATGCGCCATAGACCTCAAATCTACGCACAATGCACAAAAAAGCGCCGCACACAAAGTGCCTTCTGCGACCACTTGGCCCGTCCCAGCTGCCGCTGCACCAATGCGCAAAAAACCAAACACACACACACACATAGAGAAATGCAGTCGACAATTCAGCGCACAAATTCATAAGTAAGTAAGTAAAATAGTTTTGTGCCAAAGACAAGAAAAATAGTTTACGACCAAGTTACGTGGAATAATGACTGGTTTTCAGAGTAACATAATCGGTCACTGACTCGGTGGCAGTGGCTGCAATTTGAGAACCCCGAACTAAGTCACCGGCGCGGCGCGACGCGACGCGGTGCACTCTTGTCGCACACACGAACGCAGCGATTGCTATTGTTGTCGCCTGGTCTTGTTGACTGTTGTTCTGGCTGCTGCTGCTGTTGCAGTTGATGCGAATATTGTTGCTGCTGCTGCTGCTGCGAGAAGGTTCGAAGTACAACGCCGTAATCACGATGGCAGCACCGATAGCGGACAGCGACACTGCTTGTGTTGTCGGTGACGAAAAAGAGGCAAAGGGCCACGGAGACGCGCCGGTTGCGTGAAGCGCTCTGAAGCGATGCGATGGATGTCACATGTGGCGATGCGATGCGATGCGATGCGACTTTGTTGCGTCGCTTTGTGCGGCGCTGTGCTACGTTGCGTTGCGTTTCGGTAACTCCAAAGATGTTAATGACATATTTTTTCTCTTTTTTGCTATTCCTATTGCTAGTTGGCATTTTTTGTGTTTACTCTGGTCAACTTCAAGTCTATGCAAAGTCAAATTTCTTCACTAAGGCGAAGCTATTTGGGAATTTTATGCTAAATAAGAAATTTTAGATACTAAAGCAGATTTATCAAAACTCATGAAGTGATGTGTGAGTTAATGATATTCTTCTTTCGAAAACAGAAAACCCCTTAAAAATGTGAACCAAATAGTGGCAACAAAATTTTGGATTTAGTTATATCGCTGTGTAATTAGAAGATATAAATATTGTTGTTACCCCGCCTTGACGCAGACCTATGCATTTAAGAGTAAAGTTTCACCAACTTTCCATGACTGTTATTTAATTCTAAAAAGTTTTGCTCTTTAAAATATGATGGTGGTAGATGGGAACTTGAAATCTTGGATCAATAGATTTGTACAGTCAATAGATTTGTACGATTTGGACAGTCAGACTGAAAGGCGTCTTAGATCTCAATATATCCGTCATCTGTACTTCAGTAACTTTCTACTTCAGAAAAAACTAGCTTTAGCTTGGTAGTCTCTGGGTAGACGGAACAAGAGTGGCTTTTACGCGAAGAACAGTGTGAAAGTGAAGTGTGAAGTGTGAAAAGCGCTCAAGTTGAGCAAGATCTCCATAGTGGAGGCGGCTATCGGTCAGTGGCTATTTCCTACAGTGGGGAATACAGGATTTTGTTTTAGTAGACTTTCGCTCAAAACCTTTGAGCCGAATACCAGTGGAAACCATATTTGGCCACTACAATTTTTACAAATAAAAATGCTGGGGATCGTTTGAACTCCTAAGGCCCTCTTTGCCCCCAAAAGCTACTGATTCCCTTTGTTCGCCCCATTTGTTTTTTTCCACATTTGGACATTACATGCGTCAATTGTATTACGACTTGGTGTTCTCTGTTAATGTGTTTTGAATCTATCAGACCTCCGGAGAAATCTGAACAAATCCTGGGGCGCCAAGGAGCCCAGGTGATCGCATCTCAATACATCAGTGTCAAACGTCTCAAACCTGGGGTGGCTTTCCGTAATTCGATACTCGACTGTCGTTGGCTCGACACATCGATTCGATATCGAACGCTCAACGAGACAGTTTCGCTTTCCGTAACTCGATATGAGAACTCTCGTTTTCATTTTTGGGGAAGTGTGTGGAAAGTACTTTGGAGCTCTCAGAAGCAGCGGGAAGTAAACAAAATGAAGAAAATTTGAAAAGTGAAGTTTTGAAAATAAACAAATTTTAAAAGTTTTTCATGAATAAAAATGTACGATTGGGGCTATTTATTGTTTTTGGAGGAGTTTGATCGCGAACCCCAGTCAATGAATTCTATTAGCATCTTTAGCAGAGTGCGTTTGTATAATATAATAAATAAAAATAATAAATAATAATAAAAATTATATAAATATATTAAAATTCAAAAAATTCAAATTTCATTCATACATTTTGTTACGATTGATAATAGAGAAAAAGCAAAACGAGAGCAAAATTGGTATCGAGCTGTTTGTATCGTGCGTTCGATACGACATGACGAGATTTTGTGTTACGGAAAGCAAAAACGATAGTTTGATACACGTATTTGCTCGATATCGAATTCTGGAAAGCCACCCCTGGTTCGGGCGTACGTGGAGTAGACACACAGGAAGTGATCTCATCGTCTTTTCCACAGTGCACTGTCCGATTTGCCTAACTTTTCCATGTGCTTTGCCCATAGAAAATGGCCCGTCATCAACCCAACCAACTGCCTACAGTCCCTTCTGCATAGTGACAGAAGAAACTGTGAGCAGTTACCAGAGATGATAGGAAGCCCTTAGCCTGCCATACTCGCTCCTGGGTCACAGTGACCCATTTGTTAACAGTGGCCACAGATGGAAGATGGGATGTTTAATCATCTGTTAGTGGTATGAAGGTTCTAAATGAAATATCACCGCATCCACACAAATTCTCTTATATAATTTTGTATTTAACATTGGTTTTTCAAAGCATTCAAAAAAGTAAAATTTATTTAGTTTATTTTAACAGTTCCATAAGTCGAATTGCCAGTAGTGATGAAAAACTTAAACGAGCGACCTCGAGTTCAAACGACTGATTTGGTTAATTAATGGAAATCGCCCAGGCTGTGCAGTTTGCTTATAAGAAAGGCATGAAGATGAGCCAAAAATAGAACATTTATTTAAAAGGAGAGAATTTTCCTCTTTCATTTGATATCCATATCTCCATTATTGCACAACCGCAAATTTTTAAAATAATATTTTAATTGCGTGTATCCATAAAATTTTAAAGTCCTTTAAGAAGGTTTTTGGGTCAGAAAATGAAAAACTTACTATGCCCGGATATTATAAATGACCTCTAGTTTCACGTCTATATAAACATTTGGATGGGTCTCGGAAAAATAAAAAAAATGTTCGCACGGTGTAATAAATGAAAATTTGGTGTTTTTACTCCGTGCGTTTGTCATTTTTCTTTCAATTCTATTCAGTTTAGGCTTAATATTTGCTCAAATAATATATCTTTCATCTTAGATCTTAAAACCAAAGGAGCTCATTTATTTTATCTATAAAAAAACATTCGAAAATGTGTAATTTTTGAAAATGGTCATAAAATTCAATTTTTTTCAACTTTCATCGTCAGTATCTTCCCAAAATTTCATTGCACTGGACAATCAATATATCGTTGGAAAGGCTAGTTAATTACCTTCTGAACGACGGACCACATGTGTTAGTCGGATGGTTGGTTTACGAGATATGTGCTCATAACTGAAATAAGAGGGGAAAAACGTGTTTTTCGAAGATTTTTCGAAAACGCCTCTTAAGAAAATTTTTTGTTTTTCAGTTTCGTGTTCAGCAGCCGAAAATTGGTCTAAAAAATTTTTAGGAGCATTTTTCGTGTTGAGTAATGTAATAGAACCCACAACCCTCTAACTTATGATCCAATGCACTTACCACCACTAAAGCTTATTAACTCAGAACAAATATTGTTCGTACTTGAGTTACAGCTAATTTTCAATTGAAATTTGTTTTTCTATTTACAAAATGAAATACATTGGAAAAAAACACAAAACTAAGCATAGCCAACCTTATAGAAATTACATTCAATAAAATATTAAATAACGAATTCATAGATATATGAAAGAGAATTGGTGAAGAGGCGCACAAAAACACGCACGCACATGTGCCAATTCACAGCAATGGCGCACAAGTTGGCCCCAAGGACCTTTGAGCATTTAGTTTTTTCATTTATTTTCTTTTTTATATTCATTTAATTTGTGCCTAGCGCTGACCACACCACCACCACCTCCACTCCACTTGCCACATTTACCTATGTACGACCGCCACGTATTGTACTCGAAGCAAATATTGTATTCATTATATATAACTTTTCATTGCAATTGGCAATAATCATTGATTTTGCTGGCATCATGTTGCAATTGCAATTCCACACAACAACGCAATCAGCCAGCAAATTCAGCTAAGCACTAATAATTAACATATTTTTTTTCATACAATTCGCATGGACGTCATTTCAAGCGCAAATCGAATAAAAGTTGCTCATACGCCATGTTGACCGCAACGAAAATTCACTCGAAGCCAACGAAGTGCAGCAATGCAGAGGCAATTCTAAATTTTTCCGTGCGTTCGACACTTCAGCCAACGAGTGGTGAGGCGGTAAGTAGTATGGAAATGCAATAACCGGCACAAATTCATGTGCTGAATTTAGGTTTTAATAATTTATTGCTATTTTTTTTGTTGCAATTATTTATCCACATGAATGTGGCAAAGTTACGCTGACGTGTCCGCTGCACATTAAATGTGGACACAAAATGCGAAAATGCCAAAAACACAGCGAACAACATTAATGAAAATCGTCAAAGGTACAACAAGAAATGTGACAAATTTCGAAAAAGCAACAGCAACGACAGTGGCAGCGGTGGCAGTTCATGTGGGTAGCCAACACAACGAAGGACATGAGTTAGATTAATTTACACAGATAAGCCGAAAACAATGTCGAAAAACTGCATGAGTGGTGCAAATGAAGTGAATTTTAAATAGAAAAATTTAAGGACCGTGTATAGAAATTTTAAATATGAAATGATAATGAAAAAAAAGAACAAAATGTCAGAATTAACTACTAACGTGGTACATTATAGACATAAGTGGGGTCTCAGGCTCTTAAAAGTGTAATTTTTTCATTAAAATTATAATGTCATATATAATTTTAATGAATATATTGTATATTATATTTTTTCATTAAATTATAGAAAGTCTATGGTTGTAGAGCAGCCAAACAATTAATTTTTAATAGCAATTAAAAAAATTAAATTGTATATGTATTAAAGAGGCTTAAGTTAATGTTTTTGTATCATTCGATTTTTCTAAAGTTCCTCACATTGTTTTGAAATGACAAAAGTTTGGACGTCTAAGAATGCTAATGTTTTGGTATCATTCGATTTTCTTGAAGTTCCTCGACGCTCGACGCTTACGTTAATGTTTTTGTATCATTCGATTTTTCTGGAGTTCCTCAAATTATTTAGGAATGACAAAAGTTTGGACGTCTAAGAACGCTTAAGTTAATGTTTTTTATCATTACATTTCGCTAAAGTTCCTCAAATCAATTAGAAATGACAAAAGTTTGGACTCTCGACACTTAAGTTAATGTTTTTGTATCATTACATTTCTCTAAAGTTCCTCAAATCGTTTAAAAATGGCAAAAGTTTGGGGCGTCGACGCTTAAGTTAACCCTTTCAGTCACAATGTCCAATATGTTGGACTACAGCCCATACAATTCATACAGAACGGGTCTATTTTCATGTCGGAAAGGGTTAATGTTGTTGTATCATTAAATTTTTTTGAAAGTCCTCGAATTTTTTAAAAACGGCAAAAGTTTAAGATGCCCTTTTTCAATACCTTATAGGAGTAAAGCATTGAGATCAGAATTCTATGCCTCCCGGCCCACCTTCAGTTCTCCCATATTTTTTCTCTACTCATACGTCACACATTCACATCACATGTAGAAAAGGGCGCAAACAGTTGGGGTTACAAACCCCCCAAACGAAACATTTCTAATGAAAAATATTTTTTCAAATGGAATTGAGCTCAAAAGTTGTACGCAAACCTGCCGCCCAAATTAAATTCTGTGTGTAATTTGTTTTTTTTGTCTATCTCAAAATTTCTATAACGCCCACCTAATGCTTTGACCTCGCAGTACAATGAAAAAATTAACACAAGCGCTCTCCCTCCTGTCCTCTTCTACCACAAAATTGAATATCTACCAAAAAATAAAACACACCAACAAAAAATTACCAAAATCCATTTTGGTAATTCACAACCGCAATTGTACAACAACAACAACAACACAATAGCGTTCATAGTGCAGCAAGAAAAGTGACCGAAAAAAATTCACAAATCCCCAAACTCTGTCGCCGCTGTCATTGAGCTGTGCGCCATAAATAGGCGTCCATTGTTTTGGACACCAGGCAGTCACGAACAACAACAACAGCAACAACATCAGCAACCATGATACAGCGACAAAAGTGCAAATTTGCAGCAGTGTTGCATGCCACGGCCGCGCCGCCAATTTTTATGACAGTTGCGCGCTCGTCTCACTCGCTTCGCTCACAGTTTCTCTAATGCTTTCTCGTCTATTTTTTGCTTACATTTTTCATTGTTTGTTTTGTTTTTGTGGCGCTGAGTTGTTTATGCTCTTTTTGCAAATTTTAGAACTCTGCATTAGTGGAAAATTAAAACGGAACGCGGCGCTGCTTATTCGGCTTTTGTGCCATTTTCGTTCTGGTCGTTTTGGTGTTGCTCAGTTTTGTTGTTGTTTTTGTTGGGTTTTGTTGTTTTTCGTGCATGACGAGTGGCACTGACGCCGCGGAAGCGACATTCATTCACTTAAATGCGACATTAAAGCGATGAATTAATAATTAACCCGAGTTGTAATGGGTTTGAGGTTAGGTTCGCTTCGTTTCGTCTCGTCTCGTCGCGGCTCATTTTGCGCGCACTGGCGCTGACGATGGCGCTGACTCGTTCATTTCGGCTACAACCCACCGCTCCTGTGCCCGTTCGCTGTTGTCTACAACATTACATATATCTGGCATTGTTGTTGTTGTTGGCTTTGTGCCATATGCTGTGATGGATTTGCAATTTATTGTATTTGTTTTGGGCTTTTGTTATGGCTGTTGCTCGTTAGTCGAGTATGCAACGCTCAGTCCCACTGTGCTTTTCGACAATGGCATTAGTATAGCAACAACAACAAAAACAACAGCAGCAATAACAGCAGCAAATTTATGACAATTGCAAACTAAAAATGCAGCACAGAAAAATGCTAAATGACATTAGTGCGGATATGCTCGGGTGGCACAGTGGGCCATTGGCTGGGAAACATCAGTTTTATTGCGCGCAAACATGCGCTCCGACTGTTTATCCTGCGCCCTTTGTGTTTCGGATTAAAATAGCAACACAAAAAAACTGCACACGACCGAATGGAAAAATGTTTTCAGTTGCAATTTTGTTTTTTAATGAAAACACACACAAACACACACACACATAGTGGGTTTGAATAAAAGAAGAAGAAGAAAAAATGTAAAATACGGGAAAAATAATGCTCGTCAATTGTAAATCATATTTAATTAGCGCTGCCTGACATCATTTGGCATTTTAGCTGAGCGTTGCAACTTTGCCTTTGTACTTCATTGCCCACAGCACAGAAGACAGTTTTTAGTTGTGGCGGCTTGGCTGGTAGATGACGAACCAACAACTCCAATGTGACTACCGATTTATGTTAATCTAATTCGTATTCACATTCATGAACGCAAATTAGCATAAGTAGTCAGATTTTGTGGAAAGGATCGAACGGAGTTGGTGAGCTGCGACTGAGAACTCGAGCGTGAAATTCGAACCATGCAATGTTGGGTTGAAAATTAGGAAAGTGAGCACAGTTTCGTTATGTTCTTGAGTCTATATGACAAGCAGCTTGATAATAGATTAGAAAAATAAGATTCTAATGAATTTAATACTACACTATCGCTCAGAGTTCTGAGATGAAAGATCAGAATTCAATAAAAGCCCCGCTCTAGTCAGGACCACTTGGGGCAAATTTTCTTCCAACCAACTGCCCCAATAAATGTTGTCTATAAGCTCATAGATGCAGACAGATGCTGCGAATAGATGAAAAGAAGACTTAACTTGGAAGCGAGAGCAATTACATTTGTAAAAAGTCTCAATGGTCTAATATCTTTTTATCTTAGCTAATATAACAAATTAGAATCAAACTATCTATGCATGAAAAGTTCTCCAGTTTCAACACCAAACAGAAATGACTGAGAAATGAGCCCCGAGCTACTGACGAACAACTCATATCAGATCCTCACCGAAAGGAGTCAAAATATCAACAAATAGAAGGTTCTCCACTCTCAATCCCGAACAGAAGTGATTGAAAACTGGACTCAGCACTACCGACAGCAGCTCATATTGAAACTTCACCGACGTATCTAAATTAGATGACAAATGCCCTCAAAATGCTGACCGACTACAGTGTTTTCGAAGCAAAAGTTTCGGCCACTCGGATTGCCCTGATCTCTAATAACTAATCCTCACCGAATGGAGTCCAACTTTCGATAAATAGAAAGATTTACACTCTTAATCCCAAACAGATACGACTCAGACTTGGGCTGAGCACTATCGGCAAGCAACTCGTATCAGATATTCATCGGCATCTCAAAACTAGATGAAGTGCTATGTAGATGGAAGCGCATTGTTGGTCTCTCTCTTTTGTTAAGTTTCTTCTTCTTCTTGACTGGCACGACAGCCCGATTACGAGACTACGGCCTAGCTACCCGCAACCAACCGTGTTGTGCGTGCGAATGTTTTTTACAAGGTTGGAAGGGACCTACAGTTTTATGCCGATTCCGAACGGCGGGTTGGGAGCATTTTCATGGGCAATTTTACTCTCAGAGGTTTGGCATTTCCTGCTGAGAGAACAGCCGCCGAAAGACTAATTGTTGTTTTTCTTTTTTTTCGGTGTTAACGCAACGGAGTATTGAACTCGCAGAGTCTTGAATCGCGGCCCAACGCACGGCAGCCGCCGTAGCTCAGCTGCTTTTGTTAAGTTATTCTTAAAAAATGCTGGACAATCACAGTGGTTTCAAGGAACAAGCTTCAGTCACTCAAATTGCCCCAATCTTTAATATTTCATCTTCACCAAATAAAGTTAAAGTATCAATAAATAGAAAGTTCTCCACTCTCAATCTCGAACAGAGGAAAGTGAATACTTCACTTAGCAATCTAGCAAACTAGATGAAGCGTAACTATTGTTGAACTCATTTATATTAAGTTACTCTCTAAAAAAGTTCACTTTAGTGTTTTCAACGCAGAATTTTCAGCCACTAGAACTGTCCCGAAAGTGAGTCAAGAAAGCTCTTTCTCTATGGGAAATTACAGCTTGATGGTCCTATAATCTCTAATATAACACCGTGCGACAAAAACTAGATGAAGGCGTAACTATTGTGGGATTCATTTGTATTAAGTTACTCTCCCAAAAAGTTGGACCACTTTAGTGTTTTCAAAGCAGAATTTTCAGCCACTAGAATTGCCCCGAAAGTGAGTCAAAGAGAAAGTGAGTCAAAGAGAAAGCTCTTTCTCTATAGGAAATTACAGCTAGATAGTCCTACAACACCGTGCCACAAAAATAAAACAAAAAATTTCACACCGGAAAAAATCCATATGGGCGTGATCAAGGAGATTTGGGTTTTAACATATTTACTTTTCAAGAAAGTTCTATATAAATTTATATTTTATATATTACTAGCTGACCCGGCAAACTTCGTCTCGCCCAAACGGTCCGTTTAGGTGTGATGCCGTAACTCACGGTCGGAAGGGAAAATGGTAGGTTCGTACTTAGTTTCATTGCTGTGTCACTTAAAGTTCAGCAAAATATTTGGGTCACAAACAATGCGCCACGCCCCTTGTCTGACGCCCATCAAATCTTATCATTAGAATGACTCATGTATGAGACGACAGGGTACTAAATTTTAGTGTTGTATGACTTATAATTCCGAAATTATTCCATATTAAAAATTTGAGTTGCATGAGTGGTGCCCCGCCCCCTTGTCCAAAATCCACCCTATTCCCCTGCCGAAGGACACGACTAAATAATAAGTTTATACCGAGTGTCATTGATGTGAACGCTATAGTTCGAAAGTTACACCGGAATTTAAAAAGTGCCACACCCCTTGTCCAACGCTTATTAAATTTTACCGGTCGAACAACATGTTTACGCCATGACACTATACCAAATTTCAATGCTATACGACTTATGATTCCGAAGATATTCCGTATTAAAAAGTTGGCTTGTATGGGCGGTGCCACGCCCCCTTGTCAAAAACCCACCTTATTCTCCCTGTCGAAGGACACGACCAAATCGTTAGTTTGTACCGAGTTTCACTGATGTGAACGCTATAGTTCGAAAGTTACACCGGAATTTAAAAAGTGCCACGCCCCTTGTCCAACGCCCATTAAATTTTACCGGTCGAACAACATGTTTACGCCATGACACTGTACCAAATTTCAATGCTATACGACTTATAATTCCGAAGATATTCCGTATTAAAAAGTTGGCTTGTATGGGCGGTGCCACGCCCCCTTGTCAAAAACCCACCTTATTCTCCCTGTCGAAGGACACGACCAAATCGTTAGTTTGTACCGAGTTTCACTGATGTGAATGCTATAGTTCGAAAGTTACACCGGAATTTAAAAAGTGCCACGCCCCTTGTCCAACGCTTATTAAATTTTACCGGTCGAACAACATGTTTACGCCATGACACTATACCAAATTTCAATGCTATACGACTTATGATTCCGAAGATATTCCGTATTAAAAAGTTGGCTTGTATGGGCGGTGCCACGCCCCCTTGTCAAAAACCCACCTTATTCTCCCTGTCGAAGGACACGACCAAATCGTTAGTTTGTACCGAGTTTCACTGATGTGAATGCTATAGTTCGAAAGTTACACCGGAATTTAAAAAGTGCCACGCCCCTTGTCCAACGCCCACTAAATTTTACCGGTCGAACAACATGTTTACGCCATGACACTGTACCAAATTTCAATGCTATACGACTTATAATTCCGAAGATATTCCGTATTAAAAAGTTGGCTTGTATGGGCGGTGCCACGCCCCCTTGTCAAAAACGCACCTTTTCTCCCTGTCGAAGGACACGACCAAATCGTTAGTTTGTACCGAGTTTCACTGATGTGAACGCTATAGTTCGAAAGTTACACCGGAATTTAAAAAGTGCCACGCCCCTTGTCCAACGCCCATTAAATTTTACCGGTCGAACAACATGTTTACGCCATGACACTGTACCAAATTTCAATGCTATACGACTTATAATTCTGAAGATATTCAATATTAAAGAATTGAGTTGTATGGGCGGTGCCACGCCCCCTTGAAAAATGCCACGCCCCCTATGCTAAGAACCTTCCACACGGTGCCCGTAAACACACACGTAATATTTTATTAAAATAGGTCTGGTGGTTTGGGAGTCTATAGAACACATACGGAATTTATTTGATTTTTATATATATAGATATATAAACATTTATTTTATTATATATTATTATATATCAATTTATATTTAATTTATAAGGATATTAAGGGTTAAAATTTCCAAAGGACCGTTAAAAAAAAAATTTATTTAAAGTCTTGAGCGTTTTCTCTTTCATTTGATAGAGTTTAAAGAGGTTAAGTATTTTTTTTATTTTGTATCCCCTTCAAAATTTTGAAGTCCTTTTAAAAGGACAAAAAAAGTAGTAATAAAAAACTGAGAACGCAATATTACTATATTTGGTCTCTAGTTTCACGACCATATGGATTTTTCCCGGTGTGAAAAATTTTGTCACACGGTGTAATCTGATCAGTCATATATTTCTAACGTTGTGGTGTCAGCTAGTTACCTCCAAACTCTGGATGAAGTAACTTTCAGCAACTTGACATTCATCTCATGTGGTTTTCTGGTCACAAAGATACATCGGGTGGGATTTACAGTTCAGACAAGGAATTATCATACGATTTTACGGCCCAAGAGACGTCTGAGGGTATTTACAGGTTGGCAATCGGGCAAGTAGTGATTAACTTTGCGCTCATTCTATCTGAAACTGGCAAAACAGTGCGTAAATTTTGACCAAAATTTTATTAACACATTGAGGGAAATATTCATTAAAAAAAGTTAAATAAAAAAAGTTAAATATTTGTACTTATTCGAATTTCATTTAAAATTAAATTATATTGAACTATCCAAGTCTGAGATCGGCAAAACATTAAATTTAATTGAATTGTGTATGTCAAAGTTGGGCTGTTTTTGAGAAATTAGCAGGAAATTTCAATGAATTGGCATCTCTGTTGTGGAAACTCGCCGCAACGAACAAAGCCACTTCGTGCTAATGACTTCCAAATCGAGTCGTTTGCAAATATCGAAAGTCTGGCAGCCGCTCGGCATGAATGCAGCCGAGGAGCCAAACTCAAAGCAAAGTGACGAATTCCATAGGAAGCGAAAAAATTAACATTGAAAAATTGCTAAGCACACAAATGACATAAAAATGCAGAAAGACCAAAGGCAAAGACAACTGAACCAACGGCCGAGCGAGAAAACCGAAGCTGAGAGAAAAGTGAATGCATTGTTGTTGCTGTGCTGACGAAATCACCGCAACTAACAAACGCGTTTTCAAAGTTCAAATTGTGGTCCAAATGGCATTGCCAACAACAAACTGGCCAATGACTATTCGCCGTCCGAGTGGACAAATGCAGCCGTTTTTGTTTGCCTGCGTTTTTCACATGAAAACAAACGAAAAGTGCACTGAAAGCGTTTCGTTATGCAATGACAAAAAATCACAGCAACAGCGACAAGTACAACAATACTAAAAATGCAACAAACAACAAGCACTCAGAACACTGCAGAGACGACAGTCGAAAGCAGCTGGCCGGCGGCGGCAACAACGAGTGCGCGTGAAGCCGGTGGCTGCAGACGTTGTCGCCATTGTTGTTGTTGTTGTTGCTGGTGCAGATGTTTGCGTCGCTGCAACATGCCGCCAGTGCCTATTAGAACAGCAATAGTTGCTGCGCTAATGCTATGGCGGCGAGTCTGCTGAATGGGCTGACAGGTGGCTCAGTCGGCCCGTCGAGGTGGCAGGACGCGGCAGCTAACTTAGAATTATGCGTAAATAATGAATAAACATGTGGCGAATTTGCTGCAGTCACAGCCACTCGAATCGCCGGCCGACAGCAACTGTCGCTGTTCGGTGTGGCCGCCGCTGGGAATCGCTGGGTTGCGAATTGGTCAAAGCACACACAGCGCTGTTCTTTGTGTGTGTGTGTGTGTTTTTTGGGATCCCTCGCAACGATTTTGTATTGCTTGCGCCTAATGTCGGAATAGGTTTTTCACTTTTCATCCTAAGGCCGCACAAAGGAGACACACAGAGTGCGAAAGAATTGCAAAATAGAAAAGGAAACATTGTGGCCGCTTCAGCGCGTCCCGCTGCAACATTAAAGATTAAATAAACGAGCGTGTTGCAATGTCATTTGGCTGCGGTGATGATGTTGCCGATGATAATTCTATGGCGAAGACAGTCGGACAACCACAAAAAAATGCTCAACAACAACAACAGCAGCGGCAGTGGCAGCAACTGCGGCAGCGCGTTGATGAGCAAAAAGTGAACATTTTTGGTGTTTGGCAGAGCGAACATGGCGCGCAGTGGCGGCCATTGCAGCCGCAGGAGGAAATGACAACATATTATAAAGTTGGCAAAAATACGTGCGACAACATTCCGCATGCTGTTACGAGTACTTGCTGCTGCTGTAGTTGTTGCTGTTGCTGTTGCTGCCCGCCTGCTGTTGCCTATTGCTGTCGTTTGACGTTCTTTGGCTCTTGTTGCTCTTCGCCTTTTGTTTTGTTTGT
Source organism: Melieria omissa (assembly GCA_963971225.1). NCBI lineage: Eukaryota > Metazoa > Arthropoda > Insecta > Diptera > Ulidiidae > Melieria > Melieria omissa. Next base: position 6,524,781 of record OZ020267.1, read on the forward strand.
TTTTTTGTTGCTTCCAAGGAAATTTTTTCCTATCAGAATTTATTAGACGATCAAACTGCAAGCAACCGAACAACAAAAGCAGCTGCGACAATGCAGCGCCAGCATCAGCAAAACGGTAGCAACAAGTTGCCAGATAACGCAGCAACAGCAGCAATGCGGCTCGCAGAAGCCATTCTGCCTTTGGCTGCAAAAACGCCCCGATTTTTGCTTCTTTTCATTTTTCCTTAAATCTTTTTGTATTTCAGTTTTTTGTTGTTCTTTGTTCTTTTCGTGCGCCGTTTAGTTTCTAAATTGTGGAGAAAAGTAGGCATGTTGTTGTTGTTGTTATTGATGTTGCTGGTGGTGTTGGCGGCGGTCTTGTTGCACCGCTGTTATTTCAACGAAGCACAGTAGGGAAATGGCTGCCGCACATAAGCGATACAAATACAAGTTTATCGAAGGCAACAAAGTTGTGCGCTCGCCAACGCCAACTCCAACGCCCAGCGAGCAGTGCGTCGTAGTTGCTGCGCGCATTTTCAAACAAATCACAATCTTGAACACTAAATAATGTGTGTCTGAGGTATTGGCTCTCAAACAAAAAGTTGTCTTTCTGCGAGTTGGGGTTCTCGAGTTTATTGAAGAGGGGCGCATATGAAATTTCGGAAAACCTAGAATTCCTTTTTTGATTTCTGGTTCTTGTCTATTTTTATTTGTCACATAGCATAAAAAGAAGCAAATTTCCAAATTAGTATACATTTTAATGTAAAAACACCAACAATCCTTGAGTGGGACTTTTCACCAAAGTTAGATTAGGTTAGCTGTCAAATTTAGTTGAGCATAAAGATTTTTGTGCTTCCAACAAAGCGTTAATGCATTTGAAGGAAAATGTTCGTCCCAAGAGGCTAAAATTATGAAGAAACAAATCATGGTTTCTTCATCGCCATAACAACGCACCGGCGCACACATCTCATGTCGTAAGCGACTATTTGACCAAAACCAACATTCATACCACATCACCCAACATGGGTTCCTGTGAGACGTCCTGTGAATATTTTTGAGGCAGCTGAACACATAAGAAGAATTTACGTTAGGAGCTTAAGGGGATCAAAAACTCAGCCCATGAAACGTGTTTTCAAGATTAGAGAAAGCGATGAATGAATTGCTTGCAACTGGGTCTACTTAGTAGGAAATCAAATTAATATCGAAGAACAATTGAACCGTTTTCATCATTGAAGTATTTCGGACATGTTGATGTCGCCTGTTCTGAGCTTTTGTGTTGGCCTTTTTCGAAGAATCTATCCAAAAAAATACTTTCGAGTTCTTTACAAGATTGGCCCAACGAAGTAATCAATGTCAGTGCAATTTATGCTTTCATGACCCATGTTTGGCGACTTTGTCAAATCATTGCATGTTGAAAACTTTCTACCATCTCAGGGTCACCCTGTCAAATTATAACTTAAAACTATGCCAATTTATTTTATTTTAGCACATAAATATTTGAATAATGTTGAATAATGCTGAAAGAATCTCATTCTTATAAGAACTGGTTGCACTTGATTTTGGAAACTATCGATGCTAAGCACTCAAAAGTGGCTTAAAGTTAGTACTGCAGTGGTAATGGTTTCAAATGCAACATATTCCTTATAAGAGATATTTTAAGAGATAATATCATTTTTTGTCATAAAAGATGCTTGTACGACAGGTGGGCGTGGCACCTCCTCTATGGAATAACTAGCTTCGGAATTATAAGTAGCTCAGCATTGAAATTTTGTACAGCGTCATGGCGTAGATGTGTCGTTCCACCGATAAAATTTAATGGGCGTTGGACAAGGGGCGTGTCACTTCACATCAGTAACACTCGGTACAAACCTACGATTTAGTCGTGTCCTTCGGCAGGGAGAATAAGATGGATTCTGGACAAGAGGCGTAGCACCGCCCGTACAACTCAATTCTTCGATATGGAATCGCCTCGGATTATTGATTTAAGCGTTGTATGAAGAAACATGTTGAATTTGAACTTCCTGAAAATATTCTAGATCAAAAATAATTCGACACGTATTTTATAATTTTTCGAAAATCAAAATTTATTGGCCCAACCATGGGTTAAGGTTTATTTACGGAAAGACTCCGAAACAAACAACACGAACCGATGGGCCTATTGACTTCAACAATTGTAAAAATAATTGAAATCAATAAAATTAGACATGTGTTTGTCATTATTTTCAAAATTTAAATCTAACTGGAACAACGACGGGTTAAAAGTATGTATGGAGAAACACATTTTTTTGAGTCTTTTGACTTGAAACTTGATGAAAGTACAGGTCTCACTCCTATAGCGCGGTACTTCTACAACGCGTTTTCGATATAACGCGATTAAAAAAAACCCGTTTTTTTCCTTCTGTTTTTTAATTTTTTAAATAAAGTATGAATTTTGATTTTGAGTTGGAATGTACATACATCTTTAATTTAGTACCTATTTTATTTTGGAAAAAGCTTATTGGAACATAACCCTAAAATTTATATGAAAGTTAAGTCTTCTATAACGCGAATCACATAACGCGGAATTTTCCTGGAATGTAACCACCGCGTTATACGAGGGACACCTGTACTTTAAATAACTCGATGCGTGTTTTCTTTTTTGCATTTTTCCGAATATTAAAATAGGACGGGGTCAGCGACGGGTTAAAAGTTTGTATGGAGAAACTGTGAAAAAATATGAATTAATGGGCCCATTGACATTAAACTTGGTGAAAGTACTCCTAGTCAGAAATAATTTGACACGTGTTTTTTACTTTTTTGAAAATTAGAATCTAACGGGGTCAACAATGGGTTAGCAACTTGTATGGAGAAACAAGGCCCAATAAGGGCCTTCTGACTTAAAACTTTTGTAAAACACTCGAAATCAAAGATAATTAGACACATATTCTTTTAAATCAAAATCTGATGGGCTCAACAATGGGTTAAGAATTTGTATCGGGGGAAACAGGAGAGCTTGCGTGCAAAGCCGCAGGACCCAGCTAGATTCATATAAGGATTTATGGATCTGCCTCTAAGTCTTATGAGATCGATTTATTATTAAAACTTTATTGATAAATCGTCAATGTAAATCCATGATTTCTTTTCAAATAGTGTCAACGTTCAACTCCTTTAAACCCAAACGAAACAAGCGCTCAAAATTGAATAACGCTTCCTAAATGATTTCTTCCAACTGAGCTCATCAAATAATGAATTTTTCTGCTAATAAACTGACAAGCTGCATTTTATCCCCTATTCGTATTTTAAACAAATTAGAGACAACTGAAAAGTGTGCAGCAATAAAAAAAATATAAGGTCAAAAAATTAAAAAGCAACGCTGAGAAAAATGCCAAAGACTTAAAGAGGAAAATGGCAAAGCGTCACACAAACTCACACACACATACAGCAATTTGACCCACGAAGAGCGCACAAATCAACCACCAGATATGCAATACATATGTACATATGTATATATATACTTGCATACACATATATATAAATAAATATATATAGAAAAACCCATACTTCTGCCATAAGAATACTTAGTAACAGCTACTTTTTCACCCAGCGTCGCCCTGCAGTAGGTGGGAGCGACTGACTGACGACGACGACTGATTTTACATGACCGCCACGGAACGGGGAGAAAAACTGTGAAAATAGTAAATGAAGTAAAATAGTTACAGCAAGCAAAATTGCTCTGATGCACGCGTCGCACAGTGCTTCGAGAGTGGACAAAAATAAGAAAAAAATTATCGCGGATTTTGACAAAAATAGTATCATGTTAAAGGAAATTGTTTAATTAAGCTGGATCCGAAATACTTTATCGAAAAATTGTCGAGATTAGGAGATATAGCTTGTCAAAGTCGGATATATTTTTACAAAAATTTATGAAGGGGAAAAATGAAATTTAGGTGCTTGTATAAAAAAAATGGTAGAAAATGTGTTGTTGTAGATAGGCTTCCAATTTCTTTTAATATTAAAACTTAATTGATAGGAGCGAGACCACTGATCATTTTTTTTTTATTTAACATAAATAATATTTTTTGTACGAATTAAAAAAAATGAATGTTTTTTAACCCATGAAAATTAAAAAGAACCAAATTTAGAAAGGCAATTAATATCGAATGGCGTGAACTGGCGTAAATCCTTTTTATGACCCTTTTTGGATGGACTTTCTTCTCTTAAATCCGTAAAAAAAATTCTGCGTCTTTTTGCGCCTTTGGAAAATATTCAATTTTTTCGAAACTACTAATGTTGATTTTTGTATGGAATCGCTTGAGATAAAATTGCGATTAAAATGTTTAACTAAGACAATGCAACGAATTATGAATGTTTTTTTATAAAAAATAGGTTTAGTACGCATATTTAACCCATTATGAGCCATATAATCCAAATTTTTTTTATTATTATGAAATTTGTTAGCTCAAATGTGATTTAACGCTAATATATTCTAAAAAAGGAGGAATGTATAACTTTGAAGAAGGTCCAATTTTGAAGAATAAGTCTTGAAGAATAGTCTAGCCGTTATAGGTTGAGCTGCATTGCATATTCACCTGCCTCATCTCCATGTTAAGCTCTACGAATATCTAATAAACAAAAACTATATCCTTTTAGCAACTTTACCGCCCTCTTACTACCCTTTAAATATCGAATTTAGAAAAACGCTAAGATATGTATTTTGTTATTGCTTTTTTAGTATACATATACATAATTTTTCAACAATCCGACCAAAAAACAATGTCCGTCTATATAAGCTTCACCACCCCCTTTCCGCCCTTTCCAGGTCGACGTTTTCGAAATCGCTTCTTTTTAAGTGTTGACTTTCTAAAATACAACTTTTGACCAAATTTCATCATAATAGCTCCAGCGGTTTGGGCTCTGTGATGACAAGATAATATATAACCATATATATTCGATTTTTTTTTAACTATATATTTTTTTTTGAAACAAACACAAATTTTGAAATCAGCAGCCCAAAATGACTTAGACTGCAAATTTTCAGCGAATTTCACGTACTCCTTCTATTTTTGCCGCAATTTTGTATGGAGTCGAAGCACTGTGCGTCGGCTAGTTTTTGTTGCGCTGTTAGTTGCTGCTGGAATTTTTAATTAATGCCATAACTTTATGCAGCTGAGAAACTAACACAATTTAGAGCACTTAGACAACACAATTTTTTCACTTATCCAACATTTAATTTGGAATCGCGTTTTCTCATTTTGCTGCTTTGCCGATTTGCATCGGGATTTCGCTTCAGCTAGTTTCGGAAAAAAAATTAATTTGTTGGCAAATAAATTGCTGCATGAAACCAGCAGATAAAATAAAATGATATGCAGTGTTTATGTGGTGGAGTTGGATTGGACTGGGATGAAGATTACTAACAAAAAAGTATGAATTCATATATGTCCAACCACTCATACAAGGTCTGTCCCACGGAAAACGAGACCGTTTAAAAAACAAAACAACAATTTTGTATTTCAAAATTTTATTGAATTTTATTGAAAATAGTCTCCTTCTACTTCGATCCAACGTTCGGTCGATGTACGATCAATTAGATCATCGAATGATTTTTTGAGGCCATCATGGATACAGATGTCTTCAAAATGTTGAATCGTTTCAACATCAGGATATGGTTATCCTTTCATCGAAAAATGCATTTTACTGAACAGATAGAAGTCACATGGAACCAAGTAAGGTGAGTTAATCAATTGATTGATGGTAAAATTTTCTTGACTAAACATAAATATATAATAATATACAATAAACATTTTTTGACTACCAAACCTGTTACCAAGTTGGATCGATGAGACGGTGCGTTTACGTCTAACGCACCAGCTTCCATTTCCAGGATATTGTGGACTCACACGACGAATACGAGCCAGCAAACGCCACAATAAAACACTCCATTTAAGGTTTGGCCAGTTGGATAAAATTCTTTGTGTATAATGCCTTCCGAGTCGTAGAAATAAATTAACATTGACTTTACTTTTAACTTCTCAAGACGACTTTTTCTCCGGTACCGCATCATCTTGGTGCTTTCATTCGGCACTTTGCCACTTGGTTTCAGGATCATATTAAAAACATCACGTCTTGTCACCAGTAACAATCGAATATTTGAAGTTTGAATCTTTTATCAGGTGTACAACTTTGCTTCCGCCGTTTTCCGATAGGTGTCTGTACCGGCTGAGGCTGGTTGAAATACATAGATGGTAATGCCTTTAAAGTGAGTGTGGACAGTGCCTAACGAATTGTCATCGCCGTTTCAGTGACAGTTGTTCTTGTTTTCGTATTATTCACGCTCGAAAATGTCCGTTTATGTGCCCAATTCTCGCCATTTGCGGGAAGTTTTACTTTTCTGTTACAATTCGAAAAAAAATGCAGCTGAAGCGCATCGAATGCTCTCAGAAACTTACGGTGATGCTGCTCTGAGTGAAAGAACGTGTCGGGAGTGGTTTCAACGTTTTAAAAATGGTGATTTCGATGTCGAAGACAAACATGGTGGTGGAAGAGAAAAAACCTTCAAAGATGAACAACTAGAAGCATTGCTTGATGAAGATTCGTGCCAAACCCAAGAAGAGCTTGCCGAATGGTTGGGAGTGAGTCAGCAAGCCATTTCAAAACGTCTCAAGGCCCTGGGCATGATTCAGAAAGAAGGAAACTGGGTGCCGTACGAGTTGAAACCGAGGGACATCGAGCAAAAGTGGTCAAAAAGTACCTGGAAACGCTGAAATGGGAAGTCTTGCCCCACCCGCCGTATTCCCCAGATGTCGCCCCTTCTGACTTCCACCTATTCCGTTCGATGGCACACGGCCTGGCAGATCAACATTTTCAATCCTTCGAAGAATTGGAAAAATGGATTGCTTCATGGATAGCGTCAAAAGAGGACTCCTTTTTTCGAGCCGGGATCCGAAAATTGCCGGAAAGATGGGAGAAAGTTGTCGCTAGCGTCGGACAATACTTTGAATAATACATCTGTAAGCACTTTTTCGCAATAAAGCTTTTAATTTTGGAAAAAAAAACGGCGGAAGCAAAGTTGTACACCTGATACTAATTCTACTTTTGAGCAATCCGTGGGGTAGACCTTATATTTCCCCATACAATTACAGGTTTTAGATGATTTAAACTATATTCAGCGATTCTCTGTGGCATGAACCGAAGTCCAGAAATTCGGGCACAATTTTTTCTGGCGCAAAGCTGTCTGAATTTTCTGAATCGTTCAGAAACTATGAATTTAACCTACGGATTGACAGATTTATTGACTTTGAATTGAAGGACATTGCTTATTATGTGTCTATATATATTTTTTTGCTGACTACAAACACCTCGTCAAAAAATGGGTGGCATCATTCGACTCAACATCAACAAATCAACCTTCGGTGGCTACAAATTGACAAATCGGTAGTCAGACAAAACGCACAAAGAAACGATGGTGAATTGTATTTTGAATGGCGACGAAAATCTGCTCGATAACGTGAGCCATTAAAATGCAATTTGAATCTGTTGCCGCCGCTGCTGCAGCTGCGTGCAACGACTTCATAATGCGCGCCCCAACACACACACACACTCACACCACACACACAGTAGCTAAGGCAGCAGCAACAACAACAACAAGGCGATATGAGAAAACACCAAGATGCAACAAAATGCCGCAAGCAAACAACAAACGAAAATATTTCACAAAGATTTGCTACATTTTTTGCCGCCATTGCCGTCGTTACGTTAAGTTGGGTCAGTGTCGCGACAATGAGCGACGTCGTCGTCGTCGTCGACTACTACTATTACTATGTCGTCAGTGGGTATGACGATCGTTGCGCCAACTGTTTGCATTGCTGCATTTTTCCCCATTTCCCATTATTTGATGACGCGCTGCTGCTGACGCGTTGTGGACGCGCATGTGGCGGACGATGGACGGCGATGGCGATGGCGTTGACGATGCCATACAATGCGACGCGATGATGCCATCGCCACGATAATGATGAGCGCTGTGCCATGAGGATGATGAGGAGCGTCGAGCGCAGCAAAAAGTGGCAGATCAACACGAAAACAACAACAAAACAAAATCAAGCAAAATATAGAAAGAAGCAAAAAAAGGAAAATATAAAAATCAGAAAACTGCAAACGGCGCGCAGTGCAGCAAAAAGCGCACAACTCATTTAAAAATGCCAACGTTCATGCGTCCGTTCGTTGCTCGGTCCGGCTGTGCGATCAGCGATGGTAGATTTTTTGTTGATTTGTCAAATTGTTCTGCTGAATTTCTTGAGAAACGCTAACTGCATGGGGAATAAAGGAAGTCGCACACACACACACACACACACATGCGTGTCAGTTGTTGAGTGCAGCAATGAAACAACAGCAACAACTGACGCAATGGCAATGAACTCTGTCAGCCGTCCAACACCTTCAACACATCCTGCTCCTCTACTTCCCTTGCGTCGCCAATTTTCCCTTCCTACTTGCCACCACTGTAGCTCTTCGCATGTCCACGTGTGTATGTTGTTTCTACCACCTCGAACCCTTTGATTTCGCGAGCGATTTATTACTCTTACATAATGGGGAGTTGCATAACAATCGGCCGCTCTGCCGCCCGCAGCGCTCGGCCCCACTTGACACTGACAGGAGGAAATGTCAGGCGAACGGTTTCGATTTCCATTCGCTGGGCACTTTCATCATCGCGCAACGCACTCGGCGGCGGCATTTGTCTTTGGTCGCCAGGCAGTGTTGTTACTACTCCCCCGCCCCTTACCTCTCCATCACCTAACCCTCGCTGCGTCGCAGTCGCAGTGGCAGTGGTGTCCTGCCGACGAGTCGCGCTGCCGCATGTTTGTGCGCAATTTGCATTTCTTACAAATTAACATGCCCGGCCGTGCCCGCGCAGCGTTTTTCAGCTGTGCGCATGCGCGTCGCGCTTTTTGTCAAATTCAAATTTGCCGGTCGGCCAGCCGGTACACACCGTTGTCAACGAACCTTTCGCCTTTCAGTAGCATTCTAAAAATAATGTCTTCCTTGCCACGCGGTCGTGTCGCTTTGGTTGTCATTAGCAATAAGTTTTGTTGTTTTTGTTGTTGTTGTTGCATCTTTTGTTTGTTTCTTTTTTATGCACATTTTGCAAGTTGGTCGAACTTGCTATTTCTATGTGCCTTCTGCAAACCAGCACCTCTCTCTCCCTCCCGCCCCCTGCCGGACCACAACTCCCACTCAGCCCCGCGTTTGCTTTGCTTTTACTATTTATTTACAACGTGTGCTGATATTTTCTATTTTTATGCCCATCAGCCACATGCTGCCGTTGTTGTTGTTGTTGTTGTTGTTGTTGGAGTGCGCGTCGCTTGTTGCGCTGTCAATGCACGCGCGCGCGCGCGCACTCAGTTCGATCGCTACGCGACATTCATAGGCACCGAAATCCATGGCGGCTTCTTTTGCCCATAAAATATTCCGCAGCGCTTTTGATGCGCTTGTGACGAATTCGTACAATCTGACTAATTGCTATGCACTGCTGTCAATTGAAGATGTCAATCAAATATCAGAAAGTATTAGTTAGAAAAACAACAAAGCGAACTCAACTGAACAGCGAACCCAACTAACCAGCGACCAGCGTTTGGAATTGTCTATGGCGGATCGTATGAAACTCGCTGCTTTTGGCAGAGCTAACAGAGGTTTCAGAAGATTAGAGCACTGTGCAGACGATGTTATTGTTGTCAGTACAAACAGGATTAAAATAGCTGTCAGACTGCAGGACGTCCATGGAACTGATGGGTAAAGCACACATTTTTTTAGTTGAGGAACCTTCAGCACACGGAAATCACACATCAAATATGGACTTTTGTAACTTTCGGCTGCCGAATTAAAGCCCTAAATTTATTAGGATCAAACGAAAAATTCTGATGTCACCTCAAATGTGAGATGGACTTGTTAGCAGCTAAGAGTTGTCAAGTGTTTGTCAGATTGTATCTATTTTAGCAATTTTTACTCCGTTCAATGAACCTTAAGCAACCTTCAATCCAATTCAATCCATGCAATTCAAATCAAATGTAAAACAACGCAAAGCAATGCGATCCAATCCACTTCAATCCAATCCAATCCAGTCAAATCAAATCCAATAAAATTCAATCCAATCAAATCAAACCAAATCAAATCAAATCAAATCAAATCAATTCAAATGAAATCAAATCAAATCAAATCAAATCAAATCAAATCAAATCAAATGCAATCCAATACTAACCAATTCAATCCATGCAATTCGATTCAAATGCAAAGCAATGCAAAACAATATGATTCGGTCCAATTAGATCCAATCAAATAAAATCCAATAAAATCAAACTCAATTCAAACCAATCAAATTCAATCCAATTAAATGCAATCCAATCCAATCCAATTAAATACAATGCAATCCAATCCAATAAAATGCATTCAAATCCAATCCAATCAAATGCAATCCAATACTAATCAATCCGAGCCAATCCAATCCAATCCAATCAAATCCAACACAATCCAATCCAATCCAATTAAATTCAATCAAACCCAATCCAATCAAATGCAACAAAATGCCATCCAATCCAATTCAATCAAGTCCAATAAAATGCAATCCAATCCAATCCCTTCCAATCCAATACAATCCAATCCAATCCAATTCAATCCAATCCAATCCAATCCAATCCAATCCAATCCAATCCAATCCAATCCCCTAAAACTAAGTCTAAGTCTGATTTCTAATTCAACTCCAAGTTAAAATCCAACTAGGTTGGACTAAAATCTAAATCCAAGTCCCAATCCTAGTGATGACAGAATCTTAACTTTTTACACGGCACAGTTGCATATCTGCAACCAACCTTAAATTGCCCGTAATTTCGGAAGTAAGTATCAAAATGACTCTGTTTTGCTATTTTACAAACGTTCCTTTTTTGAAATACTGGCATTAATAGTGGGAAAAAGTAGCTACATTTTACTTGACAGCACTTATTTGACTTATTTGATTTTTGCGAAAAGTTGCACGCATTTATTTTAGTGAAACAAAAGTGATTAAAAATTATTAATAACACATACACAAACACTTTGCGAAAAATGCGGAGTAGAATTATGCTACAACAAACGCATTAATTGCTTTAAAATTAAACATATTAAAACATAAAAACAAGTTTTAATGCTTTGTTGCAGATGTACAACCAAATGTTTTTACAAAAAACCTTACGAAATTAAAGTATATTAAAAAATAGGTTAAGTTAGGTTAGGTTAGGTACGGAAGGGTGCGTGCGTCCCAAAGGCAGCACTTCCACTCGGAGGCCAAAATGGCCAGTTGTGAATCCCTTCTTAGAAGATTCTGGAGCTAGCCAGTGGGTCTCACTCCGGGGCAAACCAATTCGACCTCTTGATGAAGAAGAGTAGATCCGAAATTTCAACTATTGCTGCGCAGGCCAGGCCTGCCAGGAACCTTGACCTCAAGGGTACGGAGACGGCGTTCCTGCAGAGCCGGGCAGTGACACAGGTAGTGTTGGATCGTTTCCACTTCTTCTTCATCTCTACAGCTTCTGCAGACATCACTGGACGAGAGGCACCATTTGATAAGCATGGATCCAATGACGCAGTGTCCAGTAATGACTCCAACAAGCTGCCTAATAGAAGTTCGACTCAGGGAGAGTACATATCGTGTTTTCCTCACGAAAAGGGAAGTCCATATTGCCCGGCAGGTACTGCAATCAGTTCTGCTCCGCCATGAGGACTCGATGTAAGTTTTGCTCAATCTGTCAATATGCAACTACAGGGCAGATATCGGAGAAAGCACAGAGTTATCCACTTCGGTGAGAGGCAGGGCGACCCTTTTTCTTGCCATCTCATCCGCTGCCTCGTTTCCTGCCACTCCAGAGTGGCCCGGAACCCAGCAGAGAGTGACTCGGTGATGCTTGATGCCTCAAGGTGCAGTGCGACAACTCTACCTTCGATTTCACAGTGGCTGATTCCAGAGCTTTAAGAGCTGCCTGACTATTCCCACACAGATTGTGATATCCGTGGGTGGTAATCCGCTGTCGTGGATTAGTTCAGCAGCTTTCTAGATTGCAAAAATCTCCACCTGAAAGATGCTACAGAGGTCCGGGAGTCTGAAAGACCGTTGTGTTAAAAAATAAGAAATACGTGTTTTTTTTTTAATTTAGGTTTTTATCTAAAAAAAAGCATTTGATGAAAAAATTCGCTGTTGCCATGACAAGGGTTAAACTTAAATTTAAGCTAAAACTTAAGTCGAAGATAAAAATCTAACCCATGTCCAAACTATTCTATTATATCTAATTATATCCATTTATCTGCTGGTATCGCCTAACGTCTTCTATAACCTAACCTCTAATCGTCTCCATGTATTATTTTTTATTTTATGTTTTTACGCCCATTTGCAGTTTTTGAATTGATCAAACTGTACTGTAATTATCGTATCTCACTTGCAGATCTCAAGCATTATTTTTTTATCATTAATTTGCATTTTCCACGACCTCTTCAGCCATTTCAACCGATCTTCAGCGAATCGATTTCGCCAGCCCATTACAAATTTCCAAGATTTTTGCTGCGCGACAGCGATTACAATCACAATCGATCAAAACACTGGCAGCAAAAAAACTGTCTGCCTTGTAGTTGTTGTTGTTGCATGCTTAATGTCCGAATGCCTCGTGCACAAAATGCACTGTGGAAACAGCATCAGGCCGTAAGCAGCACACAAAAATAGCCAAAAGTGTAGAAGGGAGGAGGAGGAAACTTAATTGCGTACTTCGGCACCGACTCGACTCTTCGTGCCTCCCTCTCCACAACCGATTGCACTTTGTCTTTTGGTACTTTTTGCTGTTTATTACCACAACAACAACAACATCGGCAATCGACAATTGACGCAGCCGGCAGCGAGCGTGAATACATATTTGAATGCGCACAAAAATCTGGCAACACTGCAGCGTTGCAAATTTACAACGCACACGGTTCAACGGCCGGTTGGCCTTGACAAATGAAAATTCAATATCAACCAAAACCGAAACTGAAATGCAGCCGAAAACCACGCACACCAGCATCGGCCGAACACGCCAAACGAAAACGAAAATAAGAAGAAAACCGAAAATGAAAGGAGTGCAGCGCACAGCGACAGTCGCACACAGCCGCAGACACAAACGCAAAGCACATGTGGGCACTCGCACAATTTGCACAAAATTACAGTCCAAAACGAAGATTGCAAAAATTATGGCAGTGGAGTAGATTTATAGGCCTACCCCACCACGACACGCCGCGTCGGGCCGGCCGACCGACCGGCGAGCGGCCAAACCGGCCGAAACTGAACAGAAAATTCGGAGCTAAAAATAAGCTGCAACTCGGATTGCCAGCAAACCGGCTCAGCGAGCAATGTCAGCGAGGGGCGACGACAGAAGCGGCAGTCAGAATGCAAGAATTTTGGCGAAGGCGGCCACAGGCAGTGGAACGAACATTAAAATTAAAAATTAAATGAGAATATGGTGTAAACAAAACAACACAAATTACACACACACACAAAGACACTAAACAACGCCACAAAACCGGCTGCGAGCAATGACAACAACAAGAACAGCAGCAACTGCAAGAATTCACTTTCGCGTAGCCAAAAATAAAATTCAGAAATCCCGAAACCAATTACACCATAAACACCAACAAGAACAACAACAACAAGAATTGCCGTGGGCCCGTCACACGACCCTCATTCCCGCGTCTGCATTCGCACAGCCAAAACATAAATAAAAATGCAGTCAAATGAGCCGAAGTGAACTTGGCCATCGCCTTGCTGCTGCTTCGTCGCCCGCCCGCCTGCCCGCACAGCCCACGACCGCCGAAAGCCAGCTCGCGTCGTAACGAACCGCAACGAAGCCGACTGACTGACACTCCTCCCGCTCGAGCCGAAATGTTCCGAAAATTTTGCACACCGAAAAAAGCGAAAATCCAACAACAGCAACAACAAGAACCCAGTCAGCCGACCAACCAACCAAACAGCCAACCAACCAACCGGGCAACAAACGCCACCAACAACAACGACAACATCAACAAACTGCCAACCGCAACAACCAGCAAAATTTCGTATATTTCGTACACTCGGCCTGGTCACTGACCGTCCTCAAGGTTTTTCGTATTTTCGCCTTCGCTCCGGCCGCAGCCAGTGCGTTGTGTGCCGCTGCCTCTGCCGCACACCGCACACCCTCCCACAAGCACCCGTGCCCCATGCCATGCAACGTGCAGCCGGCGCTCGTGCACTCGCCGGCGCGCTCGTCATCGAGTGCAATGCGCAAATTACAACAAACACGCCAACCTCATCCGGCAGCCGGCAAAACGGGCAACAGCCAAAAACAACCACACGAGCAACGCCAGCAACAGCGCCGCCAGCACTCGAAATTGACAAGCAGCAAAAAGTGGGTATTGGCAAAAACAACAGCAACAACAACATGAACAACCAAAAAAACATTAAAAATAAAAACGATAGAATCCGGCACAGAATTGCAAACTCGAGAGGAAAATTAAGCAAGGCAGAAACTCCCTAAAACACATTACGAAAAATATGAGATCACAAATGCACTCACTCAACGGCAGCAACAACAACAATTCAGCAACACCATATCCCATTGGCAGTAGCAGCAACAAAATGCAGCTGCAACGGCAGCAGCAAGTGGCGACTCGCCGGCAGTTTGGGACACGCATTCCCGGCTCGCACTCAGCGACGACGTTGCGCAGGCGCAGCGAAGAGTTGCTGCCGTGTTGGCGCTGCTGCTGTTGCTGTTGCGGTTGTTCCCCTTTTCGGTTGCAGTTGCATGACAGAATGCGAATTTTTGCATTCTCTCATTTTTGTTTTGGTTTCCGATATCGGTTTTTGAGCACTTTGCGCAGCCCGAAAAGTGAGACCAAATTTTTAAATGTAGCAACAAGGAATTAAGAAAAGCCTCTGGCACACGGCGCTGCAGGGCAAAAAGAGACAAATAGCCGACAGACAGACAGACAGCAGCGGCAGCGCAGTGCATTGTACGCCGGCGCGCGTTGCCGTACATTGAGATGTGATAAATTGGCCGACCGGCAATTGCAGACGTTAGCGATAAGATTTTGTTTATGGCGGCACATTTGTCGTTAACAGATTTCATTGCCGCTGGCATTGTGTATATGAAAATGTAGACATAAAACCGTACTTGTACATTTGTGTGTACTTGTGTTTAGACTCAAGTAATAGCAAAACAATACAGAACTAGTTGGGGAATATAAGTTCCTATGCACTTCGTGGAAAGTATTTTTAGACACTTGTTGCTAAAACCTGTGAATCAGTTGTGAGGTTTAACTGAAAAAGTTATGAGAATGTTATGTACCAATTGAGAAAACTACATATAGTACATACAGTGGTGAGCAAAACAATAAGAACAAAAATATGTACGCATTCAAATTTCACACAGAAATTAAACAAATTAAAAAATTGCCATACAAGTTTTTGTAATAACACAGTTCGCTTGAAATATGTGCCAACCAGTGGCGCACACAGGGGCGGGGGAGGGGTTTGGGTGTTCAAACCCCCGAAATATTTTTAAGTTAGTACAGAAATTTAATTTAAAATCGTCGCATATATGTTCAATCATCAATAAAACTCTAGACACAAAAAATGCACCTAAAAAAAGTGTTTTCTAGACTAACTTTGGGCCGCTGAACACGAAACTGAAGATCAACAAAATTTTGGGAGAAGCGTTTTCAAATCTTCGAAAAACCAGTTTTTACCCTGTTGTTTCAGTTATGAGCACATATCTCGCAAACGAACCATCCGACTAACACAAGATGTCCGTCGGTCAGAAGATAATACCTTAGCTTTTCCAGAGATATACAGATTGTCCAAATCAGATGAGATTTGGAGAAATTACTGACGATGAAAGTTGTAAAAAAGTAAATTTTTCGATAATTTTCAAAAATCATATATTTCTGAATGTTTTTTTTATAGATAAAATCTTCAAAAACCTAAGATGAAAAATATATTATTTGTGCAAATATTAAGCCTACCATCAATTTAATCGAAAGAAAAATTACAAAGTTATGATGCACTGAGTGAAAACACCAACTTTACATTTATTACACCGTGACCCATCCAAATGTTGATGTAGGCGTGAAACTAGAGGTCATTTACCTGGCATAGTCAGTTTTCATTTTCTGATCCAAAGTGATTTTTAAAGGACTTTCAAATTTGAAGGACATACACATTTAAAATATTTTTTTTAATATTTGCGGTTGTGCAATAACGAATATGGGTATCAAATAAAAGAGAAAAATTTTCTCCTTTTAAATAAATTTTCTATTTTGAACTTTCAGGACCAAAATATGTCAGGTTGTCAGGTTGGGGAAACATAAGGGAGAGGGCTGGGGTGTGAACCGGGTTTTGTTTTCTGGCTCTAACTTTTCACAGAATAAAGATATCGAAAAATCAAAGATACAGTTGGAAAGGTACATATAAAGCGCAAATTTGTTATGAAGACAGATTACCGTTTTGATTAACATGTAACTCTCTACGTCCAATTTTCTAAGGACGTGATTTTTCGCTTTTCCAAAAAAGTGGCTGGGTTGTGAACCATCTAGAAAATCGCAATTAAAGTCGGAAAATACGAAGAAAACACCCATAATTTTGAAAAAAGTTGAAAATTTATTTAATCAGAAAGGCTCAAGAGGTAAAAAAAGATTATAATGACGCCACTTAGGCCAAAAAATCGCAATGAATGCAAGTGCTCAATATTTGTTTTTTTTTTCATCCTAATCGGTGTCGTAATGTTTGCATGTGAAATACGAACGCGTTCTCGCATTGGCCTACTTCAAGTGAACTCACCGAAATCGAGTGACATTACATAAAATTACTTTATTTTAATAAATCCGGCGATATTTGACCGTCCTAGTGCAAATGTAGTACGAAAAACAGGTGGTTCATAACCCAGCCACCTCAGTGGTTCACAGCCCAACCACGATGCCATTTTGGAAACTTTAAAATAAACGACACTTCCAATCATAATTCGACATAAACATATATTGCATCGTAAAGAAGAATCAAAACACTAAATAAACATGTATTACACAGACCTTTTTACAATAAGCTCAGTCACTTGGATAGCACTTAAAAAAAAAGCCAACAAGTTTTCGCAGTCGATTTTCAAACACGATGTCTTTCAAACTCGATTGCTGCCACAAGCAATACGTGTTTGTACTTCGGTGTAACCACAAAAGCAGAGTCATATCATAAGACAAACTTGACAGTTGAAAGATTGGCGATATGTCAATTAGGGAAAGAAAAAACGGTAATGGTTCACAACCCAGCCTGGTTCACAACCCAGCCCTCTCCCTTACATGTTTTGGATCTCAGACTGTAGATTCATACATCTAAATTTTCTTCTATTTCAAAGTTCTCAAAAAAGTTACACGAAACCCCCCCCCGAAACAAAATCCTGTGTGCGCCACTGGTGCCAACATTATAGTAAAAATAATTGTTCTTATTATTTTGCTCACCACTGTATATGTATGTATGTACTTCCACCTCAACAGACAGTCCAGGCGGATTCTCTTTCAACTTTCTTCTTCGAGTCCATCGAATGACTAATTAACACTTGAAAGACCATTGCGGTCATTTTTATGGTTTTTAATTTTTAAATATTTGTATTTTCTTTATTATTTCTATCAAATTTTGCTTTGATGACTTTTATTTTTTATCGGGTTCCAAGATTACAAATTAGCCAAATGGGATGTGTACTTTTCGAAATATCAGCAGATATAGTATGTAGTCTTTATGGGTATGGAAAACTTTAAGCCGTTCTAGTGTTAATATCGAAACTATTGTCAATTTTTTATCTTTTCCTTGCTCATTTCTTGAAAAATTAAATTTTTAATCGAGTTGCTTTTGGTAAGTTTAAGGAAAGGTAACTTTCAAGTAATTAGATTTAGTAAATCTTAAAATATTGCGGTCGCCGTTTTGAAAAACACTATTTCTGAAAAAACGCTTTGGAAGTTTTCCATCTAAATGCCTCTTTCAATTCAATTAATTCTCTTAGTTCTATAAATTTACGGAATTTTAATTTAATTTTTTTAAGCAATATTATTCAAAATTATATTCATTTAAAAAAAGAAAAAATAATTGATTTTCTTGAAATTCATTCAATTTCAATTCAAATTCTTGAAATTCCAATCTAAAATATCACAAAAAACCCCAAAGTTCTCATTATTTTTATTCAAACCCAAATCAAACCAGATTCTCTTTCCTAATTTAAATGCTTAAATGAGTGTCGCGTCCGTTCGTTAAATGCTGCCGCATTTTATTTTGCCAACCAACTTAATTCACTGTTGCCCAACACTTTCCGGCGCTATGTGGCCATGCATCACATCGTCAAATTGCTGGGCGACCAGTTTGCCAGCACATCTCCGATCCACTCCACTCCGCTCCGCACCGAATCCACTGCCTTCAATCACAGCGGCCGTCCGCCACCTTACGATCGTTTCGTTGCCCGGCCGCAGCCGCAATATGCGCCGTAATGGCGCTTTTTTCCTATTATTATTTTGGACCATTTTTTGTGAATTTCAATAATTTTACTTGCTGCTGTGCTGCTCCTGCTGCTACTGCAATTGCTGTTGTCTTTGTTGTTGGTGTTGTTATTCTATCTTAGATCAAGAACCTTTCAGCGATTGCGAATAAAAGCAGCAGCTGCAACCAACCAACAGACAATCTTCGTCTATGCCGCCGCTGCCGTATGCCACGGATCCGCACAGCCATTCTCAACGCTGCCCTCAACGTGATGGGTTTGTTGCCTGTCCACCGACCGCCCGACCGCCTCTCTTTATTTCTCCACTTCCATGCCAGTTTTTTTTCGGCTTGTGTGTAATTCACAAGTTGGCGCAAATTTGCCGGCGCGATCGCCGTTTTGGGGGTAGGGAGCCAAGTGGGCTGAGGGCACGCAAAGCTGTTGCTGTGGCGCAAGAGAAGGGCACCGGTAGGCGGACAGCGAATTAAAGGGAGTCGAGCTGCAGATTGGTGCAGCGTTGCAGCGCTGCATTGGCGGAGGTCAGTGCTCGTCGTTCGTCTTCGTCATTAGTTCCAAGCTCACGTGGTGCAGTCGGTGCAGCTGCAGCTGCAACAACTACACTTTTTCGACAGCAATTGTGTTGCATCATTTGGCCGATCCTATGGTTCCTAGGCTTCCTTGGTGGCTGATGAGGCAGCAATGTTTTTCTGTTGATTTAGTTTAATGTTATGTTGTTTATTGTTGTTGTAATCTCGGTGTTTTTGATGAAGTCAAATATAAAAATTAATTAACTAAGCGGCAGGAGAACTTATCAGAGCGAAGAACTAATCAACGAAATTGGACTTTATAGATCGATTAGGACGCCAAATCCCAGTTGAAACTTTCCATTCTACTTGAACAGCTCTACAACAATTGGTTACTTCTTCCTGTTTACCGATTTAAGTCTTCAGTAGCGAAACTGCTCAGTACCAATTTTGGACCACGTCAAGGCTGCCACAAACTCGTTGGAGACTAATTAAAATCTAAAGTTTAGACTAAGCAGCGAAAATTGCCACTGCTCTCGCGTGTCAGTTGACCGTTTTGCAGTCTTCCGAATGTCCGCTGCTTGTTGACATCAACACGATGCCACCAGCTGAGCAACACCGGCACCAGTCTGGCATTGGTCTCGGCCAGCAGCCCAATCCGCTGACCTGTTTCGAAAGGCAGCAAGCAGCCGCTCTGGACCACATCGTTGCCAGCTGCCACGCCGACTCTCCATTATGCGACGCTCCATAAAATTTTGGACTTTAGCACGTTTGCGTATTCGGCATGTTTTTTCGTCCAAGTGCCCAAATGCAGCGCCGAAAGCGACAACGACGCGCCGCAAATGCACAGCGATAATAAAGACAAATTTATTGGCAGCCGCCCCGGCGACAGCGCGCAAAAATATTAGAATATTCGCGCCAATGCGTTGCGACACTTAATGCGGCTCGTTGGTCGCAGATGGATGCCGACGGCGACAACAGTTGCACTCCGCTTTATGGTCAATAAAGTTTTTGGTTTGTTTGCGCGCGCGACTGCGTGTTTGTCATTTCGGTTTAATGGTGTTGTTGTTGTTGTTGTTGTTAGTGGCAGCTGCACGAATCGATTGCTCGAATAGGTGTCTGCCCCGCCCAGTTTTGCGCAGCATTCAACGTTCGATGCGCTAATCATGCGCGCCACTCACTTGTCCCATGCAAATCGAAAGTGCAACATCCCACCGACACCGGTCGCCACTGCAACACGATCACAACAGCGCGAAGAAGAAAGCTTAAGCGCTAAGCCACGTAAGCCACAGCGCTCTTCTCCGCCCAACGAAGGATGGCTGCGCAATTGACTGTCGTCTGCCTGCGGCACAAACGTCGTTCGCCGCTTAATGTCTGCAGCACATGCAGCATGCAACAACGTGCAACTTGCGCACACACCAGCACCATTGCGCCTAATCTGCCGCTGTCGCTTCGCGCCACAGTGCCGGCCGGCCGGCGCAGGTCCATTGAGACAAGAGGCGCTAAAGCAATAAGATTGCGACTTGTTGCTGCTGGTGCGGTCGATTGCTGTTGTTGTTGCTACTGTTTAAATAATGTTTACATATCTCAATCAGTGCAGATATCACCTTCACGACCTTACACACCACCGCCTCCCGTCTCGTGCCGTCCACCTCGCCGTGCGCTCCCCATTCCGCCTCCGCTTTCGGCTCATCGTCGGTGTGTGTGCATCTTCTTCTGCGCGACTGCAGCCGGCTTTTCATTTTCATTTCTTTTGCCACACGTCCGTCGCTGTGTGTCGATTGTGACTCCAAGTCCGCGCCTGAGCCTGGCCTGGCCCGGCGTGGCGTGAGTGGCCCAACAATTGTTGTGCCGGTACTTGATGGTGCTTGCTGCTTGGTGCTTGGCGCTTGTTGTGCTCGCCGTCTGGGTGTCTTGGCTGAACTTGGCTCGGCTGTGTCGTGGCGTGGCGTGGTGTGGTGCTGCGTTGTGCGGCGTATTCTGTGCTGTTGGGCGCGTGGCACGCCGAGTGCCATTTTACAATCTGTTAACAATGGTTATAAATCCATTTGTAGTCGTGGCAATTTATGCCACGCTTATTAAGTTGTTACATTCAATTGTGATTTTTTTATGATTCTGATGACACAAAACGCCGCTCCCCACCCAGCGGCCAATGCAGTGGCAATTGGCCGCTAATGAATGAATTATCATTCAGTTGTAACTTCAAATGGGTTGTTGACAATTTCTCATGGATTAGTGATCTATGGTAATTCGAAAGGGAAAAACGTTGGCTTTAAGTAAGTGAATTATTTAAAAGGTCACCATCTCATAGACGGAGGTACTATTTTAGTTTTATTAAAACTTGCCAGTTACCTGAAATGGCAATAAATGAAATAAAATATATAACAAATGAATTAAATAAAAGTGCCGTTTTTGATGGGATTTCATTGCGACAGCAATAAGTGAGAACTAGTTAGAACGAGCTTACATTTCGCAAGCTTAAACGTTTTTAACACAATGGGCTGCTTTGGCTATTAAAATAGTTGCCAACTTATGTTTTGTTGCCAGTGTTCCTAATACAGTATGATGTAAGGATCCGAAAAATCCCCTAACATAAAATATAAAGCTCCTGAACTTTCTCCTAAACAATTCTTCCTCCTAGACATTTTCCTAAAAGGACAAGAACCTCCTTAATCTAGGAGGACGTCTCTTGATCTGGCAACACTAGACGAATAAATTTTTAAATTTTGCGAAAATCAAAATTTAAAAGGATCCGCGTTAAGGTTCGCATACGGGAAGACTATACAAAAACATAAACCAATGGGCCTGTTGGCTTCAAAGTTGGTTGAAATATTTGAATTCAAAAATAATTAGACATGTGTTTTTCATTTTTTTTTAATTCTAAATCTAACGAGGTGAACCAAGGGTTAAGAGTTCGTAGAAAGAAACATGATTTTTTACTCCTTTTGACTTCAAACTTGGCGAAAGTACTTCAACTGTGAAATATCTAATTCTGTACGTGTTTTTCATTTTTTCGTAAATCAAAAATTAACGGTTTCAACGACTGGCTAAAGGTAAGGTCCCACGATTGCCGCACTGCGTTGAAATTTTACGCATTTTTTAAAAACTCAAATGCCAATCATGTGAACTCGATTCGGTTTCGGCGCAAATGTCAAAAATATTCGATCTGTCTTCTGTTGCGCCGAACGAAATCGGTACTGTAGAGTCAATCGTGTGAACAGTTGAAGCCAGACAAAAAAAATTAAAAATTGTGCGAATTTTGTCGGCAACTCGAGCGCCAACCATAGGGGCCGACAAATTTTGTCGGTGCTTTGAAATTTTTTGAAAATTTATTTCAATTTCTTTTTCGATTGGGGCAATCCTGTGACCTATCGTTCGGTGCGATATTTCTGTTCGCACCGACAAAATTTGTCGAAATTGGGGCAATCGTGTGATCCAAATAAAAAACGTTTTGCTTAATTGAAAATTTCTGCGTAGTCAATGCCCGACCAGATCGGGCTATGATCCGCGCATTTGCGGCAATCGTGGGACCTTAGCTTTAGAGTCCAACAAATTCAATTACTGATTGTAGACAGATAGAGAAGACAGGAAACTGTAGACGAAATGGCTATAAAGAAGGTCGCATTACCCTATACTAAAGGTGATACTCTATGGTCCCTACGGCATCTGTTTTATACTTTTGCCTGTGGATATTGACAGATTCATATTGAGTTCTCATAACGATGTAAGAAAAAAATTCTACGGTCCTGTTAGTCGAACCTCCACAAGGCAGCCAAAAGTGCACTGGAAAGTGCACTTTTGGGTCTCCGATCATAAAACATTTGTTTAGTAAGTGAAGTTCGAGTTAAATGAGAGAAGATACAACAATTTCTAGGTAGCTGAGGTGATCTCCAAGAGCGTTGTCGGTGATGTTTTGTCTGTTCAGATATTGTTTCTACTTTAGATCAACAAGGGATCAAACTGGGTTGCCCCAGAAAGAGACTGATGGTTATATCATCAAATGTAGCCGAAACGAATTCACAATGAGTAATTTGAGCCTCCGAGTACACAATCTTACTTACCTAACCTTATCTAATCAATCTAATCTCAGACAGCGGATCTTAGTGATTTCAAACAAAGTAGAAAAAGAAGACATTCAAGCTAATACATTTAACGGAATGCATATCTCTATATTATTTAGACTTTTTCAATAAAATTCAAATGATTTTCATATAACACTGCACAACAAAATCAAATTTTTTTTAATAAAAAGGTTTTGACAACGGATACTGGTAGAGGGCGTTTTGAATGTTTACGTCTGAATTGTTTTTAGGGGGGGCAAAGTTTTCCCCTTTTTGCACATTCTTATGGTGAATCGGCATACGAAAACCACGTAACCTCACATTTGAGGTATATGATGTGTTCAGCAATTTGGTGTAAAACGCTACGAAGAAAATTTTTGTGGAGCATTTTAACCCTGTAGTTCCTATTTGTATGGGTCAATTTGACCCTTTTTTCTAAAATGCCTAAAATGTCCTGTAAAACAGGACTTTTTAAGGACAAAATGTGCCACGAAAATATTCGCCATAAAATTCTACTATAGGTCTCTGAATATATCAAAGCTAAGAAATTAACTTGAACGCAAGAATTGAGCCAAAACTGAAAATGTGTTTAAGTGTTTATTTCGTACATAATCAAAATTGATACCGTTGTCAGAACATTGTTATTTTTTTTTTTTGTGCAGTGTAATTTGTTTCAGAATATTAAAGCAAACCCCAAAAGGCTTATAAGGTTATATAATTTTATGCAATTTAAGCAACTCTGTGGATCCCAATAAGAAGTATTATCTATTATTATTAGTAGCCCTGAGGTTCAAACAAATTTATTATTCAATTTTATTATTCAATATTTGAATTCATTCAATATTCGACCATTGGATCTGCCACCCGTGCGTGATCTGTGAAACCGAACGCTGATCGGCCGTGCTGTTTCACCTTTCATTTTCGCATTTGGTCTAATGCAGCATTTCTCGGACACACGAATTCGCCTTATAAGCGCATCATCATAATTTTCATCAGTCGCCAATGGACAAAATATTCGAGCAGGTGCCAAACATTTCGCCCAGTCGCGCTCGATTGGCATTCAGCGCTGGCAATGTTCAACGTCAAATTTATACAATCAATTGCGGCAGCCGTTCAATTGGTCATTAGTTCCTTGTTTGTACAAAATACAAGCACAAATTCGCAGAAGTGTTGCATCCCAAATTAACGCTGGCGATACCGTAGCGAACCGAACCGAACCGCTCCGCAGCGAAAGAACACTTGTTCATGCGCCAATATAGAAATTCCAACGGCAACGGCCAGAACGGCAAAAGCGGCAACAGTCGGCGCAGCATCGACAATAACAGCAGCAACGGCGACAGCGACAGCAACAACGAATTCCAGTTGCAATTTCAAATGAAATCCTAATTATAAAATCACAAAACAAGTTGCAAAACTTGAGGCATAATTATGAGCCGCGGGTTAAAAATGCATTTAAGCCACGTTAATGGCGACATTAGTGAAATAGGAAATTGCGCTTTTTTGTCGCGACGCTTGCGCTTTGTGCGTCTCATGTTGTGTATTGTTGTTATTGTTGATGTTGTACTGCTGCTGCTGCTGCTGTCCGGCTGCAATGGACAAAAACGCACAGCGTTTTCAGCATTTTTAGTTAATTTACCAAGAAAGCATTTGAAATTCTTAAAAGCACATTCTCTCGCATTCAATGTTGTTGTTCTTATTGTTGCTACTACTGTTGTCGTTGTTGTTACGTATGTGCGTAACAACAAGCAACAAAATGCAGGCAACTAAAATCACGTCGATCATTTATGGCGTTTTATTTAGCGGCTGTAAATGTTGCACTCACACACACACACATACACATACACACAAACACAGATGCGCGCACGCATAAGCAGCAACAGCAGCAGCAACAATAACAGCTTCGGCAATTTCAATTGTTGTTAGTGCAATTTATTTATGACATTTTTTTCCATCATGCAGCGACCAGCGCAACATTGCCGATTGCAATGCTGCTGCTGCTGCTGCTGTTGCTGCCAATGTTGCTGCTGATGCATTCGTGATGTAATGTGGAGTGAACGAGTGACAAAAAAGTCAAATCCAGCCCAAGTCAGTGGCCACCGTTTGCGGACCGCGCAGCAGCTGAAGAAATCTTTGGGGGGACGAAGTGCATGAGGAAGAAGAAGAAGAAGATGATGAACAACAACAATAGTGACAAGAACACAAGCAGCAACAAGCAAACAACTGCAATAGCTGACGAAACTAACAACAACAAAAACAACCACTATTGAACTAAAAACAAGAAAACATCAACAACAACAACAACAGCGACATAAATGACAACCAAACTCTAACAGCCAAAGAACAAACGCAACACACAAACGCAGCCAACAGGGGGCGAGGCAGTCGTAGACACACTACCAGCAACAATAAAAGCAACAACAACAAACACCAACACAGCGACATATGACCAGACATGGAGTTTTTTGCGCCGCTGCAACCAAAGTCATGTCTCAAAGTCAAAGCCAAGTTCCATATTCATCAGTTGCAACACCAGCAGGCCGGCAGCAGCAGCAACAACAACTGCCACTATAGCAACAACAATCATGCCAGCCGCACCGCCCATTGCTACTGTGCGCTGGCCGGCCTCTGGTGCTTGCTTTGCGCATTGTTGTTGCCAATGTTGTTGTTGTTGCTGCTGCTGCTGAGGCTGCAGTTGGCGAAAAAAACAACGCTTTCAAATCCAGTTTAGAAGCGTTTCTTTACATTAAATGCCAAAACTGGATTTCCTAGAAAACGATTTATTGTCGTTGCGGCTGCGGCGTTTGCTGCTATCGCTGTTATTGTTGTTGTTGTTGTTGCTATTGCCAGCTATTGGCGTTTCGACGATTTCGTATTCCGCATTTCAATTCAACGAATTTTAATGAAACACAAACAACAACGCCACGCACGACACAAGGGCAATGTATGGAACGCCGAGGAGCGAGCAGCGGACAGCGGTTGTGCGCCATCGACGATCGCTTGTCAAATTAAATATTCCACTTACGAATGAGACTGCGAATAGTTTCAGTTTAAATGCAATTTGTTGATCTTTCTTACTATTACTGCTGCTGCTATTGTTGTTGTTGTTGCTCTTGTTGTTTTTGTAATTGTAATTTGTTTTTGCGCTGCGCCACTGCTGTTGGCTATGAACCAAATTGCGATTCTACATGCCAACTCTGGCCGTACCCGAATGGGGTGTAGACGCGACCGCATGTCCAGACTCCGCTACAAATTACATTAATTTATTGCACTCACTCGTTTGTATATCAAACAGAAACCGCATCCACTTACACTTCCATTAAATTCAATGCGGATTAGAAGCGATTAAATAACAACAAAATGTTCTAAGGAAATTGCTGGGACGTGAAATGTTTTCATAAAAAAATATGAAACTGTTTTTTGAGAAAAATTCAGTTTTTGGGTTTTAACTGAATTGAAAACATGAAAAAATTATTTTAAAAAAATTATAAAAAGAGAGTGAGTGTGTACTAAAAAGTCTGTAAATGTAAACAAAAAATTTAAAGAGTCTGAATGCCAACTCAGCCACCCTTAAATTAAGACATATCTTCTTTTAACAACTCAATGTACCCTTTATTATTCGATATATTCTCACAAAAGCTCAAAGCACTTGTTCCAGAGATCTTTGAATTGATGGATCCCTTCTCTGAAATGAGAGATATGAAAAATAGCTTCTCAACTCTTCTTCACCTTTTCGTTTGCTGAAAATAATTTTCCACGAAGGAATCTCTTAAGATAATGGAACAGCCAAAAGTCTGAGGGAACTAAGTCTGGGCAATAGGATCGATTATTAAATAATGCTGACTTAAGTTCATTGATTTTTGTAATGGCCAAAACACTCCTGTGAGCAGCTGTTTTATCGTAATGAAAAATAATTTTTTTTCCTTTGTAAACCAGGTCCAAAAATCTGCTAAATCTCTAAAGAAACTCGCGGAGGGCAGTTGTCGGTGTAATCAGTGGGCATTGCATCCTTAGTGGCTGCGCAAAAACATACTCGTAATGCTTAGATCACCTGGCCAACGACTTCTGAAAAAGTTGCAGAAACGAAGAAGAAGACGGAACCATACTCCACCGTTTGTGCACCTAAACTCTACTAATTCTACTAAACAGTCAATTTCGCAGATATTTAGGACGTTGGCTAGAAGAGCTAAATACTTTTTTTACTGGCTCAGGTTGCTTTGAGTCCTCGAAGAATAAATTTGATCCTTTGGTATCACAATGTCTCCCTGTCCTAAGTGTGCTGTATTTTTTTAAAGCTGTCACTTCTCCCTACCTACTTGAAGCACGTATTTTCTAACAAATTTATGCAAATGGTTGCAATAACAATTTATTTAAATATTAAAACAAAAATCTTAAAGTAAAGGGCCTTAACAATTAATTATTTTCAATAAATGTTTTACCAGTTATCTTTAAAAAAAATCCTTTTGCATTCCAAAAACCTATCTCGGGGTAATTCTGACCCCTAACTCGCTTTGAGATCGAAATACTGAACCAAGTTCAATCTTTAGCTTTTTGTATCAAATTAAATATCGTTGAAAAAGTCTAAATCGATTGTGTTCAGCTCAAATATAAATAAGTAATTGGCAAAAAATTTGAAGTTGCCTTTGTCTTCTACTACAAACGACTCTTGCTTGGTCAAACGACGATCTGTAAAGTCATTATACTGTTACGAAAATCCAAGTTTGTTTTCCAAGGTTCGTTTGATTGTGTTTGAAAATAAAACAACTTCAAGTACTCAGCGCAAAAACGAAGTCAGAAATCAACAATCACTTTATTTACAGATATACACTTCCTTGTATCTACACTTGTTATCACTTTGCTTGCTCAACACAGACTCGACCCATTGCGCTGCACACTGCTGCTTTTATACCAGTTTTCTTATCGCGCCGAAGTTTCTTGCAACTTCCAATTGGAAAGCGCTCGACCAGTCTCGCACAGCCCATTTCTTCGAGAACCATCCTTGCCATATCGGACTATCCAAGCGAATTATACCAAATTTGCCATACTTCAAAGTGCATGCCTAAAAAAATGCTTGGAAAAGCGTTCGTGCACAGCACAGAGTGCCTCTTCGTTTCAATACTGTGGTTTTACATATTGTTACGAAAACGATTTTTTTAGTTTCGTCTCTGGATTGTGCTTGAAAATAAAACCACTTCCATAATTCAGCGCAAACGCAGTCAGAAACCAGCAATCACTTTATTTACAAAATTACTCTTGTTTGTCTTTACACTTGCTACTACTTATTGGACTATTGCATGTTTCCCCTTTGCTTGCTCAAATCAGACTCGTCCTCTGCGCTGCACCCGGCTGCCTTTTAAACCTGTCTGGTTATCGCGCCGATTTTTCTTGCACATTCCAGTTGGACTATGTCTCGATCGTTCTCGCACATTCAATCGGCCTATCTCTCGACCGTTCTCGTACATCCCATTATCATCGCGAGCCATCCTTACCATATCGAAATTATAGCAAGCTGGCCGTAAAGTCTAAAGTGCGTGCCTAAAAGTATACCCGTAAAAGCATTTATGCATAGCATGCGATGCCCCATCGTTACAATATGATTTCTGGTGTTGATGACCTTTTATGGCATCTAAAAAGTGATGCCATTTCCAGGTTTATACAAATACTTTTATTATAAAGTAGCTACCTAGTTGTAATCAGTAAACTTGAAAAGTTCTTCTTTGCTTCAAGAAGGCAATTTTCTTATGAGAAAATCTGTGTTTTTCCTTAACCTATGCACGCTTCAAATACATAAGGTTCGGTGAGACGGAGAGCGCCACTGGTACTAATCATAGCACCATAGCACCATGGAACAACATAACATTTATAAGATCATCAGAAATTTCATACTAGCTGAAAAGAGTTGAGCAATTTTTGCAAAACAAAAACATCAGAAATATGTAATCAGTATTCCGGCCCCACTTCCTGACATCCCTAATGGCTTCCAAGCAGATCCGCTCCACATAGTGTCATAGCAAATATTTAACAATAATAATGCAATTAATTGTATTATTTTTCTCCATAAACATTTGCTTGCCACACGGCACTTCCCGCTGTTCGGCCGACGCAGGTATTGAAATATATGAAATTGTATTTGTTTTATTCCATTATGGGAAAGATCCCCTTCAACAGCTGCCATTTCAACGCAAATGGCATTCTCACACCAAGTAACAACAACAGCACCAACAGCAACGTCAACAACATCTAATTCTAAGCCCAACCAGAGTGCCAGCACATCAACTCTTTCAGTTAGTCATTCATCAACATTTATTTTTGCTTTTAATTAAGAATAAAAAAAACTTCAACAAAGCATTGCAAAAACAAAAAACCATAGACAACAAATGCCAACAAACGGGAGTGGGGCAGAAAAAGTACAAAATAAAATCGCATAAAAGAGGGTAAAAAAAAATATTTAAAAAATTGAATGGAAAAAAGTTGCAACAAAACAAAACGAAATGATGGCAGAAACGCGTAGCAACGTTTTCGAAATTTGAAAAAATATTACAAAAGTCGAATTGAAACAAATTCATTGGTTTCACACACACACACACACACACAAATTCTAACGCTATTGCCTACAGGACACGATGCACTGCCAGGACAACGCACAACCCACATTGAACGTCCATTTGCCTGTGACTGCAGCCGCTTGTCTGTCCGCTGCGTTTGCTCACCGTCCGTCCGCGCTGCAGTGCGTTTCGCTGCATTTTGTTGCAATCGTTGCGTAGTTGTCTGTTGATTAAAATTACGCATTTTGCCACAATGGCGGGCACAGGCGTTGGGCGCTTGCAATGCGCAGTTGGCAGTGCACTAAATACGGAAAAAGCGGAAAAATTGCAGAAAAATTTATGTAAATAAAATAAAAACACAAAAACAAACACACGCACACACTCGCACTGGCACTCGCCCATGCACGAGCACCGCACGCACATATTGGCTGCCAGCAGGATGCAGCGTCCGCTGCCGGTAGATGTTGATGTTGATGGCGCTGAGTGCGTTGAGCCTTCACTTTGATACATCAAGCATGAGGCCCGTTCGGCTGTGCGTGTGGCTTTGCCGGCCGCAAGCCTCCCCTGCGTGCAGTTGCACCGATTGCGAACGCATCCGTTTCACCGTCAGATAGCGAGCGAAGGACGCAGGAGTGCTGCAAAAATAAATAACATATACGAGCAAAATGAATATAAATAGAAAATTGAGAACGCTGCCCCCGCGCACCAAATTAGTCGGGCAAATTTGTTCCGCAATCAGATGTCGCGCACGTTGCGCAATCCGCCAGTTGTGGGGGCCAGCTACGAGAGCAGTTAGCTTGCACTGAGCGGGACTTGCCAGGGACGGGGGCAAGGTGCGTGCAAAATTATGCACCAGGCAATTTGGGTTAATTATGACAGATTTTGCAATTATCTAAATTTCACCCAAATTATAGGCAGTTGCTGTTACTAACGGAATTATTAGAGGTATTCACGATATGTGACAAATACTCTGGTGATATCAGAGCAATTAACCCTTATTCTCATACCCGGGTACCCGGGTGCCCACTGCGATGTATTTTCGTGAAAAAAACTGACAAATAATGAAAATTTTTTTTTACCTTCCGGATCCTCGTTATTTAGGTGAAAAGCGAACAAATCATATCAAAATTTTATAAACACTTTTTAATTAACAAAATATTGAAAACTTAAAAATTTCATGAAATGGGTACCCCGGGTGCCAAACGACGTTAGTAAGTTTGGGTATGAGAATAAGGGTTAAAAGAACAAAATTGCTGGAAATTGTTAATGTTTCCCATTTTTGGGCTTAAAATGTAAGAAAGTATCGATTCGTTGGGGAAATACCCAATGTTCAAAACTAACCACACTGCGTAGTGAGTACTCGTACTTTTGAGTACTGAAAATCGAGTATTTTATATAAAGTACTAATATACTAATTCTCTTTTAATCTACTACTTACTTATTTCAGTGTTGATTTTGTACAAAACATTATACAAATTTGATTAAATGTGATTTTTTACCAATTTAGGATTGAAAATGTGCGGAAAAATGGAAATAAAACTGACACAATGGCGTAAATTTGAGTTACTAACAATAGGTCAAAAAATTATAACAGCCGAAAAAACCAGCTTTAATCTATCATTTCAGACCCAATGAGACATATATTCCAACAAGACTTGTTGAACAAGTCATAGCTAATCAATTACTACTGTGGGAAAAAAATAGTAAGACTTTTTAATTTAAATTTCGCGCGGAAACCTATTCGCCGAAATATTTGTTTTCTACGTTGGTATGACTGTCAGTGACATCTGTGCCAAATGTCACATCAATACAGTATAATCTCGATAATCCGGACAATTAAAAACCGGACACTGGTGTCCGGATTACAGAGTCTACAATAGAAATTGAGTGTCCGGATTACAGAGTCTACAATAGAAATTGAGTGTCCGGATTACAGAGTTGTCCGTATTAGCGAGTGTCCAAATTATCGAGATTATACTGTATAATCATTAGTGTTTAGTATACGCTTGTCTTTCTGAAGTACAAAAAATTCATTCAAATTGTTCAAAGAGGGTCGAGAGCGCGTTGACGACGAACCACGTCCAAGACGGCCATCAACATCAACTGATGATCAACACGTCAATAAAATCATGGATTTGGTGCTCGAGAATCGACGATTAACAGTCCGAGACCTTACTGGCATCGAAATATCGGAAGATCAGTGAAAACCTTTTGAAAAGATCATTTGGTCCTAAGAAAAGTGAAAACACGATTGGTTAAAAAAAAAATTGATTGATTTTTTGATTGAAATTGAATTGATTTTTTGTCCACAGTAGTACATAACTATATATTTTTTGTTATAAAATTAAATATTTGAAATATTTGTTGGGGTTAGGTAAGTTGGGGTACTCACAAGACATTAGGTCTGTTTGGGAACTTTACCAGTAAAAATTATCCAGTAAAAAATTTCAGGAGAATAAGCGAGCCTACGCTCCCAATTTGTAAGAATTTGTAAGTTTTAACTCTTGGTTACACCACTGGGACTTGGCACACTCACAATACACAGTAAAAAGGGTGTAAACAGGAGGGTTAAAGAAAGAAAAAGGTGATCTAAAAGCATTCGGACCAAAATTGGTCAAATTTTTTTACTTTGGTCCGCTGGTCTGCTTAAAAGAACTTTGGTCCGTTTTGTAATGTGAATATCTTCTCTTTCGTACATAAAATTTATTAAAAAAAATTAAATTGTAATTTAAAAATGACTTTAAAGATAACGCAAATTTTTCATTTGGTCGGTTGAGGTTTGGTCGGAACAAATTTTTTCAAGTGGCAACACTGTCTAAAAGTTTCATTTGAGGTTTGAAGCGGAAGGGAAAATTAAGTTTAATCAGACATTTAATGCAAAAGACAAAGCAAGGAAGTGGCGACCTACTCAGATTTGTTAAGACATTTTTTTAAAAGCAGTTTGCTCCGAGATTTGGTAACAAATTTGGTCTATGTGATTCCCCTCTAGGGTCAGCCAACCTAACCTAAAACCCTTCGATCAGACGCCAACAATGCGCCCACAACGATCTCCGCTCACTAAACGATCCGATGCCATCATTGCCACAAATAATATCATCAATGTCGCCATTACCGGCTTCCACCATATTTTACGCTGACAATCATTGAAATTTGCGGTAAAATGATTGCGGACAAACAAATGAAAGAATGGCGGCACTTGCAGTGATGGATGAAGCCGATGATTATGGCGGACCACACCAGCCAGTCAGTCAGTCAGTGCAAGTATTCATGCGTTATGCTGCGTCGCTCTGCAGTAGTGAGGAGGAAAAAAACTTGCTAAGCACACACACACACGCACAAAATGCCACTACAACACACGCACACATGGGCCCCGCCCCCTTGGCCAAAGCAATGTAAACCAAATTCAGCAGCAACAATAAAACATGAAAACAATTCAAATGTTGAGTGCTTTTCAAACAAAAATCCTGCTGCACCAGCAACCAAGCCAACAAAAAAAAAACAAAACAAAAAAAGCCAACAAGAACGAAATGAAAAATCCAGAAAATTAAAACAAAACAATACGCAGCAAACAACGCATGGTTTACGCATGAGGAGATTTTGGTTGTGGCTGACGAACTTGTTTCCCTCTATTTCCCGCTGTTTTCATTTTGCTGCTGTTATCGTTGTTCCATTGCCTTCTCTACAACCGCACACGCAACATTTTTCATTTGCTTTTTTTCTGCATTTTTCATTTAGCCACCAACTCCACCTCCGCTCACACACAACGGTCCGCAAACACTCACATCGCATCAGCGTCAACGACGCATTCAAATCCGTTTGATGGACGGCAATTTCGCAGTTAATATTTGAATTGTACGCAATTTCGTTGATGCTGCTGTAGCAACAGCCATCAGCGCTGTCATCGCTTGCATCACCATCACCACCAACGCCACTGCCACCGCCACCGCCACTGCCACTGCGAGCCTCCAGCCGACTCGGTTTGTTGGCTCTAAGGATGAGCCGTTTGCGGTGTTGCGATCCTTGCAAATTGCACCGCTGCACGGCTGTGCATCTGTTTGCCGACGCATTCACTGCTGATGACAATTAAATGCATTGCAATGCGAATGTGCCAGCAACAGCAGCGCCAGCGTCGCCATCATTGGCGACATGATTTACATTCCACAAACGCATAAAAACTCAAGTTGCATTCGGGTTGTTATTGTTTGTGGTTGTTGTTGTTGTTGTTGCTATTGTTATTGTTGTTTAATTTGCAACTTGAAAACTGTACACAGATTCATTTCGTTTTAATTTTGAAATTGTTATTGTTGTTTTTTGCTTTTGTTGCAATTAATGTTTTTGCTGCGCTGTTATGCCTATTGTTTGTTGTTGTTGTTTTTGTTGAGTTACTAAAATGGCATCAATTGACTTTGTTAATTTATTAAATGTGCACTTAATTACTTTTGCGTCCCTCGATTGCGCGCAACTTGGACACAACTGGATGACGTTCGAGTATTTCGTTGCACAAAGCGAGCGATGATGTTGTGCACACTTGTCATACCAACTCCTGCTGACCACTTAAAATTTCATTATTAAGTGATTGTGAAAATCTTCAATAACCGAACTCTGATCCCATTTACATCACATTGGAATTTATCCACTAAACTGACTACAATACTACAATTTTTGAACTTTAGATTTTCAAGAAATAAATTTATAACCATAAACTTGGCAATTTGCATTTAAGGAGAAACATTTCTAAGACAATTGTGGCATTTTCTGAATAAAACATCGAGTATAGATTTGGAAGTATGTAACAAAAATTAAAATTTCTAAAATAAGCTTGAGTAAAATTATTTTTTTTAACTAATTATTTATTTTTTATTAATTATTTTTCATCCGATCCGTTACAGGGCTACAAACTGCCAAAGAAGTTCGCTCCAGGCGCACACTTTCCTTCCAGTTAGCCTCAGTGGGGGAAGGTAGAGTCTTCAACTTGGTTCTTCGGCCGGAGACACAGTCCTCCTTTTTGCCGTCAACCTCCCTTTACCACATCGAACATCTATTTCGCCGGAGTTTCATTGCACATACGTAAGACAGGGCCAAACCAGTGTAGCCGCTGGATATTTATTCGCTGTGCTACGTCCAGGTCTTTGAACAGCTCATACAGGTCGTTGTTCGATCGTTATTTAATATTCATCGCGAATAGGAACAGAGCAGAAAACTTCGCAATGCACCTTCCTCTCGAAGACCTCGTTCCAATTATTAACTCAAATTTTCCGCAGCA
Source organism: Melieria omissa (assembly GCA_963971225.1). Classification (NCBI taxonomy): domain Eukaryota; kingdom Metazoa; phylum Arthropoda; class Insecta; order Diptera; family Ulidiidae; genus Melieria; species Melieria omissa. Next base: position 6,559,656 of record OZ020267.1, read on the forward strand.
TATACCACAAGTTTTATTCTGTTCAAATTGCTGCACATTTCAAAATAACTCCAACCACTTCATCATTTAAAGCTTTCAGCTATCCGCTGAGTCTGAATTTCATACTCAAGATTCCAATAACGAGTACGCAATTCTCTAAGATTCGAATCTCATATCAGACTTCCCAAGTCCAAAGTTCAAATCTTGAATTCGCCCAATTCACACTTTAAATCTTTTGAATCCAGAGTATAGAATCCGGAACAGAAAATTCAAACCAAAACATGACAGGAATTTCTGATTGTCCAACACTTTTCATCTGATAGCACTAGTTTTCATGAAGTTGAGGAGAGTCGTGTCGTTATCGAGCGGTTATAATTGTCAAACAGACCTTATACAAGTCATATCTGTTTACCGGCAAAATAAGAGGTGCTTTGATAAAAAAATACAAGAAATTATAAACTCGAATCAAAATGTTGAAAGGAAAGTCGACAAATAATTGTACAATGTCTACTATAGCTTCCAGCTTTTTTCCTGCGCCCAGCGACGATCATCTCTGACTCCAATTAGGCATTTAGCTTCAGTCAAATAACGGATTTTGCTCATTAACCAGCACGCAAGTGATACTTTTATCCATAAGACATGGTTTTGAATAACTGGCCTCGAACCCATCAAGGTCATAGATGCTACGAAAGATCTCCGCAGGAAGGTCATCCCACAATCGCGCAGTATGAACCAGAAACGAACATTCTTTGTATCCTCAGTTGAGGCATTTGTATTTCGTTTCAACAGCTTTTTCACTTTCCGTCACTGAGCCCAATAAGAAATAATTAAATCAACAATTAATTTCATTTTTTGATCATATTTAATACAGACATATAATACGATATGAAAAAGTGGGACTAGTGTCAAATGAGATGTACAAATATATTTTATCTTGTATTCTTATTAAAATTATACAATTTTGTCAATCGGAGAACGTTTTATTACAATTTGATCATTTGGTATACAAATATTTACTTTTATTCATTTATTTATTTGTATGAAATTTTATTAAACAATATTGTAATAAAACTTTTTAATACTTTTAGAATTCATTATAAATTTTCAGAAGAAATTGGCGTGTTAGTTACATTAGTTCTCTTCTTTTCATACTTGTCTTTCCTCTAATAAAACATAAAGTATTTCTTAAAACAATAGATTTTGCAATGCATCGTTCATATGACATCTATATTTGTAGGTATTAAATGTCGATTTTATTGAATGTATACAAAGTAAGTACTCAAGATTTCTTCAAAATGGATATTTACGTCTAAATACTCGAACAAAATATGATTTCAACTGAGTAAAACACAGCAGTCACCTCGTTGATCTGACAATTCACATCCGCTCCACGTGCCTCGCGCGCATAAACATGTCAGCCTTATAATTTAGAACGCACTTCCATGCCACCCGTCCACGTCCATCAAGTGCGCCTAATTCGAATTCCAAATCGTATCAGAATTGCGCCGACCGTACGCAGTCCGCCATTAGATGCCCGGCCGCCGGATGTCAAGCACAAGCGCAAGCACTCAACCAAACCATCAGCCAGCCAGCCAACCGACCAAGCAATCGCCCAGTTGCTCGTTTGACCAACGCGCCGTCGCCGACCATCTCGAGGCATCAACGGGCCATGGCAGTGTTGATGATGGCCACCGTCACTTCTGCACGTTGGCATGTTGGCCTATCAGCTGCCGCATCGCGCTACCGTCAACTCGGCCGCAAGTGATTGGTGTGTGTGCGCAGTGGCGTAGAGCGCCAAAAAACAGCCACCCGGAGGAGCGTCTATAAAAAACGATATTTAATTTAGTCAATGTTGCAATAACCTTTCTCAAATAATGTGATTTTTCTCAAGGCACAAGCGAATCAACGTCAGCAGTGCGATAAAGCGACGACACGGCTGCACTGGACTGCAGTGAAGGAGAAGGAAATTGATAGGAAGCCGGAGCGCATAGCTCAATCAGGCTGCGCCACCACCGAGCTGGCCGCCCCAAGCTGCCAGCTCATCCATTAAAAACGAGTTGGCCAAAAGCACGGCGCAAAATATAAACGAAGTTATCAACCTCAAACCGACAAAATATCATTCGATCGACGCGAATTTCAACTATCGAAAAAAAGAAGCACCGCCGCCGCCGCCAACTGCAGCAACACACAACAACTGAGGCGGCCAACCAGCAACCAGCGTTTGCCTCTTGGCCGGATGTAACGAAATTGCTGGGGTCCATGACGGTAATTGGCAAAGCCAAATAGCAACAACAAGAAAATGCTGCAAGAATGAAAAAAGTGGATTTTCAACACGAAAATGTGAACATCGAGCAAAACAAAAAAAATTCAAGCCAAGACTACTCAAAAATAGTTTATGCTAAATTGCATGTAAGTATGCGAATACGTGTGTGTTGTTGTTGCTGCAGTTGCGGGCTGGGACACGGCAATTTGTTGCGCTCTGCCTAGGTGCACCTTGCGAGCGAGCACATCAGCCCCAAGACATACCACTGACCAGCATCGGCCGAACACGACGGCACAGCCACTGAAGGCGGCACTGGGAAGCCAGCAGCCAGCAACCAACAGCCAGTAACTGGCAGCAACTGGCAGCTGGAGCAGCAGCCGCCTGAAATTGTCTAGAAGAAAATTTTGAATGAAAAATTATAGTTAAATAGCTGGCAGACCAATTTTCAGCTCAAAAATTGCTGCAGCGAAAACTGACCAGCGAAATGGCTAACCGATCAATTGGCGGCAGGTGTTTTTCGTTCTCGCTATCAAAAATTAATTTATGATTCATCCTTATTGGGTATTGAATTTGTGAGGAAGTGCGTTGAGAATCGATCGACATTGATATGTGAAGATAGAACTTTAAAGCGAAACAAAAATGACACGTCAGGTTTCTGGCCGAGGAAGGCGAATGGCTTTCACAATAAATTAGCAAGCAAAGAGTTCTTAAGTTACAATAGCATGGAGCTAATATAAGTTCATGTTTTTCAAGGTCACGTCCTGGTTTTTGAGAGCTTTATGGGAAAACCCATCTTAAAAATAAACGAAAAAATCCTAAAGCTACTTGTTGCGTATATAAATAGCCAAGTCATCGATTTATATTCAGTTCTCTCAATTAGTTTTTGTGGTATCAACTTTTCATAGTGTAGAAATTTACCTCATCAATGAAATTTCAGTCAAAGACGCTTTTGAGGGTTAGTGAATCCACTGTTGCTCTTCATTTTTGTGTACATTTTTCTTGGCGTAGGTTTTTTGTTACCTTTTCATAGCAAAGTTTTCGTTCTATATTTTCGTGCAAAGCTGTGCAAAACCAATATCAGCTGCAATAAAGCAACAAAAAAATTAAAAAAAAAGAAGCAGCAACCATGCTGAAGACAACCAATGCAAAAAGTAACAACTGATGGCCAATTATTATCTCCTCACGCAAGTAATTATGTAAAGTTCACAACAAAAAACAAGTAAAGTGTAGTTAAAAAAACAATGTCAGTATTTTTTTGTAATAGCAACAAAAGTAACGCAGTAACTGACATGTGTGCGGATGCATTACTACGTTCAAGTTGCATCTCAAAAAAGTCTAAAGAGCGAAAAAAAGGATAGGCCAAAAGAGAGATGCCTGTAATTTGCTGTCTAAATATTCTGCAATTTTTTTGCTCCACATTCAATTGTGGATTTGTGCTATAACACATGACGTGTAAAGAAAGGCGAAGTATGAATTGGCAGCAAAGAACTCGTCCATAGGACACAAAGAAATATTCATTGAACAGATGTATGAAAAAAATTGTTGCGCAGCTTTGTTAATAAAAAGTTTGAGAAGCTGGAAAATGTGTATTTTTCAATGAGTAATGCAGAGAGATCACATGTTTTATTTTTTTTCGAGATCTGAGATACTTTTTGGACAATGAAGCGGCATTGAAATCCTTGAACACAGACTGACCCCAGAGTCCATTTCGAAGAGGGATTCGTTTTCGTTAAACAAATGCTCATAAACACGCTAAACAACATTTTTCAGGGAAAGTAGCAAACCTAAAGCATACACAGAAAAACTTGGTTGTTACTTTGACATAGTAGGGGACCTACCAGCTTTTATATTTAAGACCTGTCACACTTTGTTCAATGTGTTTCAAGGATTATCGATGCACCTCTTCAATATCTACTATCTAGAAGTGGCTTAACCCTTTCGGAACTACTGGGATAATACGTCCCAGCACGTTTTTAATGCCCCTCGGAATTATTCACATCTTACGACCCACGTAAAATATTTTTTCGATTTTGATGTTCCCGCATAAAACGATAATGTCAGGATTTGTGAGCATCCAATATAATTTTCTAACCCCAACATTCATAGCGTGAGAAAATTTCTACTGAGAGTATTTTGGATTTCAAAATTAAACTCTGTCCCGAAAGGGTTAACTGATAAGGGGGTCCTTTTTGCTAGAAAGGTCCAGAGACTCAGGTCTACTACTATGCTAATATGCTTATGTATCTCTGTACCTTATGTATCTTAGACTGGGCCTGGGAATACCAGCAGATCCGTTTTAGACCACACACAATCAGGTGGTTTACAGACGGCTCGAAAACGCACGAGGGAACAGGGGCAAGGGTGTCGAGGTCCAAGCCTCAAGCACTATGAGCCCATGGGGAAAACACCCAGCATATTCCAGGCTGAACTGTATGCTACCAGGCTCTGTGTGAAATTCAATCTCGAACGTGAGTACAGAGGGCAGGACATCGTCATCTGCTCCGACAACCAAGCAGTCATCAAAGCACTAATCCCATATAAGATAACCTCAGGATTAGTTCTGGAATGCATTGAGGCATTGAATGCACTGGGCAGATGTAACCAGGTGAAGATGCTCTGGGTTCCAGGACATAGAAGTATCGAAGGAAACGAGGAAGCGGACATTCTCGCTAGAACCGCGACAGCCACGCCCCCCTGGGTCCTGAACCCTTCATTCATAGTGTCTCCGGTCTCAGGCAATCGAAAATCTTCATCAAAAATATTACCCTAAATGGAGTGAAAAGTGAAGGAGAAACCAGCTTAGTCAGATCACAGGTCTTCTAACTGGGCACTGTTGAGGAAACATATGCATACAATCCGGATAGAACAGGCAAGCGTCTACTCAAAGTCTACTCTGCGAAACAGCAGAGGAGACTCCCGAACAAAAAATATTACACTATAATGCGGCTTGTTGCAGCAGGTTGCGTTACCGGGCCAGTTTCGGCCAGTTTCAGGACGTCAAAAATCTACACCCCCGCGAGTTACTAAATTTCATTAGGGCGATAGGTCTAGGGGATGTACTCTAACCATTATAGGGGGCACAATAGATCAATCCTGGTCTCAGTGCAATATACCCTTATCAATTCTATTTCAGCTTATGTATCACTGCCATGTTTTATATTTAGAAAAATATGTAACAATGACATTAGAGAATAAAAGGATTCAAAATAAAAACAAAAGATTCAAAAGGATCATAAAAACAGTGTCACATTGTTAAAAATCGAAAAAAATATATATCTGGCAATAAACTGAGACTCAGGTCTGAAAGATTACCGATCACCCGTGGGTTCATAGTTTGATAGAAATAGAAAAATAATATTCTTATAGTTTTGATGCAAAATTTCGGCGACAGAGCCGAAAGTATTTCAACCTTTTTTAAAAACTTCCTTAAGTGTGAATAGATTTCTCGCAAAATATAAGATTTGCAGCATAAAATCTACAGTAGATGACAAAAAAAAACAAAAAAGAATTGTAGAAAGGTGACTTTTAAAGGAAGTGAATAGACTTTTTGTCAAAAAATAAGCAGTAAATTGTGTTTAGAAAAACTTTTGTATGCATTAAAAAGACAAAATTGATCCATGCAACTCTTACTGAATCACTATTACTCGCAATGAATCAACTATAGAAGCTACTACTGAGCTTCTACTCAAACCTAACCTTACTTTAGCTTAAAAAATTACAATTATTACTCTGCATTTCCGAAATTCAACATAACATAGCGGCGATGCTAGCGGCCCAAAACAACAACAATGGCCACATTAAATGGGTAATTAACTTTTTTGTTGCCACTTGCTTTGGTGCATTTCGTCTCAAGCGAATAAAATAAAAACACAAATGGCGCTGAACGACTGCAAACCGCCCAAGTAGGAGTCGCCTGATGATAGCTAAAATCAACAATTAAGCAACAATAACAACATCAACATAAAATGCCACAACAACAGCAGCAGCAACAGCAACTGCATAAACAACAACACCAACAAAATTGCTTGCATTAAATGCATCCAAGTGAGTGAGCTCAACGACAAGGATGCAACGAATGCAGCGAGTGCTGCAATCGGCCAAACCGGCCGCCGCCGCCGGGATGTGGAAGGGGTGTGTTATTGTTAAGAAAACTGAGGAAAAAACGCAGCAGCAATTGCATTAATTACGCGCTGCACTTGCGCCAAAATGCACCGGGAAAATGTCTAAAGCGGCTTACATAAAATATGCATAACTGTGTGTATGCATGTATGTGTGTGTGAGTGTGCGTGCGTGTGTGCAGCTGGGAAAGTCAGTTGCCAAATTACTATTCACAGCAGCGGCGCTGCAGACAGCAGTCGTTGTTGATGTTGTTGTTTGGTTGCTGCTACATTGGCCCTTCTTATTGTTATAATTGTTGTTGTTGTTGTTGCTGCTGCTGCTGCTTATGTTGTTTTTGTCTTATAGTCAAACATAAATGAGTTAACATAGAAAAACGCTTAATGTAATTGCCGCTGTTTGGGCCGCTCTATTCGCCGCTGTCGCCGGTCTGCTGGCGCATTTCTACGCTTACTTGGCGCAATTAAATTTAAATTTTTTTTACGAAATTTCATTGGTAAATGCATCAGTGAGAAGGGAGGAAGCTAAGCTTGGTGCATTTTTCTGCACTGCAAACAGTTTTAACCCTTCTGACAATACGAAGTTACTCGGGTACCATTGGGACTTTTGGAATTAAGTGATTCTACTTTCGATCAAAGAATATAAGATGAGTTTATTTATTTGGTTTTATTTTTATTTTATTTGCAATCGATTATATTTATATTGTAACGATGAGGCACTCTGTCACTTTGCTATGCATGAATGTTTTTACGGGCATACTTTTAGGCACACACTTTAGAGTACGGCCGACTTGCTATAATTTCTATATGGCAAGGACAGCTTGCGATGGTAATGGGATGTGCGAGAACGATCGAGAGATAGTCCAACTGGAATGTGTGAGAACAGTCGGCAGTCTGGTTATCGACAGGTATAAAAGGCAGCCGGGTGCAGCACAGAGGGACGAGCAATAGTCCAATAAGTAGTAGCAAGTGTAAGGAAAGGTGTAAATAAAGTGATTGCTGGGTTTAGAAAGCGTTTTGCGTTGAGTAATTGAAGTGGTTTTATTTTTCAAGCACAATCCAGAGATACGAAATAAGCCTATAAAGAACTCATTTTCGTAACAATACTAAGCCGGCCTCGATAGTCCAGCGGGTAGCGCGCTGGCTTCTCATACCGAGGCCCTAGGTTCGAGTCCCATCTTGAGCTGGTGAAACGCTTACTTACTTCTTACTGCTATAAGCAAAAGAAAGCTCTAACGCTATTTGAACAAAGCACCTCGATGTGTTCTAACTACATACGGATGACTTCATGTAAAATAACGAAATATAACATTTGGTGTTTGATCTAAGCCCCTCAAGTATAAGATCCAAGTTTGATGGATTTATAAAACTCAAAGCGACTCACTTAAAGGAGACATTTACACATGAAAACTAGCCAATGGCACTCAAATTCACAAGTATAAATGTAGAAAGATGAAATCATGGCCTTGAAAGCCATTTACGTCTGAGGAACTGGCAATTACCTATTGAATAAAAATTAAACTATGCAAGACACTTAACTACGTCGATCATTACAAGAGTGACTTAAGAGCCAGACTCAATGCAAAAATGCAACAGTTACTGCAAAACCCTATTTAATGTTTAATACAAAAATTTGATTACACAGGGCAACAAATTTCGACTTTTGGTCGGCTTTTCTGGGTTTGACACCAGTTCTAGGGTAATTAGGGAGCGCTGATTTCGAATCCGCAAACCGTTTTTAAAACTTAGTTTCCGTTTTCGCAAAAAATGGGCGTGTCACTTTTTCGAATTTTCGCTGACTTTTTACACGTTTGGGATTGTAATTTCTAAACCAATAAACCAGTTGACATGATTAATTTTTTTAAGGAAAAAGTATGAAAAGTGATGAAAATGACTATGGTACACTTTTGCAATTATTTCGATGACAATAGGAATCACACCAATTAATTTGGCTGTGTTGTATTACTTGATGTTTTCGCTTTCTTGTTATACCTAACTCGATACTTGATTTACGAAAAATGTGCATGTTTTTCAACATAAAATAAAACGCCTTAAAATTCCATATTTTCCGACTTTGAGGTCTAATTACCGCGGAATTGTAAAACTTATAAAAGTTAATTACATTGGAAAAGAAGACGTGAGGTGGAAAAAGGTGTACAATTTCACATGAACATCAGGGTTAAGTCGCTGCTACAGCCAGCGCACACAACAATCTTGCGTCGACAATGTTGCCAGCTCAACTCACCTGGCAATAATTATAATGTCTACGAAATTATTGCCCGGTTATGCAGCGGTCTTTGCCGCACTTGCACCACTTGCCGCGTGTGTATTCTATCACAGTCAGTTAACCCAATGCTTAGGCAAGAGGCCGAGAACAGTTGCATCGCTTGTTTATTCTTGCTAATTTGCTCTCGCTTAATATATACAACACACCGTCAAACGGAGCGCAAAAACCAAAGACTTAATTTTTTGCGTAACCAACTACTCGAACACATAAAACAGTTTTGCTTAAAAGCGAAATACTTTGATTTAAGAAATCTCAATCTTGCGTATATGCTTCGGTCAACTTGAAGCATTACATTAATTTGCATATTGTTCAATTAAAAGCCACTTTGGCGATTTTATCCGCACTTCCGCTGTCGGAACTCAACCAGTCAGCTGCAAAAACTCCAAAAGCTAAATTCCACTTCCGTCATAAATCTTACACTAAATTTACGCTTCCGCTTCCTGACTCACTGCCAAGTTGTGCGCCAAATTGTATTCGCATAGGCGTTCGCCAATTCTTCTTCTATCACGCACCTTATCTGCACGAACATAAAGCAAACCGAAAACCACAACTTCCGTTCTTCATTACGCAGTGCTACGAAACGCTCCAATTTCACTCACGCACAAATTACACCCATCTACGCACTTTCCACGTGCCAAAAACGCATACAAATTTTAAACTACAGTCAGTACCAGTCGTAGTTGACCAACAACGAGTCTTGCACCTGTCTCAAAGGGAGTTTAAATGTCTCTTAAGGACAAAAGGTTTTGGAATGTTTCTCGAGATTAGCAAAATATATTTGAATTCTATTTCATATATTTCAAAAACTATTTAAAAATGTATGGAATATAAAGCGAATTCAGAAGCGCATGATTGCAGTCCTCTGCAAAATCTAAAACACAAAATTCAAAATTTGTATTAAACTTTACATTCCAAAATGTAATTTTCGAGTAAACCAACAAGAATTCCACATTCACAAAAAATGTTCGCAGATAGTTAGTTTTCACTGTACTTGTCGACGGCTCAAGGAACGCACACTAAACGCACTTTACGCTACCGAAAAGAAAAAAAAACATGGCCAGCATTGCAAGCAAAACAGATGGAAATCGCACAAATGGTGCCGGTTTCCTTTTCCTGTGCGTGAAAATTTATGCGAATGTAGAATTTCAAATTTACTTGCGAAAATTTACAACAATACAAAACATTTCAGGACTTCAAACGGAAATATGTGAATGTGTAATTAAATGTTAAATTTTCGTGCATAAATCACCTAAATGGAAAATGAAAAATTTGACTAACAGATTATTAAATATTTAACGAATGACTAGGAGACCCACCCGAATTAGAAAAAAACATATTCTGGAGCTTTTTAAACTTTTATGAAGGTGGGCTTAATTGGTTACAAAAGGACCAGTCTGTAAAATTTTTGATAGCCACTCCTTAGTTTTGAAATACTTTTCATTCTGTAAGTTTTACTACTTCGGAGACTATTTTCGAACCAATTAAAATTTTACATCGAAAAGTTGTTTGAACGAAAACTTTGACTATAATGTTTTAGCCTTACGGCCACTTTATCCCACAAATACATGTAAATATTTTAAATTGTACACAGCAACACATTCACGACATAGTTGGTGCCAGTGGTGTGGTTCCAGCCCCTCTAAACCAAATTTCCAGCACTCCTCATTAATAACGAATCAACTGTATGGGAAAAACAATGCTGACTCGACACAAAAGCCCAATAAATGTTCAGATGGTATAATGAAGACTTTAAAACTCTGTGACTCACTGTTGCTGGTGTGGGATGTGTGTGCTCAATGAAACATCCATAAAATTCAAAGCGCATACACCCGTTCCAACTTCCAACTCTTTTGTGTAGGTGGGTTATTTACTTGTACACGGTTCGCCAATGAGCCCGCAATATGTGACTAGTTGCAACGACACACAGCATGAACTGTATTTATAAACATTTTAAATATTTGCATTATATGAAAATCCATCGATGGACGAATAGCCGCAGAACAACGAGTTGCCGACAGCCAGGCGATGGGACGAATGCACCTCCGCCTTGCTACGCACATGCGTTTGCCGGATCGATGTCGCTTAACGTGAAATGGCCAACAGCACAACGCCAACCAAGGCGAAACGATTACGAAATTGCACTAATTTCGAGAGGCAGGTATGAGTTGCGTTCCCCACTCGCCTGGCCACTTTTGCAGCCTTGTGACAAAATATTTAGTTGGATAATGGAGCACTGAAAGCATGCATCGCTGATGGAGGATGGGATGTGTCGCGTTTCGTGGCAAAGGGATTGGGTGGACTGATGTGGCTTTGTAACGCGCGACAAAAATTTTCCGCAAGAACACCCTTTTGCGCAATTTCATACCTACATATGCGTATTTGCTCACGCATATATACGCACATACAGACTTGCGCAGACACATACACACGCACTCATTTGCCTGATTATTTTGCTTTGTAAATGAATAAATAAATAATGCGTAAATTGTTGTAATTTTAGACGCTACCTATCTAAATATTTATATACATATGTACACATCAGCTACCTATATATGCACACATGCGTGTATATATAAACATTTATCATAATCAAACGCAGATTGGGTTTAATTTTGTTTGCACATGAAAAGTTGCACAAATTACGGAATTACTTATTTCGCTAAAGCGAGTCGCATCAGAACTTCCTTTAACCACATAAAAACGTTGGAGCGGAAGCGATTATCAGCATTTTGCTAATTTTAATATTTCCACTTAGTTTAAACGCAAACACATAATAGATAACAGCAAATTCCGCTAGATGAGATAAGATTAGATAAGATTTAGAAGGGGGTATTTGCACTGAGATCAGAGATGATATATGTGCCCCCTACAATTTTAGAGAACGTTCCCTAATCCCATCGACCTAATGAAGCTTAGTCACAGGGGAGAGTTAGTAAATCCTGCTGCAACATACCGCATCTCAATGCAGTATTATGTGCTCAGGAGTCTCTCTGCTGTTTCACAAAGTCTACAGACGCTGACCTGTTCTAGCCCGATTGTATGCATGTGTTTTCTCAGTTTGCAGATCCCGGTTAGCAGCCCGGTGACCAGTCTAAGCTGGGTTTCCCCAGTCTGAGGCATTCTTCACTCCATTTGGAGTTATAACCCTTGATAACGATTTTCGACTGCCTAAGACCCGAGGCATTCCTAGTTCTTTCCTCAAATCTTAGTGACTCTGCTAGAGTGCTTTTGTCCAGCCCAATAAAAGGTTCTGGGCTAAGGGTGATCGTGGCTGCCCCAGTTCTAGCAAGACTATCGGCCACCTCATTTCCATCAATTCCTCTGTGTCCTTGGACCCAGTTAGAAGCTAATATATATTCCAGCAGGTACTCACCCCTGATGTTGTCATCGTTGCTGACCCAGAGGGTGTGGTGGACGTTCATGTCACCCCCGATCAGGAGCGGCAGGTGATTTGCCCTGCAGTACTCCACCAGGCCTTGCACTTCGTGGGGGGATGCACCGTTATGCCCTTGTCAGGAAAATATGCAGACGCCAGGACGACCCTTGATCTGGATCGTCGTCGCCATCGCTACCAGGTCCTTTGACATGTGCTCTGAAATACAAACATAGTTAATATTTTTCTCGATAATGATGCAGACACGAGGTATCTCGTGCCTTGTATCATGTATTACCCTGGTTCGTTGCGAGTTCAGTCTGCAGTCTTCCGTTGTAACACCAGGACTTCTCGACTAGCGCCGCCCCGATGTGATCTCGGGTGAACTTGTGCGCCAGGACGGCCTATGCCGCCTTCGCGTGATGAAGATTGATTTGCACAACCTTCATATCTCGAGGGTTAGAGTTCAGGAGAGGCATTGAAATCCATCTCCAACAGCGTCGTTAACGAAGTTTCGTCCGACAGCTGCTCCTCCTCCTCGTTTGTACTGCCTTAAAGCCCCAGCGCTTCAAGGTAAATCTCCTCAAGGCATTCTTGAGAAGTCTCTATTGCAGTTGCCTCTGCTTCGGCTAGCTTTTCGTCTTCCGATGAGGTCTCGGGTTCAGTAGGTTGCGCTGAATTTTCGGCTTCAGCTGGTATCGTGGGAGGGACTACCTCACTGTTCGGGCCTCCAGGTCTGGGGGCATGAACTCTGATTCTCCCATACCTGAAGTGAAGGGTGTAGCCATTTTCCCTGATCGCGGCGAGGGATTTCTCGTCAATGACCAGGTTCCATAGTACACCATTGCCCTCCTCTTTGGAAGTCACCACCTTCCAAAGATTCGTACAGATCCCAGCATTTTGCGCTTGTATGAGCGCAAATAGTTTGCTGGGTTCTTGCCCAGCGCTCCTGGGAAGGAATAAAGTGACGTGATGTGTCTTGGGGAGATCATCTCCAAGACACACACGAAGCTCTATTCCATTCCATTTTTCTAGCTTCGGGACAACCTGCTGAAGCCAGTCTACAGTGCCTTGGTCACTACAGTCTATCAAGAGATGTCCCGGCCGAAAATGGATGCCAGTGAACACTAGTGGGGTATCCCATCCTTTAGCTATCTCACCTACGATAGCTTCTTCAAGAAAGGAGAGCTCCTCCTTACTCAGTGCCTTTTGGGGGTATTCACTAGGCAGGACCACTACTCGAATGCCCTCAGGTGGTTTGAGGACCGGTGCCTGAGTATTTGCCCTGGATTTTTTGATCTCAGGACGTTGGAGGGAAGTTACATTGTCGCTCCTTCTCTTTCTCGGCAGAGTCGGTTGAGCCGATGTGCCTGTAACTGTGGGTCCTCCCTTGCGCTCTTCCGCTCTGCTTCTCGCTTCCTCTTTGCTCAGTCCTTGCCTGAGGTAGCGGAGGTACCATTTTACCCCTGCTCCGCTTAAGCCGCGTCTTAGGGGATCATCCAGGCCACCTGGTTGCCCTAAGGGGGGTAAATCCGGGAGTTGCTTTTTAGGCCTTCTCTCCTCTATGTCAGCAGCCCAACGTACTACTGGTGCTGCAGCGGAGGTCGACGGGAGTGTTTCCCTCGCGGCCGCAGCGGCACTTGCACTAGGAACCGGGCCTGTAGGTTTTGTTCCCACCACCCGCCTGGAATATATTCTTCCAGGAACAGTAGGAGGAGCTAAAACAGTGGGTCCTCCCTTGTGCTCTTCCGCTTTGCTTCTCGCTTCCTCTTTGCTCAGTCCTTGCCTGAGGTATCGGAGGTACCATTTTACCCCTGCTCCGCTTAAGCCGCGTCTTAAGGGATCATCCAAGGCACCTGGTTGCCCTAAGGAGGGTAATTCCAGAAGTTGCTTTTTAGGCCTTCTCTCCACTTTGTCAGCAGCCCGCCCTACTACCGGTGCCGCAGGAAAAATCGAAGGTGGTGTTTCCCACGCGGCCGCAGCGACTCCTGCACTAGGAACCGGGCCTGTAGGTTTTCTTCCCACCACCAGCCTGGAATGTGTTCTTCCAGGACCAGTGGAAGGAGCTAAAACCGTGCTCACTTGATTTGCTGTGGGTCTTTGGCATGTAGATGCAGTCAGAGCAGAGATATCAAACAGGGGTCTGTCCTGTATTGATGCCCCTCTCCAGATCGCACCACTAGCCGCTCGACCGCCCCTGAGGGAGCCCCTCGCCACTCTGGAAGGCATTCTTCCTCGACTGGTGCTCGGCCTCGGGTCTCTGTTAGTATTTCGGAGCGAATGCTCCGGCACAGCTGCAAGCTGTGTTGCGGTGTAGTCCCGCAGAGCGAGTGTTATTCCTCGCTTGTTTTTGCCGTTTTTATTTTTGATTGTGTTCATATTGGTGTGCGGCCGCCTACCCGCGCACGAGGCGAAGGCGTTGGCGGCCAATAATTCTAGCTGGGATAGGGTTGGTCGACCATGGCAGAGCCCGCATACCATGGCAAGGCCATTGTACTTCCTGAGGTGGCCCGGTATCAGGAAGGCACCGTAAGAATACAGCCGGTATACCCCCTGGCTGCAAACCATTCCAATGGGCACGGTCCGCATAACACCCTGGGTTAAGGGGAGGTAGTACTTGGTATGGGCTCCGCTCCAGACTATTCCATCCCGTTCATCACTCAGGGTGGACTAGTTTGCGGCGTCCTTGCCCACAGCAAGCCTCCACACCACGACAAGGTGACTACCCTTGTGGAGGACACCTCTTAAGTAAATACAAAATGTGAAAAATTCAACAAAAACGAAGCAGTCGTTTTATACAACACAGAATAACTGAATAGGATAGATAGATAGAAAGTTTTGAGGGTGGTTTTAGAAAATCAAACTAGAAAGTTTAAATAAATTATTAAATAATTAAATTATTTTGCGATACCTTGTTTCTCCTTTTTTTTGCTGTCCTTTAAATCAACAAAAACAAAAAATCATATTTTATTTATTTCATAAAGAAGGAAATTAACGCCTTCATGGAAAATTTACTTGTAGTATCCAAAACCTTTCTAAATTTATGTACGTATCAACTTCATAGTTGATAGATTTAGACAAACAATAAGTAATCGATTTTCCTAGCAAGGCTTTGCTACCTCTCCCCGACCGCGTCAGGTTGCTCAATGAAACCAGGAAGTCTGTAGGAGTGAAGACTCCTAATCGCTTCCACGACACTCATCTTCTACTCTCCCCCTTTAGTCATAGTACAAAGGTTCAAAAAGTCTGAGTGCCTTCCTACTCACCCTCGCATCATCATCATCATCATCATCATCAAGGCTTTGCTGCACCCGTCATGCATCCAGGATTCGAAATATAAATGTATATGCCTTGACAAACAAGTAGTCATCTTGGACTTAAACAACAAATAAATCAATCTAGCCATAACTGCCAGCAACATTAAAGAACTATTAAGCTACCGCAGCTACAGCATAAAGAACTCATAATTCACCAAAGTTAAATTCCAGTCCATTAAATGTCTAATTTTAATATATTTATGCACATCAATGTGTTCCTAATACACACAACTGTAGTGAAATCCGCAACATAAACAATGCGCCCGCCAACAAGTGCACTGATACATAATCCTATCTAATGATTTCACTTTCACTACAAATTCGATATTAGCTGCTCAAGGACAACTAAATTCACACAAACAATAAAATACATACTAAGTACATATGCAGATTGGCATATATGGAATACATATTTACAGGCAAACACAATAAACGGAGCACATCAATTGGCGCCAATAGTAAAATTAACCATGAATTTCAAATCAGCTTAGAACAATCGCACACACACACACCACAAAATCAACACACACACACACTCACACATACTTATATACGCACGTGCCGTCGGGCGAACATATGGACAGGCAACTAAACAGCACATGACCATGAACTAAATTCCAAGCCAATGGAATTTCGGTTTTGGCCTCAAAGCCGGTGCTGCTGCCTCGGTTGCTGCTATGGCCACAAAAATTTTTGTGAATGAAATTGCGCACTCACAACAACACACACGACACAGCCACAGCCACAAACCGGTGGCGCGACCTAATCCGTTCGTGCATCTAACCGCATGTGTGGGTGGAGTATGCCCACTTGCAGCGCTATGGGCAAAGGAGCTGCTGCTGCATGCTGCCGCAAATATTATATGTGTATGTGTGTCTTTGTCGACGACTGTGTTTTTGTGTATGTGTGTGCAGCAACCAGACTGCATTTGGATGCACAGACAACACGCGGCACGTTGCACATGCTAGTCGTGTTGTGGATTTGCAATTCGGCGTTGCATTTGACTGGTCATGCAATTGCAACAACTCGTAACGGACGAACGTTGCACAACGTGCGGCACCAACAGCGCGCCACAAATTTAGGTTGGCCGAAAGCGAAAGTGCGTCACGACATGAGCGTGCAATGCTCGCGGCAATAGTCTTGTCCTCGCTGCCGCATATCTGCAGCGCAATTCAATCGCAGGAGGATGAAGGCATCCTAAGGTAAACATACTAAGCTGAAGGAAAGTCTAACAGTGCAGTACACTGAATATCAGTTAGCTTTTTTTTACTCTTATTTTGAGTATTTCGAAAAATTCATCTTCAAGATATTATTTAATAGTAGTTGAGTAGTTAAATGTTTACAGACTAATAAACCTTTAGTAAAAGAGTTGGATTTGGAAATCAGTGGATGACAGTGAAATTGGGAACGACTGTCTTCGGGGGAAACAATCAAGTCAAATAAGACCCGTCACCGTCAACCATGGTATCATAGAATGATCCAGCAAAGTCAACAAAGCCTCTTTTCCTCTTTATATTTTACTTCACATATGAACAAAAATTCTCCTATCAGTCAAACGAGACTAAGCGGCTATATTAGTTTTAACCCAAAATCTTACTTAGCATATTTAAATAAAGTTTTAAAGTGTTGTAGTAACCTAAACTTCTATAACTTCTAGTAATCTAACGTTAAACAACCCAAATCTATAATCCTGCTGCAAACAAAAATCCAACTAAAATGGCCAAAACCAACAAAATCATCTCACCCAAAATAATGTCAAATACCAGCCACAAATGGGTCCGTACTAACTGGCTGCATTCAACACCATTTGAAAGCGTTTAGCTGAGCATCAGCCGTTTAGTCGATTGCCCTCAGCATTTAGCTGCACAAATTGCACAAATTTTTTGTTATTGTATTCGTTTTTGGCAAATGAAATAAAGCTGTACAGCATCTGTTGAATGCCAACAGCAGAAGCACCAACTACAAACAATAACAAAACTAGCCAATTTGGGAAACTTTGCCCCAAACAACTACAACACCAACAAAACCAACAACATGCAAGTGTTGTAAGCGTCATGGCATACACCATGAGCCCGACAGGCAAATGCCTCGCAATTGCAGTTGCCGAAAAGTTTTAATCTGTTGACACAGAATGTCAGCACGAGCCAACATCAACACCAACCATGACTCCGCCAGCCACCCACTTAACTCGGAGTGTCCTATCCCACCCGAGGCTGCGGCGAAAATTGTTGCACAAATTGCATTCCCCACTAACGAGTAGTTGTGGAAATGTTGTCGAAACTGGTGTTTTGAGTGAATGTCACGCTATGATGCCGCTTAAATTCTGGTCTGTCTGTGGTTTGCAATATGAAAATGCCGTTGTGGTTGTGGATGGGTATTGTTGTTTAACTAAATAGTGTAATTTTGGTTATCATTCAAATACTGTGAGACCCAGTAGGAACGAATTCATATAAGATTACATTTAATCTTGAAAATTGTAAATTGAAACTTCTTATTTCAGCTCGCCTAGTTATGATTTCCTTTGTGCATACAAAACATAACCAGAAAGGCTTAGAATCTCAAATCTCAGTCTTTGTCTGCAGTACGGATCAAGCCAACATTTGAATAGTTTCCATTTTTTTGCAATTCTTTACTTCTGCTGCTTAGGCTAAAATTCTGAGTCAGCTCAATCCAATGTTTGATTCGGATTTTGAAGCTAATGCAGTTCGCAGATATAGGGTTTTTCAACAAGTGGTGTTATTTTGAATCACCCGGTATTTCGGTAGCTGTCACTTTTGAAGCTTTTATTCTTTGACATTTGACAAGTAGAAACTACGCCATTACTAAAAATGGAACGATACACGCTTCAACAATGCATTGAAATTATTAAAATTCACAACAAAAATGGTGAAAATCTTGCAGTCACAGTTCGCAAAACTAAAGCACTTTTGGGTCGTCGTGAAGCACCTTGTCGGACCGCAATACAGAAATTGGTGGAAAACTTGGAGCTGTTGGGACAAGTTAGTTATATGAAGAATAAAACCCATGCACGTCGCTCAAGAACAACTGAGAATATTGCTGCTGTAGCCCAAAGTGTTGAAGAAAACCCAGGTTTGTCGATTCCTCGTCGTTCTTTGGAATTGGGCATTTCAAAAACGTCATTACACCGTATTTTGCATAAAGACTTGGGTCTTAAGGCTTGTAAAGTTCAGTTAACACCAGAACTCAAGCCGACCGATCATCAACAACGTCGTGTCTTTGCTGATTGGGTCCTTGAAATGCATGAAAATGATCCGAAATTCCATCGAAAAATCATCTTGACTGATGAGGCCCAATTCCACCTCGGTGGCTACGTCAACAAGCAAAATTGTCGCATCTGGGGCTCGGAAAACACAAGAGTTATTGTTGAGAAGCCTCTCCATCCTCAATGTGTGACTGGTGCGGTTTATGGTCCGGTGGTTGGATCAACAGTTACGGTGAATGGATTGCGCTATCGAGATGAATAATGATTTTTAGGTCGGAGTTGGATGGTATTCATCTGGACAACGTTTACTTTCAACAAAAAGGCGCTACGTGCCACACAAGCAACGAAACCATTGATCTTTTACGGGAAAAGTTTCCGGACCGTGTTATCTCTGGAAGAGGTGATCACAATTGGCCACCGAGATCTTGTGATTTAACACCTTGCGACTTCTTCCTTTGGGGCCACATGAAAGATAAGGTGTACGTCAACAGCCCAGCGTCGATTCAAGACCTCAAAGATAGAATTTGTGAGGCTATCGAGGACATAGGGCAGCCACTTTGCGATTTGGTTATGGAAAATTTCATGAAAAGGATATGGTCCTTTAAGCGTGGTCGTGGTGGCCATTTGGCTGATGTTGTTTTTAATTATTAACGGCATACCTTCCTCTTTATTATGAAATAAACATCCGATCATTTATCTCAAAAAATTTCATTTTTCTTTGAATATCAAAATAACACCTCTTGTTGGAAACCCTGTATTATTGAACCCATGGCCAGAAAAAAGCTAGTAGACGAATGGAGCCATTTATTCCAAGATACAGCGAAACCACTAGCAATAGTTGATGGAAAAGCGGAAGGCTTACCTCTGAACATTTGAACGGTCCCAGTAAAATTGGTAGACAACACCAAGGATTGCGTGATGTTCTTCGTTTATCTCTGGCGCTGTCCCCACAAACATTTCGGGACAATGAGCGGATGATAACAGTAAATTGACTGCAGTTTTCCCTGGGTGACTGCAACGAGACATGATAAGAGATATTAGACACCAATTAAATTTACCGAAATACATTAGTACATACTTGCGCATGATGTCACTGATCAGGTGTACCTTGGTTAAGGAACAAAGCACACTCAGCTGCCAGGTTGAGTACTGCAAATAACTCAACACTTCTCTTCATACGCATGGAGCTTTTCATCGATTGCCTGGCAGTGTTCGTCATACGTATCCGATAAAAACACATTCTTTCGCCAACAAAGTTGCGTCGTCTTCTTACTTCTTTGACTATTTGGTAAAGTATTTGTGACTCAAAATAAAAACCTTTTCCATACACTTTCAGCATGACTGAGCTAGTCATAGCTAATCTCCCACTTCGTCCTCTCGACTTAAACCATAAATCTAACTTCACCGGTTCCACTTTTGACACTTTCCCATTGTGAGTGCATAGCTCTGGATTACTGAAGTGAATTATTTGTAATATTTCATAGCCACTAGAAAGTTACACCAGTAGCTGGTCCAATAAACAAGAGTTGCATCAAACCACTGCACCGCTCCGAAACTGCCTGTCTCATACGGGGATCCCTAATCAGTATAGATTTTACATTACTGCGGCTGAAGCACCGCACTAACGGATAACTGTATCGGGAGTCTGTATAAGATCAACTATAAAAAGTTATTTCTAACTTTTGCGCAAATTATTTTTCAACTAATTCAACTAATTTGCACTAGTTGTCTTTAAACTAAAGTCTCCATTCAACTATAGACAATAGTGCACCAAAAATTGCATATTATGTTCAAACCGACAACATCCGACTGATTGCTAGCGTAATCGATGTTTTCGAATAAATCGCATATCTCTTGCTTCTGCCCCAGGCCCAGTTGCCCATGGGCATTCCAGCCAGCAGCGCGAAGTGCACCACAACACATTTGCACAACAGTGTGGCGCGCACCAGCAAACACTCTGACAGGCGCACAGCCAGAACTTTCCTCAGCTTCTTCATGTGAAGCAGCGGAATTATTCTTGCTGGACTCTGAGCATTCGCATTCTGGGATATCTATAACTTGCGGCAACGTATAAACTGTTGGCTCTTTAATGCTGCCCGAGGGTCCCTGTTTGAAAATGCGCAAACCCAACTGTCCGCTGGAGTTGAAACCCCAAGTGTACAGGTCACCGAATGCGGAAATAGCAGCACTATGCCAGCCGCCAGCAGCCGTAAATGTAATCTGAAAGTCAAATGTTGTAAATAGAATATCATATCTTCGGGAAAACCTTAACAATGCTTTACCTTAATGCCTGCCAGCGCTTCTATCAACGCTGGAGTTTCTTCAGTGCTCAGCCCATCTTGACCTAGTTGACCTCTCCTACAACGAAAATCACAACAACGTATTAACAACGCATTACACTTATATGCCAGAGATACACATTACTTACAGTCCATTCCCCCAACTGTAAACGTCACCATTGCTAGTCAGCAAAAGTGCGTGTTCGAAGCCACAGACCAGCTGCTGCACTCGAAAGTGCTTGGGGAACTGATGTATTTGGCTGGGTACACTAAATACTGCATTTGTATTACTAACGGCTGCTGTAATATTTGAGCCACAAGCAATGTGCGTGATTTTAAAGGGTTCTACTGGTCGACACTCTCCAAATATTGAACGTTTCTGTGGCAATGCCGAATGTGTTGAATCGAATTTCACCTCCTGCAACTCAGCATCATGTTTTGGTAGCAATTTGTACACTTTACCATTATTCAATACGACCAAACAAAATCTATCACACGCCGCCATTTGTTTTATTTCAGCGTCGGTATCCACGTGCAGTGTTGTATGTGTAGCATTCGTTAAGAAGCCGCGCAGTAGCAGATGTTTGTCACGTGCAAAGGCCACATAGCTCCAGCTGGGTGCAATCAATAACTTTCCATCACTGCCAAGTTCATCAATGGTAAAATCTAAATTAAATCAAAACTTGTTCAATTTAATTGTACAAAACAAACACAACTTCCTTAATGCACCTTTAAGAGACAAAACGCTGCGCTGCAGGCCACTTCCAAATTGCCCGAAACCGTTGAATCCACAAAAAGTCAACATTCCGATGCTGTCTCGAGAAAGGCTGAGTAATAGCGCAGTAATTAGCCGTCTGCAAAGCTTCGCACTAGACTGATATTACGAGATTATACCGTCTGCTTCCCACTCCTCTGCTTCAAAACCGGCCGACGCTTTGTGTTTACACGCGATTGCGTCCGCTGCAGCTGCTGTTGTTGCCGTTGCCGCCCTACTTACTCAAAACTTTAGTCTGCTACATTTAGTTGACAGACACCGCTGTACTCGTGCTGTTCTCTTTGACCTAAGCGGCGCCGCTATCGTTCGAGCCACTCACCCACTGCAGTCTCAGTACAACAAATCAAACCCAGCGCCAGACGCCAGTACAGTTTGCACCTGAAAATGGTAGGTTATTTGTGTATTTGCACCAAATTTGTAAATTATTTACCATTCGCACCAAATTTGACCTTTTGTGGAAGTTGCAAAAATTGTGAAATTTCCTTAATTTACTCTTGATGGCCTGTTTACTTAAACGATGCCATGGAAACGCGCACCAACGCCATTAAGCGAAACACAAGCAGAGACGGAAACAGCTGTTTGCAAATGGCAGCACCAACAGGTTCCACGCGTATGTGGAACGTGTGCGAGTATAAACGTCGAGAAATGGCAACATAACAAAAGCAAAGTTCGTTGCGAGCGAATTTCAAGCAAACGAGAAACTGAAAAGCGGAAAAGGTAACCGGAAACGACTCTCAACGATTAATATAAAAGTGGCTGGAATTTAAAAATAAAAATATTAAATATAACTGCCAATAGTGACAAAGTAAAGTGTAAATTGCAATCAAACTTGGAGAGGGAAACCCGTCAGTTGCATACGGCAGTCAATTCGTGCTCTTGTCCATGCTTACTAGAGCTGAAAGTTCAACGTTCGCTGCGTTTGTTAGGCTCATTAGTAACCCCCAACCCAGAATACAGTTTCAGCGATGCCGGAGAGCCGGATGGTGCCGTAGTTTTGCCTTATGCCCATTAACAACGCGCTCATCACATACTTGCAAGGCTATACAATTTATGAAAAGCATATCGTATTCCTTTCAAAAAACCTGAGGTTTTCGACTCCACTTCATTGGCGCTAAAATCGTTCTACCTATGTCTGCACACATACACATATGGTCAAAATAATAAGTACACTACCTAAAATTTTGTTAATGTACAATTTTTTTTTAGCGTATTTTATTCATACATGGCACTTCCTTTTTTTAATAATTTCAATAAGTAAAAATAAAACAGTTATTTCCCAATTTGCCGTATTCGTGCTGGTTTCGCTACAATTTGTTAGAATTAGTTGGTCATAAAAATAAGTTCATTGAATATTTTTTCAGGTTTTTCAACAATCTGATCACATTTTTTGCAAAGGTTTGTTATTTTATTTGTATAATTATTTAGTTATAGTAAAATAAAAAGAAGAACATATTGCGGATGGGTCGGAACAAACATTGTACTTCCGAGGAGAGGAAAGTCGCTCTGAGGTTGTAAAATGACGGCCAAAGCCTTTGTTATGTAAAAACTGTATATCAGTGACTTTGTTACAGAATGCTTTAAAAGCTAAGAAAAATATCGAAAGCGGAAGACCAAAAAAAAGTCTATAAAGACGGATAACCATACTGTCACGCTTGCGAAAAAGGACCCATTTGTATCCTTGAGAGCCATTTCAGCAGACATCGGCAATGAGATCTCTTCCCGAACTGTTCGTCGCAGGCTACAAAGAGCTAATTTGCCCGGACGAATAGCCAGAAAAGTTCCTTTGCTTCAGAAAAAAAATTGTTAAGTACGATTAGCCGTCGCAACGGAACATTTAAATTGGTCCGGACCAGAAAAAAAAGGCGAGATTTTTTTTGGAGTGACGAAACCAAAACGAATTTGTTTGAAAATAATACTGCTTGAAATGTTTGCCCCAGGGGTAAAGAATCAGGGGTAAAGAAGCAGACGTGAAGCTTTATAAAAAAAACATTAAACACGGAGGAGGCAACATCATGGAATGGGGTTGTTTTTCGTGGTACAGTGTTGGACCAATACATCTTATAACCGATACCATGACGAGATTTCAATAGAAAGATATATTGGAAAATTTCATGTTGGCCTATGCTGATGAAAGTATAAAGCTAAGGTTGCCATATCAGCAATATAATGGTCCTAAGCAATCTTTCAAGTTGATCAAGAAATTGATTTAAGAAATGGAGGCGCATTGCTTAACTGGTCAAGTCAGTCACCGGATCTGAATCCAATCGAAAATCTTTGGGGAGAACTGAAGCAAGGAATTGGCAAGAAAGTGTTTTAAAATAAGGACCAATTATGAAATTTAACAAAAAAAAAACTTGGTATGAGATGTCAATAGAGATTTGGCTGAGCTTATCTGCAGGATACCAAAACGAGAAAATCATTAAAAATAACGGCTATTAATAAAAGAAAGTAACAAATAAAGCCTATAAAGTGGGAAATTGCATTTATTTTATTAATTATTAAATTATTAATATAAACCAAATGAACTTATTATTTTGTCCAAACATTTTCTTTAATTTCATACTTTGTTAACGATACTGAAAGATCCTTTTGTGTTTTATTCGTATTATCCTCATTTATTTTACTTATGAAGTTGTAAAGATTATATAGACCTGTACTTATTATTTTGACCATATGTGTATATGCATGTATTTGTTTTGATCTTAGTCATTTATCATGAATATAACCTAACAAATGCAAAATTAATGAAATACTAACCTTATTTTATTTCGTTTGAACAAAATTACGGTCTGAGTATTTTAACCAAATTTGTTCATTCATTATGCGTTTTTAAAAACAGGGCCTACTCTCGTTGTTGCGAAAACTACGTCCGAATCCAGATAAGGAGGCCAGAATTCTGTTACTTGGCCTGGACAATGCTGGCAAAACAACAATTCTAAAGCAATTGGCCTCTGAGGAAATCACAACGGTATGCTTTCTTTTATTTACTTGTTCGTGGACAGTCGTAACAGTCTCAAACACATATAAATTTTTCAACAGGTGACACCAACAGCTGGCTTCAACATCAAATCCGTGGCGGCCGATGGCTTCAAACTCAACGTCTGGGACATTGGTGGCCAGTGGAAAATACGACCGTACTGGAAAAACTACTTTGCCAATACGGATGTTTTGGTAAAAGTTGCCACTCGCACTTACCCGCAGTGCACATTCGGCCAACTGCAATAACATTTTACTGTATACACGCACAACTTGCAGATTTACGTAATTGATTGTACCGATCGTACACGTCTGTCCGAAGCTGGCAATGAACTTTTCGAGATGTTGATGGACAATCGACTCAAACAAGTTCCGCTGCTGATATTCGCCAACAAGCAAGACTTGCCAAATGCCATGACGACGTCCGAAGTGGCCGAGGCTATCGGGCTGGTGCGTTTAGAGGAGCGCACCTGGCAGATAAAAGCCTGTTCGGCCGTCGAGGGGAGCGGCATCAAGGTAAAACGTTTGGGGAGAAAATGAAAAGCGTGCTGTTTTGTCAATTAGTAATGCGGTATTCGATTGCAGGAAGGAATGGATTGGATTTGCAAGAATATGAAGAAATAATCACACAGCTGCTAGCCGAAGAGACAAACTTGCAGAGATATGCATACTTATATATATACATATATAATAATAATTTTTAGTCAGCGCTGACAAAGCAACAGTAAAATGAAATTATCCTAGAATAGTATTAGTTGTAGTACAAAAACGAAACAGTAGAAAGCAGCTAAGCACTCATAAATACTAATTTATATAAATTAAAAAAATGAATTTCAGTTCAATGCAAATCGTGCAGTATTAAAAATTATATCTCAGTTTTGTTCCGTGGTGCAATTCGAAACAAAACTTTAGTTATAGCTCGCAGTAACACTACATGAATTTTATTGCTATTCAGCTTCAATGAAAACGCAACGACTTGAATTTGTAATTGTTCAAAGGATCTTTATGTTTTTCAATAATACTATTTACACTAAGCAAATCATCTGCCTTAACTTCATGTACAAAGAAATATGTAAATTTAAATTCAGTTAACTAAAACTAAGCTATTACAGTACGTATAACTATCTTTAACCACCCTCGATCACGACGATCAATCAGCTACGGCTCGGTACGCATTGATCGTCCACATTCGCTTGACCCCCTCCAGTCGGCACCTCACAACTCGTTGTGTACGTACTCCGTGGTCACTTTGGCCTCACCCTCGTGGAAGCCGCTGCAATCGACGGGATATTTCTCCTAAAATAAATAAGCACACAAACACATTTCATCAAATGCATGGCCCAACTTGCGGAGCAGCGAATGGGCATACGGCAAGCGGCAGGCGAATGTGTGCCACTTTCTGCACACATCTACACACAACTCACGCTGCACTGCACCTACCTCGCAATTGTACGGTGCGTTTATAACACCGAACAGCGTCCAGAACGGTGTCCCAGTTTCGGTGCTAATGAAAATGGCAGCGCCCATGCTGCCGACTTTAACGATTTTTGGACTGACGCCGGCGATGAGACCACGTCCGCGCGCCTGCTCGGCCGCATTCGGTTCAGGTGAATTTAATTGGCAGAGCACATAGCGATCGCATTGCGGCGACTTGGAGATGAATCTGTAGGCGCGATGTACTTTCAGCACGGGTTCGATAACCTGTTTGTGGCGGCAGCAGCAGCAGCAAATGACGGAAATGAGAGCGACAAAAGAATTGTTGGTATAATTAAATGTAGTTTAACAGTTCGGTGAAGGTAAAATATAGCATTTTGTATGTTTAAATAGTACAATAAAATAGGTGTAAGGAAAATTCTAAAGAATAAGAAAGCAATTCCAAAAAAGGGAGTGAAAAACTGCTGCGAAAATGTTACAAATATATTTCAAAACCATGCTGAAAGTTAAATGTTAAACAAAATTGATCCGCGCTTCTAAAATCGTTAGAGAATAATTGCTTAGTTGCGCCTTAAACTATACTAAATATTATCAAATAAATGTTGCAATTATATGAACAAATGAAACATTCATCTAATGTTCTGATACTACTGTTCAGACATTTTTTCTTTTTACGAAACTGCATAATTTTTGTGAAATTACGACTTGTTGGAATTTATCACTGTTCTGGTCTGAGATTATTTAAATAAATTCAAATTTTGACCACATTAATTATGTCTTTCGACTTTTGATATTTATTTAAAAATTTGAATTTGTTTAGAATTGTTAGAATTTATCACTGTTCTAGTCTGAGATTATTTAATTAAATTCAAATTTTGACCACATTAATTATGTCTTTCGACTTTTGAAATTTACTTTAAAATAAATTAATCAAAGTTGTGTTGCGTCTTTCTTGTCGCTTTAAAACATTTAATGTTAAAAAAAATTACAATAAAACGAGACAACAATTTTAAGCTTAACTTGTCGCCAATTACTGGCACCAAAACTTCATAGCAAGGAAAAGTAATTTCTGGCTTTTTGTAAAGCCAGTAATAATCATCATCATTTACTTCACCACGTCTCGCCCCCTAGCCCCCTCTGAAACCAATCTTGGTGAACTCACCTCCAAATTGAGCGTGTCGGTTAGTTTGTCGCTTAACTCGGTAGCGTTGAACTGCAGCAGACCGCGCGCTTGACCCAATTTCAACAGTTCTCTGGCATAGCCCACAGCCGGTTTGACGTACTGGCGCGAGTCGATCTTCACGTTCAGATGATGTTTGGCCACATGATCCAGCAGATTCGAAATGGTTTCACTGGCGCGACTCGGATCGAAAAGCGTACTCTTCGGGTAACCTTGAGATTTGAGGAAACCATTGAACATCAGTTGCGCCGTTTGGAAATATCTGCAAACAAAGAAATAACGATGCCACAGCGACATGGCGAAACGAGCAAACAATCAAAATCGGTTTGAGTAGAAAAAAAAGTGCCACACAAAGTGGAAGAGAAGACAGAGACAATAAAGACTTTACACTTCGAGTTGTTCTCACTTATACAGACTCATTTCTTGCTGTCTAATAAATACCCGCTGTCACATAAATCCCCGAGCCAATAGATACATTTCGTGGTGTGTACATGAGTACCCATGAGTACCCGAAAAATTGAATGTAGTATGTATCATAGAAGTCGTTTCTACATACGGCATTGCTTTACTGGTGCTGCCAAATAAACTTCCTACCATACTTCATGGTGAACATAATTTGAATTCTTATCGTTTGTTTATTGTGCAGCAGACTACGCTGAGGACACCGAGGATTAAAAAAGAAAATAAATACCAATTTGACTGTTAAATTAACGTTCGTATCTGTAGCATGTGATGAAATGTCGGGGTAGGTATATTTTTATTTATGATGCACTCCACGATATCGAACCCTTTGTTTGTTGCAGTAATTGCAACACGGACAAACTTCTTGCTTTATTTGTGCAAGTTAGAATTTATTTTGTTTTAAAGTTTTTTAATAAAAAACTCTATTCCCAAGACGAAAGATAAGATTTTGCGTGTATCGCATTTGTAGTTTTTCAAATAATTTTTGTTGATAAAGGTAGAACTAACACTAACACTAATGTTTGTAATGCTACTATCATCTTAAAAGACTATAAATTTTCAGTGCAGTTTTTCAGCAAATTCATTCAAAAAACTTGACGGAATTTTTGTATACTGTAAATCGCGTAAAACCGCTCAGGGTTAATATGTATATATTGCTTGTGTATATATGTTTTGCATGCTACTTCTTTAATTTATAAGTTCGCATTGTATTATATGTGACATGTATGTAATATGGCACATGTAAATATTTTGGTGCTGGTATTAAACAAATGTATTTATTGTACTTATATGCACTTCTCATATGTACTTATGTATATATAATTGTTAAGTTGTTGCACTTATATGCTTTTTGCTTTTTTACATTTTTTGTGTGCACATTTTGTATCTTTAGTTTTCATTTTATTGTTTTAAAAATATGAATTTCTGAATTCTGTTTATTGGAGAAATATTTTTTTTTGCACATTTTGTATCTTTTGTTTTGTGTTATTGCTTTATGAATATTAATTTTTTATTTTCTGTTTATTGGTGCAATCTACATGTGACTTATATGTTCCTTATATTTTATGAAATGCTGTAATGGGTGAAATATGCCTACAGGGGCACCGAGCACCAAAAAAAAAAATATTCGGTATTGCGCCTATTTTGCATACCTCTATGGTGGTGCGGAAATGTAAAGATATTTATAAAGATATATCTATTACGTGTAATAAATTTTTATTATAAATGAATCAAGCATATTGTGATGTACATTAGTTACTTGCAATAAGAGGAATCTTAAAATATTTGTGGTTTGGGTTGTAAGAATTTGCAAAACAAAAAATTACAATATATCAAAACTTAGCACAATACTTCTCAATTTTTTGTTTTTCGAAATTACCCCGGGCGGCATCAGGTTGACGATGAAATATCAAATCCAACAGCTGATATTTTTTCACCACAACTTTTACCAATTGGCAGCACAAAATTTCTATGCAAAAGGGGGCAGAATAATGCACAAATATAACAATATGAACGAACCACAACAATTTTGATTACTGGCAAACTTTTTGACATCACATTTAGATTACAGAATGAACACATATTCTTGTTCCGGCAGCGACTTTACTGTAAATCATAATTTTGTGCACAAACATCCATCCCCGAAAAAGTTTCAAGCAGAAAACAGCTGATTGGGTTTCACCACGAATTGTAAACGCATTGCAGAATTTAAACTTGTATGAAAAATAGCCAATAAGCAATGCAAAATTATAGCAAACTTGAATGAGCTGTAAGCAATTTTATGATCGCGTTTTTCTTAGATATGAATAATTTATTGATTAATATACTGTAAGATGCTTCCGATTGCTGTTTTATTGGAAAACTAATTATCATTTTTCCGGCAGCAAAATAAGTCCGCGAGCTGCTCCGGACAATAGATAAATAGAAAAACCAGCTGAGCACCAATTCACCATGAATTGAATGCAACATAAAAAGGAAATTTGTATGGCAGAAGGCGAAAGTTTTACGTCAAATAACAGACAATCGACGCATTCTAAGACATTGTAA
Organism: Melieria omissa; assembly: GCA_963971225.1. Taxonomy (NCBI): domain Eukaryota; kingdom Metazoa; phylum Arthropoda; class Insecta; order Diptera; family Ulidiidae; genus Melieria; species Melieria omissa. The sequence goes on from OZ020267.1 coordinate 6,589,365, forward strand.
GGCACGAGATCCACATATATGTACTATCTGAGATGTTCAGAGTGAAAAACATTTATACCGGCAATCCTTTTCATATAAAACCAAATGCTTTCAATTTTTTTCCCGGCAACCAAATTGCAAACAGCTGATTTCTTTGCTCTCACGGAGTTTTTATCTTGGTTATCTAGATAATCACACGTATAGGAAATTTCAGCTGTTTTTGGCAAAATGAGCGAGTGTAATGTCTTATTTGTCTCTGGAGAAGAATTTAAAGTGAAAGGCTTTTAATTTCTACAACAGTGGGTTGAATATTTTTGGGAACTTTTGTTGAGTTGTTTGTGTGATATTTTTTTAATGTGTATGTGTGTGTGTTTTTATTGAAAACGTAGAAAGTGTTTTCTTTAATTTGTGCATTCGAAAACGAAATTCAACCTTAATGATGACGAATGGCGACAATATCGTCGAGACGCCAACAAAAAAAACAAAATAGTCCAAATGGAATTTGAATGAATTTTAATGGAAAAATGGTAAAAGTTTGTTGGTGATTTACGATAGTAAAGATGAAAAGTAGAAAATGTCGTGTTAGAAATAGATTAAATTTATATGTAAATTCTTTGAGAAGATTGGGTAAAGGCGAAAGATTGTAATGCGGTGGAAAGAATTCTGTAGACCTTAATAATTCAAGTCTCAAGTCAAGTCGGCATAAATATTTAGGCATTCATTCATCATTAGAAAATTAATTATTCAGTTTAAGCCTGATTGGAATTTTTTTAACATCAGCTTTATCTATTATTCTCAATCGGTTTAGTAAATCAAAGACTTGAAATAAGTGCACGTAACTGTTCGTAGGTGAAGATTTGATTAGTGAGATAATATTCTGTTTGCTTTAAAAAATTGTATATTTTCCTTTACTTAATGCTGAAGAGTTGAATACGATTTTTCATGAAAGCTTTTTAACCCCATCGTAATTTATTATGAGATTTAAATTAAATTATAGCATAAGATTCTATATCTTTGTTATATTGAATGCATATTAGCTATGTAGGCCAGAATCTTTCTCACATATGTACTCCATTTCATTTGTGATGCCTTCATTTATTCTAAATTAATTAGCACGCACATGTAATACTGAAGAACACACTTTCCAACACCAGATAGAGGCCAGATTAAGTCGATATTATCAAGTCCGGCACAATTCATGGTGTTTGCTTTTTCTTTCATTTTCCATATTCACCTACTATGCACATATAACCATCACTTATGGTGTCAACGCTAACCGAATAACTGTAGCACGCCCAAAAATTAGAAGCAAAAAATTCGCGCACGAAACAACAACTCACTGACATGGCCAACATGTATGCCGCCGAATCGTTATCGCACCGGTTCTAACAGGCCAACGAACACGAATACGAATCTAGGTCACTGGAGAGTAGACTCGGTTTCCGCAGTAACGACAACAGACCGGAGAAAGAGCAGGGAGGGAAGAGAAAGCTAAAAAGACCACAAAACAAACCGAACTGAAATCGCACTACCCATGCACAGCACCGACAGTTTGAGCCGGTCTCTCCGCAATCCAAGCCTGACTTACGGCTGTCGCCAGCTGCAAATTGCCGCAAATAACGAACCAGTTCGAACAAGTTGCAACCAACTGTTGGGAATGTTGTGGTTGTGGTCAGTGCCATCTGATTAACGGTTAATTCTTTTAAATTAATTTGGTCAGCGACGACGTTTTTTTGTACGATTGCCGCCAGTAAAAATTGATTTAAAAAAATATATTGGTCACAGCTAAACAAACAGATATCGATACCAAACTGAACTTTAAGAACCAAAGAGGGGAGTTATAACTAAATTATATGAAAAATAAAAACTAAACACCACATATCAAAACGGAAAACTCACTTGAGATAGACTTCAGGATTGGCCAAATAGCTCGCCCAGTCTGCCAAGTAGAGCGTGGCGGATCTGATCCATCGTCGGCGGAACGATTGATTATTCAGTGATTCGAACAATTTGTCATAATCCACCTTGCCGTCGCGTCCCTTGAAGCCCTGTAACGACAGTGGAAAGCCATGAGACCCGGTATCAAGGAATCCTTTTGAAACTACACACATACCTTCAGTATCTTGTTGACGCCCGACTTTTCGTATAGCGCATCCGCCAACTCCGAATTGGAGAAGTGATCCCACAGCACGTGTATGTGCTCCAAAAACGGTGGCAGCACCCACGCATGACTCTTGTGCTTCTCCTGCGTGTGTTGCCCCTCGGGACCGGCGAAGGACGAGACAGCCTGCATTACCAACGGCAGCAGACTCATCAGGCCATTATCCTCAGTATCGGCTTGATTGAGGCCCGCGCTCGCTCCATTTGTTGAGCGTTTCTGCTGGTGATGGTGTTGCTGCTGCTTTTGCTGGCCGTTGCTATTCGTGTTCATGAAAGCCGATGCAATTTGCAATATGGAATCCAGCCCTATGCCCGAATCAGCGGTCTGCCTCTCCGGCACCTTGCCATCGTCCGACTCGTCGCCATCAGTGTTGGTGAACATTTCAATGACATTACCAATGATTGAGGGATCGAAGCCACCACCGCCACCACCACTACGACCATTGCCCGAGTTTCCAGCGTTGGCCAGCAGACTGCCAATGCCGGAGAGTATCTGCATGGCACCGGATGCGCCTTTGCCCTGTCCCGCACCGCCGCCGCCATTGGCCTGCATGAAACTGCCAATCAAGGAGGCGACGCCCGCCAAGCCGGCACCGGCGCCGCCCCCTCCCCCGCCACCACCATTGCCATTCTGATTGTTGAGCGCCTCCTGTATGAAAATCGAGGCCATATCCAGCAGAGGATTTGAGTCGTCATCGCCACTCGAGCGACTGGGTCGTTGTGTCGTGTGACCAAAGGATATGTTGACGCACAGCAGCGCCAGCAACAGACCAGCTTTCTTCAGCAACATTTTTGTGCACAGTCAGGAACTTTCACAATTGCCTAGCACCAACAACAACCCACAACTCACGGCACAGTCGAACGCGTTCACAATTTTCGAATGTAACGCTCGAGTGCGTGGCACCAGACAAACACAAACTATTGCAATTACAACAACCCTAGCAGCGACAATGACAACGGTAACAACGCGTAAAACAATTTCAAATCACAGCGCGCAATTAAGTCGAGCAGTTTAAGTCGCCGTTTAAGTTTCAAATGTCTCTGCAGGCGGCAGCTATTGTCGACACTGAGGAGCTGCAGGTATGCTTCCGTATTAGACGCTTGCACTCGTCTGGCAAGAAGTTGGATTTCTGCTTCACCGTTCGCTGCAACTGCGCTGTGCACGTCTGACTTTCCCAGCAAGTTTCTTTCTTCTGATGAACAAGTTTCGCGTGAATCTCTTCTTAAGCCGCAAAATCGCACTCAACGGCACCAAAGCGCCGCTTCTTACCAACAGACGTGCGAACTCCACAAGCGGCCCAGTTGGAAAGCTAAACGAGCTCGTTGTAAGAATGCTTTCTTTGTAAAGAGTTACTTAACTTTCGAAAGTGGATATTTGTGGAAGGCGCGAGCGGTTAAAATAATTGTTTGTTTGTATCAAAATGAGTCATAAAAAATTCTTAAAACAGTTGACAAAAATTGTTTGCTGGTCCCAAATTCCAAATTTTTTAACTTCCAAAAAAGCTTCATAAAAAATATTTCTTATATATATCGAGTCGGTTACATAAATCAGGTCCCAACAGTTGAGAGTTGCTATTATATAACAAACAAGTTAAACAATTGTAAATACCATTTCCTACTGACCACTCGATAGTCGTCTTTCTACGTGCAACTGCCAACGAACCGATTCATAAAGTATTTTTGAGTATTCTCCGTCAGAGCAGCGATGTTGTAGCTGGTGCGGCTGCGCACTCCCCATGCACCGGAGGAACTTTTCACGATCACGGTCGCACTGTCCGTGGTACACGTCAGTGTTGGCTGGCAAATAGTTTGCGCGTGTGTTGCGTTGGTTGTGTTGCAACCACACGGCTACGTTGGGTTGTTGTTTAGTTTAGTCACAGTCTACCTACTTTCTTTTCACAATTCTTTATCCAAAAGAGCACAGCGCGCGCACAACGACCATCGGATTCAGGTAATGGGTAGATAAAGTTACAGATACACTGGTTACCTGAACGAACAGGTAAGACGGAGAGTGTTTTGGCAACTCACTCACACATACACACACATCCAGCTGATAGAACCGAAAGTTCGAACGTGCGAAGAAAACTTGAAAAATTTGGTATTCTCTTTGCGAGTGATATGAAAGAATTTATGCAAATTTCGAATGAAATTTTACTTTTTCCTCCGATACATTGAAGCAGAAATCGTGTGCCAACACACAAGCAAATAGTCGGACTATGTAAAATACCTTTTACAAATCTATAAATATCGATAGATAAATTTCCTGAATAACATAAATTAATTAATTGACATAAATATTTAGATCAAGACGACTAGGATTTAAGAAAATACGCTATTTTAAAAAGATTGAAGTTTATGCTTTATAGGCCGGAGTTGCTTTATAAGTTGGGTTAGGTTGAAAAGGCACCATTCGGAGATCAGTCCGGATCAATAACACTGTACAACACAAAAAAAAAACAAGGTTATGAATATCATGAATACCTTAAATACCCAAAATTCTTCTAATTTTTCTATTTATATACTAGCTGACCCCGCGAACTTTGTCTCGCACAACATTTGTTGTTTTTTTATAATGAAATACGCGAGGTGGCGAATCTATGGCGATGCAAATTAACGAAGAAAACCAACTGAAGGAAGAGGAGGAGCTACTGATTAACGCAATCAAGGCCCACAAATAAACAATGTTGCTGTTAAGTTTCAGTAAAGAAATGGACTGCGCTTGAACCGGATTTAAATTATTTGGGCGGTGCCATGCCCTCTTATTCAATGCCTGCCCCTTATTCAATGCCCTCTGTCAAAAGAAAAAATGGTAGGTTTCATTGCTGAGCGACTTATAGTTCAGCAAAATATTTGGGTCACAAAAAATGTGCCACGCCCCTTGGCCAACGCCCATCAAATGTTATCAGTAGAATGACTCATCTATGGGACGACGGGGTACTAAATTTTAATGTTGTGCTACTTATAATTTCGAAGATATTCTATTTTAAAGATTTTACTTGTATGGGTGGTGCCACGCCCCCTAGTCCAATACTTGCCCCATTCCCTCTGTCGAAATATATGAATAAATGGTAGGTTCGTACTAAGTTTCATTGCTGAGCGACTTATAGTTCAGCAAAATATTTGGGTCACAAAAAATGTGCCACGCCCCTTGTCCAACGCCCATAAAATCTTATCATTAGAATGACTCATCTATGGGACGACGGGGTACTAAATTTTAATGTTGTGCTACTTATAATTTCGAAGATATTCTATTTTAAAGATTTTGCTTGTATGGGTGGTGCCACGCCCCGTTGTCCCAAACCCGCCTCATTCCGTCTGTCGAGAGATATGATTACATGATAGGTTCATGCTAAGTTTCATTCCTCTGTGACTTGTAGTTCAGCAGAATAATTGGGTCACAAAAATGTGCCACGTCCCTTAGGGGTATAAAATATAGTTAGTAGCCGATTCTCAGACCTACTGAATATGCATGTAAAATTTCATAAAAATCGGTCAAGCCGTTTCGGAGGAGTACGGTAACAAACACTGTGACACGAGAATTTTATATATAAGATATATTATATCTAGAGCTTTATTTTGTACGGTGACTTATAGTGAAATTTTACGTTCAACTTTCCATTCCCATACACACTAACCCTCAAAAATCAAGTTTTGTAGAATATTTTAGTACCACTTTAAATAATAACTTTAAATTTTCAGTTTTGGCTCAATTCTGGCGTTAAAGTTAATTTCTGATCTTTGATGTATTCAGAGACCTATAGTAGAATTTTATGGCAAATATTGTCGTGATCCATTTTTCCTTAAAAAGTCCTTTTTTTGACATTTTTGGCATTTTAGAAAAAAAGGGTCAAATTCACCCATACAAATAGGAGCTACAAGGCTAAAATGTTCCACAAAAATGTTCTTCGTAGTGTTTTACATCAAATTGCTGAACACGTCATATAACTAAAATGTGAGGTTACATGGTTTTCGTATACCGATTCACCATAAGAATGTGCAAAAAGGGACAAACGTTGACCCCCTAAAAAATATTCAGACGTAAACTTTCAAACCGGCGATACTCGTATTTGTTTTTTACCCCCTCTACCAGAATCCGTTATCAGAACCTGGTTATTTCAAAAAAATTTGATTTTGTTGTGCAGTGTAATTTATGTTTTCGTAGCCAAACATAAATAAATTCAGTGTACTGCGAAACTCGTAAGTAGTGTTTTTGCGCTTCATGTACATTTCTACAAATGTTTTCTTTTTTCCATTTTAATAGCATGCAATTTATAATCTGCACATGGATTAGTGCTGCCAAAAAGTGTTGTCCAAGTTTTTAATTTTAAATTTATTGTGTAGATCTCTGCATGAAATGTATCTGCCTCCTTGGCGCCAGGAAAATAATGGCAGTAAACAACTGGAGCCAGACGGACGGAAATTGTTGGAGGCTCTGCAATTTATCACTTAATACTGCAACCGGTTTACGGTAGCTGCGCGCAGTTGCGAAGGAGTGTCGGCAGTTGCCAATTGGCCGCGTCCAACTCAAATCTCAAATCGGGCTGCTGTTTTTGCAAGCTCATGTTTTTTCAAGCCGCTGCAAGTGCATGGTTTTTACTTTCACTTGCACTATGATTTCTCTGCAGCCACTCGAACACTGTACAGCAGCCATTGCTGCAGTTGTCCATTGTACGTCGTTGCAAACGGATGCAAATTGCGCGCACACCAAACACGATGCAGCTGCAGTGCAAGGAACTGGATAAAGACATAGCGACGCGCATCGATGCACTTTTTCCGAAAAAGGAGTGCTTCATCGAGGTGCTGCCGGGCAGTGTGGTACTGCCGCGCAAATACATGGACATTGGCGAGTCGATCCGCGAACTGCCCATCTATGCGGACGATGTATGGATGATTTCATATCCGCGCACAGGATCGACTTGGGCTCAGGAGATGATCTGGCTGCTGGGCAACAAGTTGGACTATGAGGGCGCCAAGCAAATGCAGCAACTGCGCTCGCCGCTCATTGAACTGTCGGCGCTGTTCAGCGAAGATCATCATGAATGGGTGTCGTAAGTCAGCGACTTATTTGCTCAAAACAACATTTTGGAAATGTATTTGCTGTTTAATGCAGCAATTCCATAGGCAACACCGTTGATGTGGTACGCAATATGGCGCGACCACGTTTTGGACGATCCCATCTACCGTGGCATTTGCTACCGAAAGAGTTTGACACTGTCAAGCCAAAGGTAAATGTATATGTAACTGCCAGTGCATTGAAGTACTGTGGGGTGTTGCAGTTAACACTTTCACTTTCAAACTGCAGATCATCTACACCGCCCGCAATCCGAAAGACCTTTGTGTTTCGTTCTACTACTACTGCAAGTTGGTGCACGGACTGAGCGGTTCGTTTGATGATTTTCTGCAGCTTTTCCTGGAGGAGCGCTCACCCATGGGCTCGTACTGGAAGCATGTTTTGCCATTCTGGAAACGCAGCAACGATCCAAACATTCTCTTTCTCAAATACGAGGACATGAAGCGTAATTTGCCAAAAGTCGTGCGCAAATGTGCCGCATTCCTCAATATAGACTACAACCTCACCGATGAGGACTTGCGCCGAGTTTGCGAGCACTTGCAATTCGACAAAATGCAATCGAATCCAGCTGTGAATCTGGAGCCACTACTCAAGAACACCGCCGAGTGCCAAAATGGCAATGAAAGCAAATTCATACGCAAGGGCCAAATTGGCGATTGGAGAAATTATATAACGCCGGAGATGTCGCGACGTTTCGACGAGTGGACTGAACAGAATTCCAGAGGTAGTGGACTAACTTTCGAATATGAGTAGGTCTGCGTTTGGATTAATTCGTCGATGTTATCTATTCCAGTTTAGTTAATAGACTTTCGTTGTTTCTTAAAATAAAGTTTTTGAATTATAAAAAAAGCTAAAAATTAAAATTAAAATAAAGTTGAAACGAACTGGGTTTTGGTTATACGAGATGGTAGACAAGCTGGGTTTTGGCTCTTACTGTATCTAAAATGAAATATTTCGTTTAACGATAAACATATATCGCAATTAATGTTAGCGTTAGTTAGATTTTTAGTGTGTATATTATTTTCAAGTAAGTAAGTAATATTATTTTCAAGATCCAGTTCTCCGGCTTCACATTTCAGAGGCATATTTCATTTAGCGCTCCTATGATTTTTTATAATTTGTATACACTTAATTCTGTTTTTACACGGTAGATTGGTTCCACGAAAAACCGTGTAAAAAAACCGTGTGAACAAAGACATTAACCGTATGCAAAAATAGGTGATTGGTTCATTATCTCTAAAACCTATTGTAATTAAAGGAAAACCAGGATTTTTTATGAACAAGTATTCATGTTTATTTCATCAAATCACGTCTAATGTAACAAAATATTAACACATTTCAATTGCTCTGACAAGTAAATTTTCTTGTATACACAAAATGATAATTTTCCTAAATTTGTAATATGAACATATTTCGCAAAAATTAAATTTGACACAAAATTTTAAGTCCAAAGGATTTTGAATCGTGGTAAATGGAATAAAAACGTGAGCAAAAATTTAAAATGTTTTTATTTTCAAACCGTGTTAAATCAAAACCATGTAAAAAGACCGTGTAAAACAAAATTAGGTGCACTTAACATTTGGTTTCAAATAATAACACAACGCCACAACACTGTTTCCGGTTGCAACAAGATTGCAACCCTGTTATGCGTTTACGAAGAGAAATAATGCAAAAAATTCGCATCAAACGAACAAAAGACAACGCGCCGTCAACGAGCTCGGTGAACTTCAGTAATTTCGACGCAAACAAAAGTGAAAATTACACTATCGAGAGTGATTCATTTTCTACAAGGACTCACAAAAATCAGGAGTACAATAATATAAGAAATATCAGCATTTCGAAGAGAGCACAGCTTTACAATGGCCGAGTCTGAGGATCAAGTGGGAACGAAGGCAAACGATTTGACAGATGCATTTGGCTCCTTGGGCAATAGCAATGCTGCAGTTGGAGCTGGCAGTGGCAGCAGCGGTGGCGGTGGTGGCGCAATTGGTCAACTTGCCAACGGCTATGGCGCTGGCAGCTACCACAACTACACCGCGCGCATGGTCACCGATCGTCACGCAGCCGAGTACAACATGCGCCACAAGAATCGTGGCATGGCGCTCATCTTCAACCATGAGAACTTCGAAGTGCCGACGCTGAAGTCGCGCGCTGGCACCAACGTGGACTGCGACAATCTGAAACGTGTGCTCAAGCAGTTGGACTTTGAGGTATTTGTGTACAAAGACTGCTCTCTGCGGGAACTAAAGCGACATGTTGAGTTGGCCGCACAGAGGGACCACAAGGACAACGATTGCATACTTATTGCAATTCTGTCGCACGGCGAGTTGGGCTATATTTATGCCAAGGATGTGCAATACAAACTGGACCAAATCTGGTCGTACTTTACAGCGCAGCACTGCCCCAGCCTGGCCGGCAAGCCGAAACTCTTCTTCATACAGGCCTGCCAAGGTGATCGACTCGACCCGGGTGTTATGATGCAACGCGCCAAGACAGAGACCGACGGCGAAACTTCGATGAGCTACAAAATACCAGTTCACGCCGACTTTCTCATCGCCTACTCGACCGTGCCAGGTTTTTATTCGTGGCGCAACACCACGCGCGGCTCCTGGTTCATGCAGTCGCTGTGCGCGGAACTAGCAGCCAACGGCAAACGACTGGACATCCTAACACTGCTGACATTCGTGTGCCAACGCGTTGCCGTGGACTTTGAATCGTGCACTCCGGACACACCGGAAATGCATCAACAGAAGCAAATTCCCTGCATCACTACGATGCTAACGCGTATCTTGCGCTTCAGCGACAAACCGGCCATTCGATAGATAACTTGCCAATGCATCAACATTGTGCATGGCGACGTTCTTCACCCTACCCTATCTATACAACGAAAACAAATTATCGTGACTCCAAACTTTTTTTATATCAAATTTGCTATGCCATTTCCATATACAGTTTTAAGTATTAATTAAAGCATTTCAATATTATTTTTTATATTTGTGTGGCACTCAACTTTTGTACACTGCCACGAAATAGCTATAATACACATTATATCTTGGCAACTTTGTAATTTTAAGACAAACCATACAAAATTGTAACTGCCAACCAACTGCCAAACTCGAATCAGTCATCATTGTTGAGCCACCTGCATGTCCAAGCAGTAGCAGCTTCGCGAATGAGGTATGCCGCATTGCGCAAGTATTTTTCGAATTGGTGCGCTCTGCAGATAAAAACGTTTATTGTGCATCAAAAGAAGAGTTTGACTAGAACGCGCCTAGTTAGATTAAAGCAATAGTTTATAGTGAATATTTGTCTATGCATCTAAAGTATATATCTTTTTACCATTTTTACACAATAAATAAAGTAAATAAATGTGTGTATTGTCAGTAACACCAAAAGCAGCTAAGTTCTCCTTAAATGTATGCCCACTTCGGCCTTGCACAATCGCCAATTAACGATACAAGCAGTGCGATCATTACACGTTTAATTTGATTGTATTCTTGTTGACAATGAGTATGTGGAGTACAAAAAAGCGATCATATCGGTTTGATGCCGTACGTGCGCTTGGCATCTTGGACTTTTTTTTTAAATAAAATTTTAACTTTTTATGGCCTACATTTCAGACAGTTGTGTTATTTGGTTTGTTTGTGGTTAGAATTCAGTATAGAAATATTATGAGCACCTTCTGACGGTATTTTTCGAGCCATAACTATATAAATAATTTACAATAAATGAAATAAATGCTATTGAGAAGCAGAGTTAAGTAATTTGAGCCATTTTCTTTCATAAGATTTGTTGTCTTATAATACTTTAATGGACATGGTCCGGAGCTGAAAAAAATACCTTTAACAGCGTTGACATAAGTTCGAAAAACATCCCATCAATTTTCCAACGGTGGCCTTAATGAAGTGAAAATATAATACGATAGCCTTGTCTTACAACAACGACGCGACTGCTGTACTTTATCAACACTTATCTGCATTGATAATGGAAAGTAATTACTGCCCCGCGCGCTAAGGCAAATAAGAGAAAAATATCTGTGCATAGTTCAAAATTATAAAATCATTCTGAATTAAAAGCCACAAGGCTTGATTGCTCTTTTGGGCACGAGACGCAGTTGCAATACGTCACGTCAATCTTCCAAAAACAACAAACCTGATTTTACATTGCAAGTGTTATTCGCAGAACACGTAAACATTTTTGTGTTTTGTGTCGCATCGACTATGTACATAACATATGTACGCAGATATGTGGCGTGTGTGTGTCTCTACAAACATATATAGCAATTGTTGCATATGGGTACATAACTTCTCATTTATTGAGTACTTTAAACTTGTACAAATCTTAATTGTGCTAATATCGGTATTTATACAAATTGCATACAAAGGTAAAAGTAAAATTAAACAATAGTTATATAATAGTCTGTCGAATTTAGTTTGGAAAAAGAAAAGCTCAAATGAATATCAAATATATTTGTATAAATGCACTTTAGATTGACGGTGTAACTCAAGACGGAGGGGGGGAGTCACTATTGCGGCATCGGAATCACTCGACCTGCCGATTTGTGCAGCTCAGATATGGCCACCTTCCTTCAATTTGCCAACCAGCGCGTCCACGTCGGGCACCGTAGCGCCAGCCTTGCGCACGGGCGGATCCTCCACGGACACAATATCGATGCGTGGTGATGTATCCACGCCCAAGTCCTTAGGCGTGACCTTTTTCAAAGGCTTCTTCTTGGCCTTCATGATGTTCGGCAAAGTGGCGTAGCGCGGCGTGTTTAAACGCAAGTCAGCACTTAGCACTGCCGGTGCCTTCGTTTTGATCGTCTCCAGGCCACCGTCAATCTCGCGTGTAATCGTCAGACCGGCATCCGTCTTTTCGATCTTATTGCAGAAGGTGCCCTGCGGCCAGTCCAGCACGGCGGCTGTCATTTGCGCCGTCTGGTTGCAGTCGTCGTCGATTGCCTGCTTGCCGAGTATAACCAAGTCAGCCTTCTCGTCGAGTGCCAACTTGGCCAGTATCTTGGACACGTGCAGTGGCTGCAGCAGTTCGTACTCCTTGCCGGAGACCTCTACATGTACGCCGCGATCAGCGCCCATGGCCAGCGCAGTGCGAATCACTTCCTGCGACTGTGTCGGACCGATGGAGACGGCAATCACTTCGGCGGCCAACTTTTTCTCCTTCATCTTGACGGCCTCCTCGACAGCAATCTCATCGAAAGGATTCATCGAGTGCTTCACGCCCTCGGTGACTACGCCAGTTTTGTCGGGCTTAACACGCACCTGTGGGCAAAAACAAAAGTCTCATTAGCTGCAGGAAGCAAGATCATCAGCGACACACTGATTACGCAAAAGTCAGACGCAGGTGATAAGCGTCGAAGACACCTGCCAGTTCCAGGCGCTAGTTCACCGAACTAGCGCACCACTCACCTTCACAGCATAGTCAATCACGCGTTTCACTCCAACCAGAACACGGGCCATCTTTTGCTGCTGATATGTGAAGGACTGCCTCGAGGATTAGTGCAAATTAATAAATTTTTACGTAAAACAGCGCTGCGAGCGAAGAACCAATGACAGGTCCAAAGGTTGAGCAGCATCACGGCGCTGCCAGCACAAATCTCAACATTTGGTAAATACTCATATATGGACATATAAAACGTTTAAAAGCTTTTGTAATGTCTGCTCATTTAAAAAAAGAAAAAATAATGAAAACTCAGCAGTTGATTCTTAAATTATTTTTATAGTTGGAATATTTTCACAAAATTAAAAGTACCAAATAAAAAAAAATACTCTCCTTGCCCAACTTCCTCCCTAACCTCTTTCTATAAACCATTTCCAGAACTTTTAGTTTAAATTAAAAAAAAAATTGAATTAAAAATAAAAAAAGAATTGTATTTAAAATACTTTCTTAAAACTTCATCGAAAGGGTTAAGTTTCTGTGTCTCTGAAGTGGTTTCTACAAACAGCTGTTAAATCTCCAAAAGTAAACAGCGACCACAGTACGACGGCGGTTCGTCTTCTCGCTACACACTGATTTCATTCTTGTGAGGATTCCTGACAGCAGTTCAACGTGGTGGAAATACCTAGAAGGAAGGAAAGGTACCTCCACAGAATAGCATTCCAAGTATATCTGTACATTCCCCGACAGCATGACAGCCCCACTGGTGATGCGTGTGATGGCACTGTCCATGAACACGGTGAAACGAGCAGGCGCAATCATACGCGATATTATGCAGAAGGGCAATTTGGGTATAGTGGAGAAGGAGGTAGGAAAGTGCTGACGCACTGAGCATACATTGTAAAAACCTATCTTACCGTCTTACTATCTCTTTTATAGGGCAAAGATGATCTCCAAACAGAGGCTGATCGCTCCGCGCAGCGCTGTATTATTGCGTCATTGGCACAGAAATTTCCCGATATCAAAATCATCGGCGAAGAGGGTTGTTCCAATTTGAATGTGGTGCCCGATTGGCTGATAACCGAGGAGGATCAAGAGTTCCTCAAGCAAACTTGTCCTGCTGAGTGGAGCGAAGCGAAGGCTGATGACTTTGTTGTTTGGGTGGATCCGCTCGATGGTACAGCGGAATTCACACAAGGTCAGTTTGCACAAGGCACACCTAACCAATGAATCTTCTAGCTGCCATGTATTGTTTTGTTGCAGGTTTACTGCATCACGTAACCGTACTCATTGGCATTGCCATCAAGGATGCCGCTGTTGGCGGAGTCATCTACCAGCCATACTACAAGAACCCCAACGGCGATCTGGGTCGCACCATTTGGGGTCTCAAGGGCTTGGGCACCGGCGGCTTCGAGTACATCAAAGCACCCGAGGATCAATTTATTGTAACGACAACACGTTCACACTTCAGTCCGGCGGTGCAAGGTGCACTAGATGCACTCAAGCCCACCTCTGTTCTGAAGGTGGGAGGTGCAGGTTACAAAGTGCTGCAGCTGTTGGAGGGCAACGCCCATGCTTATGTCTTTCCTAGTCCGGGTTGCAAGAAGTGGGATACGTGCGCGCCGGAAGCGGTGCTGGAAGCACAAGGCGGCACTCTAACCGATATCAAGGGCGACCACTACTCGTACGCAGCAGATGTGGATCACCGCAATCGGACCGGCGTGCTGGCCACAATCGAGGGAGTGTCGCATTGTGATATTATCAACAAACTGCCCAAAAACGTGGCAGATACTATACGTTAATAGACAAAGGTTGCCTTTACTAGAATTTCTAGCCTTAATGCGCTGCAATGAGCGAAATTGTATTCCCAGCAGAGCTGAACTGTGGTGCATTTTACACAATTACCTAATAAAAGAATGCATTAAATTATAAATCCTCATTTAAATTATATATCCCAATGGAAGCGGGATCTCAATTAAAAATCGAAGGGCTATCGCTCTATTTCGAGCCAATGCCACGGTCGGAGATCCAACCATTTTACAATAGAAGTGCTGCCTCGGTGCTAAGTTAACCTTTTTCGGGGCGGAAAGAAAGTACATTAAATTCGGATTATTTCTTTATTTAAAAATAACATCAAAATATTAACGTGGACTGAAGGGATTCGGTACCACCAATAAATGCAAGAAAACGCACCAAAATATTACCGCAAACACTACGAGTAGAAAAAATAAAAAGTTGTCAGCCGTGCCCCGTTATTTCTCGAATGAACTACTGTTGCTGGTGTTGAGGATGCGGTTGCGCTTGGCTTTGGCCATTTTGCACGAGTTCACGGAAGCGGCGAAACGCAACGACTTCACCGACTCCACAAAGCAATCAAGGAATGGCGCCACGTTGATGAACATAAGCGTCTTCGAGTTACCGCCCAGCGAGGGCATCAAAAGGTGCGTCAGTTTGGAGTTGCGGTACGGTATGTGGTCTTGCTTCTGAAGCAACGCCAGTATAACGTTCGTCAACTCCGACAACGACCGGTTGATGTTCTTCGTCTCGTTCATGCGGATGCTGGTTTTGGGCGACTCGGAGCCGGCCAAGTCCACCAGGTTTATGCTGCCGATCGACGTTTCATTCTTCTCGGCGTGATAGCCGATGAGTTCAATTTTGGTGACAGCGTGTGAGCGCGACGAGCGTTCGTTACCAACAGTGGCTGCTGTGGCGCGATTCATTTTTGCCATCTGCATCAGCTCGCGCAGCCGCTGTGCCGACATCACGCGCTCCTCCGTGATGTTCGACACATAGATGTCGTTTTTGCTGCTCTTCGCCATGCGGATTTCCATGTCCTTCGGTTCGTTGCTAAGCAGGTCGTAGAGTACCTCGTTGTAGATCTCCAGGAAGGTTACCTTGATCTCATACTCCCAGCCCAGGCGCTTGTAGTTCTTTACAGAGTCGAAAAGCAGGTCCACGGTGCGCGGAATAACGCCTGCGTTTAACGGAACGCCGTCCATGGTGTAGGTTTTGCCGCTACCAGTCTGGCCGTAGGCGAAGATGCAAATATTGTAACCGTCCATTGCCGACTGTATGAGCGGCGAGACCATATCAAAGATATCCTGCTGTCGCGAACTTGAGTGGAAAACATGATCGAAGCTGAACATATGCGCACCAGGCTTATTCTTGCCCAACAGTTCCGGATTCTGTATCTCAACCGTTGTCTCGTCAATGTAGTGCCAGGTGCACAGCAGCTTTTCCTTCTCAGACTCAAGTGGCGGCCGCACACGACAGAAGACGCGGATGTTGCCACGCAGGTCCATAATGGTGTTGTGAAGCTCCTTTCGTTCCATATTCGACCGAAACATCTGCTCTTTGCATGCGCACAACTCCTCTGCTTGTTCTGTGTTTCGCGCGCTCAGCACACCCACTCGTTCACGCAGGTCCACGACCTCGATGTTCAGCTTTTCATATGTTGCCTTTAGTTGCTGTAAGTGGAAAGCGAGTAAAAACGCATTAGCCTCCAGTTTGCCGAAGCAAGCGGCATCCGCTCACCTTGCTTTCCTCGCTAACATGCTCCAGCTCGTCCTTGGTCCTCACCAGGCACGAAGATATCGAGTCGATCTTCATGTCCTGCGCCTTGATCTGTATGCGCAAGCACTCACACTCGGACTGTGCATTCTTTAGTTTCTCACGCGTGCTATGCAACTGTACCTGTGCTTCTTCCAGCTGTTCGGGCAGGCCCTCCATGTTGCCCATCTGCTCGCATTTCTCCTCGTATTTGGCTTTCAGTAGCTTGTGCTTTTCTAGTAGATCGTTGTAGCGCGCCTTAAAGTCGTACGGTGGAATGCGCTTGTTGATGGGCTTGCCGGCGCCCGTGGTGGATATGGACGTGCTGCTGTTGCTGCTACTCGCCGCCGACTTTTTATTTGCGGCTGTCGCAGAGCTGGCTGACGTTGCTGCTGGGCGGCCAGCCGCGCGAGTTACTGCCGGCTTCCTTGCGGTGGATGTAGATATTACGTTGCCTGTGCGGGGTTGTCGCCCATGGGCTGCAGCCTGTGTCGTGGCTGTTGCTGGCACAGTAGAGTTGGTCGCACCGGCAGTTATCAGGCGTGACGATTTGGCGGGGATCGGAGCCAGTGTGATTTCAGTGCGCTTCAGCGGACGCATGTCACGCATTTCGCGGATGTCGCACGCCGACCGGCTGCGCCGCAACTTTGCACGCATCATATTACTGCTCGGGCGGATCATCTCGGGCGACGCTGCTCGATCTTGGGACAGAAACAAATATGAAAGTTTCAGTTCCGCAATTTGTTGGTGCTCCCTCAAAAGAGGCGAGACGACTACGAATTTAGATATTGATAAATTTTAATTCGAATTGTCAATCTGTTCTCCCCCAGGCGCCAGGTCAAAACTGTCGAAATTTAATCTTTAGTCAAGCCAGAATTGAACAGATAGAGCATTGGCTAGTCGACAGGGCGAAACCCAGACACCAGGCCTAACCTGCGAACCGAACTCCGTTCTCGCACTCACCTCTACGTCCAGTGCCATTTGGCAAATTTGTTAAGTCGCGCGTCAACGGTGGATGTAGATGCGCACTTATGCTAGGCGGGAAATGCACAGACTTATTAGCGATGCCACCGGCTCCAGAGAAAAGCACTGGTGCCGCTGGCTTTATGCGGTCCATGGGCAGAATATTGCGCGTTCCAGTCGCGGGTCGCTTCAGCATCGTCGGCTTTGGTAGCTTCGATTCCATTATTTACAACTCACTAATCACCTTCGTTCTTTATATTGTTGTTTACGTATGTAATTGTTTTACATCAGTCACTTCACAAGGCTGCACGAGCAATTTACGAGCAATCAAAATCTAAATCGAAATGAACCGCTCGCCGTTACTTTCGTGCGTTTTGAACGAAATTGGGAAGTGTTCGGAAGCATCAGAGAGCGAGCGAATATGGGGAATTGGGGAAAATGAATAACAATATTCATCAATTTTCACCAAAGCAGAAACTGAGCTCTCGCAATTCATTTTATTTTAATGTTATTATTCAAGGTATACTGCATTGTAAAATATAACAGTCCAAGCAAAATTAGGCGATTTCCAAGTAATTCTTTAAGAACGTAATTGGTGCAATATGCATCAGCACTACAATTTACTGATATGGTTGGTATTTGGTGGTGCACGTTTATATTTTCATACTGCTGTTGATACTTGGGACATATAGTTAGAAACACAACAGGCAAAGCTTTCTAAACACTTTCGGGTTTAAGCTGATTTAATTTCTTGAGAGGCAACATAATCCAAAGCAATTTAGAACATACCCAGAAAAGCCAGGTAAAAACAAAATAGAGTTGGCAGCCCTGCTTGGTCTTTTCAACTACTCCATACACGAATGTTCGTAGGAGAAAACAGAACTGTGTAATTTGGTGGATTGTGCATTTGCCTCATTATCCCCTCATTCACGGTCGGCTCGAGGTGGTTGCAACACTGAGATCACAAGAAATTTGCGAAGCGACAACACTTATTTTTGTTGTTTCTCACAATTTGTGCGCGATTCTGCGAAATTCGTGTGTGCCCGACAAGGAAAAAACCATAACTCTCCTTCCGATTGAAGGTAATTTGTAATTTCATACCGAGCTTTACGGAATTGCGTGTGGGAACGCGCTCGATCCGCCAATGGGAATGGTGGGTCTGCGCTGACTGTCTTTCCCGCTGAATCATCTGGTATTCTCTGCCTGTCAATTTTTTCTGTCGTCACGTACGCAATAGGCTGCGGCTGTCCACCATCTGTCCACTCCGCTGGCAAAGCGCATGCAAACGGTAGGAATGGTTTTTTACCGAACGATTGCAATTGAATTGGGAAAGACCGCTAATAGGTCGCGCAGAGGTAACAAGCTTAGAACGTGCAAATACTATGCAAAGGTTTTCTATCGGCGCCCATTTGCATAGGTCTTGGCCAAGCGCCGTTTGGCATACATGGTGACGTTTACAGTGATTAGAAACCCAGAGCTGAATGGTCTCTGGGTCGGTTGTAGTGTGGCGTGGGGGAGGTGGATTCGTGGGGTTCAATTCCATTACTCATTTCGTTGTTGGCGTCTGCTTGTGTGAGCTCTTTCTCGCTGTCACGAAATTAAAGACGTAGAAGACGAATGTGGAAAGTTATCTGACGTTCGTTTGCGGAGCGCAGTGGGGGTGCGAAGTGCACTAGCCGTGTGATTACACACATTATTTTGTGGAGTTTGTTTTGGTCGCACTTTGCGAGGGAAATTTACGCCGCGCAGCAAACGAATGAAATCTGGCCAATTGGCGTATATTGGGCTCAAAGCAGCGTGTTTGCCTAGATTTGCCGTTTTTTGTGGCCATTGAACTCGTCACAAGACGTCCGGTGATGTTAAAAACTGTTTTATGTTGTTTTACAGCTGCCGCTTCCGTGTTCCCAGCGAAAACATGAACTTCGCCAATGTCCTTGGCAAGGGCGAGCCGCATCAGCGCACCATTGTGCACCTGGACATGGACTACTTCTATGCGCAGATAGAGGAGCTGCGCGATCCCACACTGCGTTCGCAGCCGCTGGGTATACAACAGAAGAATATTGTGGTCACCTGCAACTATGTGGCGCGTCAATTCGGTGTCAAGAAGCTCATGACCGTGGTGGATGCCCAGCAGCTGTGCCCCAGCTTGGTGCTCGTCAACGGCGAAGACCTGGCACCATACCGGCAGATGTCGCAGCGTATTTTCGAGTTGCTGCTCAACTACACACCGCTGGTGGAGAAGCTGGGCTTCGACGAGAATTTCTTGGATGTAACGCAGCTGGTGCGCAGCCGCATGCAGCAAGCGGCGGCTCACAACGATGCCTGTACCACGTCCAGCAAGTTGGTGGAGGGCCACATTTATCCGGCGACCGAAGATCTGGCACTGGACGCTTGTGGGTGCGGTTGCGCAAAGCGGCTGGCGCTGGGCACGCATATCGCCAAGCAGATACGCGACGATCTGTTTGCCAAGCTGGGCGTGACATGCTGTGCCGGCGTTGCGTATAACAAATTGCTAGCCAAGCTGGTTGGCGCACAGCATAAGCCCAACCAGCAGACCGTGCTGGTGTCCAGCTACGCGGAGCAGTTTATGCGTGAGCTGGGCGCGCTCCAGCGCATCACAGGCATCGGCCAAAAAACCGAGAGCTTGCTGCTGGAAAGCGGCATTGCAAATGTGGCGGAGCTGCAAAAGTGCGACATGGACTTTCTGCGCAAGAAATGCGGTTTCGAGACAGCAACGCGCCTGAAGGACCTCGCTTTCGGACGAGACGGGAGTGCGGTGCGGCCCTCGGGCAAGCCAAAAACCATCGGGCTGGAAGACTCGTGCAGGCCAATTTCGGTGCGCACTGATGTGGAGGAGCGTTTCCGACTGCTGCTGATGCGTTTGGTTGAGCAGGTACGAAGATTGTTAGTTACACTTGTGTAAAGAAGCGTCTAAAATAATTTCTTTTCACTTTCAGGTGTCAGAAGACGGCCGCATTCCCATCGCCATCAAGATCATTTTGCGAAAATTCGACGCTCAGAAGAAAACGAGTCACCGCGAAACGAAGCAAGCCAACATACTGCCGTCTCTGTTCAAGGCCACACCGTGCGCCGACATGGGAAGTGCCAAGGTGATGTTGGCGGATGGGGCGCAAGAGAAGTTGCTAAAGATAGTGATGCGCCTGTTTGAGCGCGTCGTGGACCTCAGCAAGCCATTCAACATCACCCTCATCGGCCTGGCTTTCTCCAAGTTCCAACAGCGCAGGGTTGGCTCTGCCTCAATTGCAAACTTTCTTATCAAGAAGGCCGATTTGGAAGTGCAGTTCATAACGTCGCTGACCAACACCGATGTGGCTAATACCAGCCCTGGCGCAGACAGTCCCACGTCCTCGGCTTCGACTGCCCACAGCGACGAAGCCTTTCGCTCATCGCCCACCACCTTTCAATCCAGCGATCAGTTCTATCGACGACGCACCGCCACGGCGTCGCCCATTCCCATGCTGGTGGACAACGGATCCGAGTCGGCGGCAACCAATTCGGATTTCTCCGACTTTTCCGAAACCGAAGTGGAGCCCTCGCCAAAGAAAAGTCGCATTGGTCGTCTTCTAATGGCGAAGCGGCGTTGCTTGGGAAGTGCCGCCGTCTGCAGCTCGGATGCTGCGGACGTTGCTTCGCCGAGCAAACTGCGGGTGTGTGATCTTCGTCTGAACTCGCGCGATAGCGAGAAAGACTTCCCTATGAGTCCGTGTGCCGCTGCCGTGCCAAGCAGCACAGCTTGCCCCACCACTCAGCAAACGACCCTAACAACTGCCGCCTGCTCTACCGTCCAACGCTTTCGCACAATTCAACCACCTTCGACACTACTAAATGGCATTGACGCTCATCGTCCGGCCCTCCTGCGTCAGGTCTCCTCAGTCGCCTCATCCGCAACCAGTTCGCCACTGCCCTCGCCTATGGACGACTCTATCAGCACGACCAGTGCTCCAACGCCGCCACTCTTGCCGGCGAATCCGACCGATGTCATCTGCCCAATGGCAGCAGACCCGGAGACAACAGCGCTCGCGCCTGCAGTTGCGATTGCAAGCACCACTGCAACCGCAACAATCACTGGGAATCTCGCCAACATACCGTGTCCAGCCGGCGTCGATGCGCAGGTATTCAACGAGCTGCCGCTGGACGTGCAAAACGAGCTGATCGCATCTTGGCGCAGCTCGCTAACAGCGGCAGCTGTGGCCGTGGCCAATGGCACTGTGGCCACCACCAGTACCGCCGGCACAGTGCCTGGCAACAGCAGCTCGACAGCCAAAGCGGGCGGTGTTGCAGCCACCAACGGCGCCCAAAAGAACACCCTTTACCGTTACTTTCTACGCAACAAGTGATGTATGGAGAAGTCCACATCCACACCGAAGAACCTCAGCATCAGCACATCATCTAACGTCATAACAAAACACATCAATCATACGTTCCACGAGACACCGTTTCGTCACTCTATGAGTCCAACAGGCTGTTGAAAAAAAGATTTTGTTAAACCACAGAAGTAAACAATCACTTGTGAAGTTTTTTTTAAATAAATATGAAAAATTATGCTGTTGCGTTCTATTATGTTTGGGTTTGCTTTCTAAAGTCAGCACTAAATCTGAATCGCTAATATTTTTTTATTTATTTTTCTATATTTTTTCGAAACTATTTTCGGCATTTTCTTGGAAACACGCAGACACAGATATGTAATTAGAGCCTCTTCTTTTCAGCCATTATTCGCCAAGCATCAAAAACTACAGTTCAGTTCCCTTTGTGAATAACCAATCAAAAAGACCGGAACAAGGCTGAGTCAAGCATGATAATAACACAAACAAATTTCTTTTTAAAGTTTACAATATTAGTTTATATTTGAGGTTTTTTTAACAATTGATATCTATATTAAGAGTATACATTTCATGAGAATGAAACGTGCTAAAGTACTTAATAGCGAGTTGATCACTCAGTCCAATTTCATAATCTACGATTTGTTCTCTACTTTCCTTCACCCGTTCACATGTGCCGCGAAACAGCGATAATTTAGAGTTCGTTCGGTACCGAAATTAACATAAGACTTGATACAAGTGAATGACTTAATTCAAAGATCATATTATAATTTTATACATAGGTATGTGGATATGTCTGCACACGCAGCGGCGTACGCATGCATGTGCAGCGCTATAATGCTAATACGTTTGTAATGAAGTGAGTATGTGTGCTTGGCGTGGATGAGGGATGGTGCACGTGAAGCTCTACACATTCAGGGCCGTGCAGACGAGTGTGAATGCGCAACGAGTGCGTCGCTACAGGCCGCGGCAAAAGACGTTTGCCACACAAACCGTTTTATGGCACCGCTCAGTGGCTCAGCCAACCGACCTTAACAAAGTATTTTCGCAGCGAATTCTCGACAGGCGACAAATTACTGGCTACAGGCGCGCCGCTGAGCAGGAGCGCCTTCAATGACAAGTATGTGGTCGGTGGCAAATTAAAGACTTTGCACAGTTGCTGCTCGTTCGAGGTGAGCAGATCGTTGCCAAGCGGCTGTTGCAGGTGCTTTAGTTCGTCCAGCTGTGAGCGCAAGATGTTACTCATCGGTGTCGCGTGCAATGAAGGCGATCTTTGCTGCTCCACACAGATGTTGTTGTTGAGGTTGTTATTGTTTTCTGGCAAGTGTAGCAGTGGTTGCGGTGGCAGTTGCCTTTCTCCGACCACGACGTCGTTTATTTGCAGTTGTGGCGGATTTTTTGCTGTCAACGACTGCTGCAGTGTTAACACTGGACGCGACGGCGATTGCGAGACTATTGCGCCCAATTGTGGATGCTGCTGTTGCTGTTGTTGTAGCGACTGATTGAGGTTGCTGTTGCTGTTCGGCTTCGCTGTTGTCATCATCGTATCCAGTGCCAGTCCCACTCCCACCCCCGCTGCCGATATCGTCGTAAGAGCCGACGATTCCCGACAGCTATCCAAGTAGCTTCTGTTGTGCAATAATGCGCCGGAGGAGATCGGGTCGCCGATGTGGGGCGTGCTTCTTGACGCGATTGAACTTGGGTTTGCCTCGTTTCCGTTTGATAATTCTCTGTGGGAGGAAAAATGGTTGCATTAATTTGGAAATGTATGTGTTTGAGAGGAGTGCGCTTACGCCTTTCTGCTGTTGTGCTGTGGAGAGTGTAAGGAAGAGCCTGGCTGCCGATGACTTCCAGTGTTGAGATGCGTGTTGTCCTGTGGTTAAACATTGTCTTATACAGCCGTTCAAACGTTCGCCGTTTGGAGTGCCGATAATACACGGAAACTGAATATCGTGAAAGTAAATGAGAGTTAAATTTTAAATACGACATTAAATGGATGTTTATACGGACGGCAACAACGTGTCTAATTACAACACGATATTCAATTTTTCGTGTATTGTCAGTTCAACATTAACAATATAAGTAGATAGGCATACATAAGTACATATGTACACATTCATATTTATGATATATATTGTTTGAAGCAACAAAAATACAAAATCATAATACACTACAGTGAAATGCGGTATTAGTCTGGCGGTGTTCTCAGGAATAAACGAAAGGAAAGGAAGTCAAATTGTCGGACGAGCATGGATGGATCAGTTGACAATTCTATTGCTGTACTATTTCAAAAATTAATTAGAGATAAATTACCGTCAATTTGGCTTTAAAATCTATGACCGCACACATCGGTAAAATTTCATATTTTGCATTTAAAAACAGACAGCAGACCGATCAGTCTCACGGATTTGTAATCAAAATGTACTTTAGTTTCTATCCCGCTCGCAATTGTCCTCTTTGAATAAACCCAAAATGTTTTGCTACATAATAAAAGCAACATAAGTTATACTTACAGTCTTTCCATGGCCGTACGGACCAGTGGAACGATGCAATGCCATGGCGGCGTGTTGCTCGAAATGCCGGCACTCGTCAATCTTTGTCAGACCGTTGTAGCGATAGCGACACAGCTCCGCCAGCCGTATGCGCAGTTCCTTCTCTCGCTCCAGCGAGTTCAGCAAACGTTCGTATTCGTTGGACGTGTAGAACTGTGCAAAGACGCGAAAGCGGTCGCGAAACTCCTTTTGCTCACGCGTCATTCCCGGATGCTGTGCGTAGTTGCGATTGCGAAAGAAGTTCGCCACCAGCTGATAATCGCGTACTAAGCGTTTGCGACGCACACGCTCGCGCAGGCGCCGCGTGTACATGTCCACATGGGCCAGTTTCAGCAGATAGTCCGCTTCGGTGTCCTCTGACGTTAGGGACATGGTCGAAATTAGCTGCTCGGCCGTGGGATCATACTCGCGCTCGAACCCATCGCGATTGGGCATGTAACCCAGCTGTGTGGCCTCTTCGCTGGAAATGTCTAACGGCGGCAAGCGCTGCAGGGCAGTAGCGCCCAGCGGTCCGCTGTCCTCCGATGTGTGATCGACTAGGGTGGGACGCTGTGATTGGGCAGGTATCCAGGTGCGTCGACCGATAGTGCCATTGACAAAGCGCTTTACATACTCCTCCTTGGCATCCTCGGCGGATTTGGTTTCGATGTGTTTGCTAATATCCTCCCAGTTGCCGTATCCGTACTGCTCGATGGCGTCAAGTAGTCGGATTTCTTCGCGCGCCGCCCACGATCCTTTTCCGCGAAACACGGACAAAATGGCAGTGCCCGTGTCCATGAACTGGTAGGCATGGTTGTTCTGATGGCCGCCAATTTCTGCACCCGAAGCAAAGCACTGCAAAATTTAATTCATTAACAAAACCAGCAGACTCAACCAATCAAGCAGTTTTCAAAGCACTTTAATTAAATCAGCTGGGGACACGTCTAGGTGTTTGGCTATATGCCAGACAATTTTTCACTTGGCAGTCGTTTTAATTAAATGTTTGCATAAACCAACTGCTGAACAATACAAAATTCAGACATTGCATATAAACACATTTTCCAGCCGTCAATAACCAGCTGACCCTCATGACGTCACAAATTTATGCCCCACACATCTACCCTTCCAGGCCATTGGAAGACATTTCACAATGTACTGGAAATTGCCGAAGCGACGCATACGACTACGACGCCCAAAATGAACTCGGGTTCAAAAAATGGGCAACTCCGACTCACCTGCAGACATAAATCAAAATTCTCGCACTCAGCACAATGCACTCGAATTCCTGTAATATCGTCCTGGCAATTTGTGCAATTATATTTCGTGAAGAGGTCCCCGATTGTCGTCATCCTCGCAAATTCTGAAACTCTTCGCCGAAGATAATTCCAAAAATTTCCGATATTACAAATGGCGACGATGTGCAGTGTTGCAGTAATACGCCGATTGCTTTCTCTTCATTGGGGGATAAAAAAAGGGGAAAAATTATTCTTGAGCCCATTTTAGGACTTAAAACTTGGCACCGGTTTAATAAATGTTACAAATTAGTTGGCTAACTGCGAATAGATTAAAATAAAATTAACTAATTTGAATTAACTTAAATCTTATCCGTTAATTAATTAACGGATAAGAATTAAGTGAATAAATTTAACTGAACGCTCAAGCTCGGTTTAAACGGTTTTAATGAAGTAAGTTACTTTTAGGAGTGAATAAATTGTAATTTAGTAAATAGTGTTTTATAGGAAGTGATTCCCTAAACGGAATAACAAGAGAAAATTTGTAATGACATCAATCAAGTGTGCTTGCGTGAAAAGTGATGACAGCTGTGCCGAATATAGAGAAAATATTTGTTTTACTGATTTTAAGATCCAGCAGTTTTTCTTTTAAAAATAATGTAGTTAAACACATAGTATAATTATAAAAAAATCTAACCTGAACTCTCCCCTCTGTTGAGTAAAATTTTTTTGCAATTTCTTTCACAATACTTCATTCTGATGTACAAAATTTTCAAAACATTCATAAAATTTGCTGCCAATTTTTGTCAACAAAATAAAAATACATTAGAAATACTCTCTCAGCTTAAACTACTTTTTTATTATACTATGCTTAAACATAAAACCTAGTTATCCCTACAAACAATTTTTCAACAAATTCGACAAGCGACAAATTCTCGAAATAATCTCGATAATGCTTCAATTTTTTGCCTTGAAGATTTTGAATATTTTCAAGTCAAATGAAATATTTTGTTGTCAAGCGAAAATTCTGATTTCGTGAACGTGCGCCGAGTTTACGTTTACTTATAACCGTTATTTGATTTGAATACTGAACTGGCCATGCGACAGTACTGCAAAAAATGCGTTTTGTTTCAATTTTCAGAAAGAAAAAAGTTTTCGTAAGAGTATCCAAAATGCTATTGAGAACAAGAAAAATGAAGCTGTCAAAATTATAACGAAATTTTTAAAATTTTCGACATCGTTACGATATGTCGGATAAGATAATTTGAATATCGCAACGATATCGAGATTTTCGAAATTCTCGACATCATTACAATAGTGTAATTTTTCTCGTTCTAGATATCATTTTAGATACTTAAGGAATACTCGAAAACGAAAAAATTGTCGCTTTAACGATATCGTTTGGTTTGCTGGGTTGTTCTATTTGATAGAATTAAAAAAAATTGAAATCTTAAAATACTTTAAATGATTCAACTGGTAAGTAAACTGTATTAAACTATTAATTAAATATTATCCTATTTGTTTTATTATTCTACCATCCACATTGCTGTGTAAACGAATTGCACTGGGTACAGCATTGAGTTTTATGTGTTCTTTTTTTATTAAAAAGATCGATCTGTTTTTCGGCATCTGAAAAAATATTCGTTTAGTAAGAAATTCACTGAATATGTGACTCACCCGGTACTCTGGTTTTTCTTCGGTACCATCGTATTTATATAGCCGCCAGTGTTGATGGGGATAAACTTTGAGTTTACAAATCAGCTGAGTAGGCAGCTGATTGCCAACTCTATGTCGTAGAATTTATGAATAGTTTTGCGTGATTTATTTTTGCTTGAAAATTTATAGTGTTGAAAAAAATTTTACATTTATGAAATCTTATGATGTTGCGCTCAAATAATGGGTACAGTGCTGGCGGAAGTGGTGCGCAAGAGCAATTGGTGGCTGACACCTACAGCATATTGGATCGCAGTTCGGCGAGCATTCAGCGTTCCAACCAAATTGCCATCGAAACCGAACAAATTGGCACAGAGGTGAGAGCTGAGCTGGTTCAAAGAACGCTTTTGTATGAGTAATTTTGGATTTTCAACGGCAGGTGCTTTCGGAGTTGGGTGAGCAACGCGAGTCGCTGCTGCGATCAACGCGTCGCTTGGAAACCGCTGAGGAGGACATATCGAAATCCCGTGCCATCATACGAAAACTGCGCCGTGAAATTCTCTACAATAAGTTGATACTGGTCCTCATCATTATTTTGGAGATTGGTGTGCTGGCCGGGCTGGTCGTGATCAAGTTTGCGCTCAAGTAGTGATTGAGTGCAGCGGCAGCGCTTCTAAGTCAGTTCAGTTTTTTTCCATATGAAAACCAATGCGGATCAATTCATTTTGCCTGCTTTATTCGAGATTCATCACTTTCATGCCACTACAGTACACATTTCTGCATTCCCACTTGGCCACTACGCTGATTATCTATGATACAATCTAAAGAAAGTATGGGGTGTGCATTGTTTTTTATAGTTTCGTTTGCAATTCGAAAGATTCATGAATGTGCATTCGATTGCAGTAAGATTTGTAATAACAATGATTGTTAAATATTCTCATCACCTTGTAAACTAGTAAATTACATACATGCACATACATATATACACCATATACTTTAATAAATACATACGTAAATAATATACATCTTGTTTAGTTCTGCTGTTTTTGGCATTAAATAACACGGTATGAAACTTCAGGAGTTTGCAGCGGGACTGGACTATTCAAAAACTCATGGGAACTTGATTCATTGCAAGTGATAGAAGCGTTTTTGCAGAATGCGGTTTGGGTGACATTTATTTAGCGATGCCTAAAACTTGTACATTCTAAAATCTGATGAATAATAATAACAAAATCTGATTTAATTTAGTTTTTGCAAAAGCGCAAATATTATTTTACGGTATGTGTGCTTGTTTTCGCTCTGCCCCGCTCAGCAATATGTGTGCATCAGTCATTATTTAAAATTCCTTTTACTTGCGAACGCTCGCAACTTGCACGTA
Organism: Melieria omissa; assembly: GCA_963971225.1. Classification (NCBI taxonomy): domain Eukaryota; kingdom Metazoa; phylum Arthropoda; class Insecta; order Diptera; family Ulidiidae; genus Melieria; species Melieria omissa. Next base: position 6,617,615 of record OZ020267.1, read on the forward strand.
GTCGTACAAGTAAAAGCACTGCTCCGGATAATGAGTAATTTCCTTAGTATTTTATCATGTCGAGTTACATTTATCAATGAGAAAGAGTTCAAACAAAAACAACTGCAGCAGCGCGGCCGTGGCCTGAGTGATACAGCGAACAGGCGCGCGCTGCTGTTTTAAAATTACAAAACATTTGATAACAAGGTGCCAACAGTTTATGCCTCCAAGTCGGAAAGTCTCCACATCCGCACGACTTTTGTGTTCGCGTTCTTGATATGGCGGTTTAATAACATTACTTAACAGCTAATACAACTAAACTACAACATTGGTATTTCGCCGTTGCTCTGTTTTGTCACTGCGACAGGGGATCACGCGAATATCTCTACACTACACGGAGAATTTCGAATACATTTAGAAGGTAATTTTTGGTAATTTTCAATTTTCCTTAGGCAGCAGTATGGACCAGCCGAAGACGCGCCGATCGAAGCCGCACGAGAACAGATCGCAGTTGAGCAGCGGTTCCTCAGCCCAGGCCACGGATGAGACCATGCGCCGATGACCCTACAGTAATAGCGTTGTACAGCTTTTAATCGAGACATGATTTAAATGAAACATGAGCACTACTGACCTGGCGACTGGTGCGCGGCAAGCGCGCTACACGCTGTCCATTCAAATCGAACAAGCGTATCTGTCGATTGTCGTGCGGTATGGCAATGATGCCGCCTGTCGAAACAGCCAATCGGTTGACCGACGAGTCGGTGCGTATGGTTGCCAGAGCCGAGCGCATATTTCGAAGCTCCCACACTTTAACAGTTCGATCATCGGATCCAGATACCACTTTATCGTCGCGCGCAAATACTGTCGAAGTGACGCTTCTGCAAAGTAAAAGTTTTAAACAAGTTGGAAACACTATGGCTGCGAGTACTTACTCTGTATGTCCTTGGAAAACGGATACTGCGGGAATTTCGTATCTGAAGTCCCACAAGCGGAAAGTGGAGTCGCGCGATGCGGTCACCACCAAACGCTGACTGGTGTGGGCCGACACGTGCGTTAGCTCGTGATCGTGCCCCGTAAGCGTTTGCACCGGTTCACGCGATTCCACATCCCACAGTATAGCAGTGTGATCCCAGCTACCGGTAATTATCTGCCGATGGTCCATGCTAGGCAGCCAGTCGGCAGCTACAACCACTGACGAGTGACCACCGGGACCTGTAAATTCGCACAGCGGTGTGCGCAGAGTGTCGACACGATCGCGATCTTCTACTTGCTCGTCGCTGTCTTCCAGTTCCTCCTCTGATGAGTGGCCCTTTCTGAGAAACATAGAATATATCCATGAAGTTAATTTGTGAGAAAATAACTAAATAAAACTAGTTATTAGTTGGGTCAACTAAAACTTCAAACTACTTTAGTTCAATTTTTTAAAGCTTAAATTAAAATAGGTATTTACTTTGAAACATCCCAATTGACAGCTGCTTGCCAAATGTGTGCTGTGCCGTCACCACTGCCCGTCAATACCAGATCGCGATTATGGTGGAATTTCACCGAGTTCACGGAGCCAGCGTGCCCCTGATACTGCAGCAAGCATCGTCCGCTTTCGATGCCCCAAATGCAGGCCGTGTGATCTGCCGATGCTGTACCGATAATGGGCTGTCCCACCTTAGCGGCCACTTGCCAAACGCCATCCTTGTGGCCACAAAATTCGCGCACCACCGCACTAACCACTGTCTGCGCCTTGAAGCTGGACACAATGCGACTAGTTTGGGCCTTGATCTTGTGACTGGCTTTGACCTTACTGCTGCTCGACGTCAGCTTGGCCTTCAGACCCTTACTCCCAGCGCCCACTGCAGTCCCAGCATCACCGTCGTCATGGTTAATCGCAGACATTATTGTGGCTGCCGCGGCGCTGGTCAGGCCAGAGCCCGCTCCACAGTAACTACCGCCACTTCCAGTGACTGCGCCCAATCCACCAATACCGCCCCCGGGCGTAATATTGCTTGCGGTGCGTTCGTATCCAGTAAGCGGATCCTTCCTCATGCAATTCTCCAGCTTTTCTTGTACTGGCAAAGACAGAAAATTGTTACAGGATTAGTAACCATGCATCGTTTTAAGTTCACTTACAGCTCAGATTCTCCAGGTAGAGCAGATCAAACTCCTTTTCGATCTGCGCAAAGAGCACACGTAGGCGTGCGCGGAACGGCACATCATCAGGTATGGTGATGTCCTCCGCCAGACTAGACAAACGATTCTTGGACGGTTTCATATTCGATTTGTATTTGATTAAATTCGTTTATTTGCAGTCGCGCAGAAACGTTGCGAAAGTCGTATGTGTTGTACGTTAGCAAAACTTTCTGTTTTGTGACTATTGCACACCACTCAATTGCGAAATTTGCATTCCTTCGAGTTGTTTTTGGCGCTTGCCTTTTTTACGCGCTCACAATGTTTCCTTCACTTCAGGCACAATAGAAATTATTTTAATTCAATTAGCAATTTGATTTCCACTTTTCCCTTCCGTTTTACACATTTTTGTGTATATTTTTGAACGCTTTTCCAGCAATAAACTCGGACATTCTTCGACCAATTTCGTACGAAAAACAGAGAATGCGATATACCAGAAAAAGTCCCAATCGAGCTCAGTTTCAGTTGTCAAAATGTTTCGTATAAGAAAAACGGAAAGCAAAACTCCAGCACAGAGTGCTTCGGAAAAAGCATTCTTACAAATATTACACACACATATGTATAATGGTTTACTTTACATTTTTGTTTCTTGATTGACCACTACAATTTATATTAGGAGGACTGTATGACTTTATCAAAAAATTATCTTAGAATTATCACGGGAATGCTTGCAGGGCATTGTAGATTGAACTATCATCTAACTAAACTGGGTATCCAGAGGTTTAGGAAACATACTAAAATTCCTCTTGGATACTGGACTCACTGATAGTCTTTGAGGTCCAAGAAGGGGGCACAATAGATCTACTAGGTCGCAGTGCATTATCCCCATCAATAATAATAATAATAATTAATAATAATAATAATTAATAATTAATAATTTAAATTTTAAGTAGTTTACAGTTTTGCGGAGATTATAATAGTAAGTTACGCCGACATTAGTCCAAATTGTAAAAATTGTAAGAATTTATTTTTGTTTGCTTTCATGTCACCTTGTAGTTCTGGCTTTTGACAGTGCTCACTGCTTAATCAGCTGATTCCTACCAACACTGCTAATCAAGCGGCTGGTCGAGGGCAAACAATTTCGTATTTCTAGGAGTGCGTCGCATTGACGTTAACTACAAAAATTCAACGTGTAAGCCACATCACGATATCACGGACGCCGGCCATGAAAAAGACATGGGTGAAGCGGGAGAACATCTACTACAAACCCTTCTACAAGCAAAAGTTCAAGATGCTGTTGCTGGGCATATTCCTCTTGGGCATCATATTTTTCATATATCAGGCGTTCTCCATAAACCAACTCCCTAGCACAAGCACTCCATGGAGTCTGGCGGGAACGGTGAATGACCTGCGGAAAAAGCACCGCGAGATGGTACTCTCGTTGGGGCGCAAGCAGTCCGATGGCTATGATGGCGGTGGAGGTAGCTCTGTTGCGGAGCCGAATGCTGCCAGCGATGCAATTAAAATCATACGGTGAGTGCTGGCCTTATTTGATGGTGGCACTGACGTCGACAGTGTCTATGCAGTCGAGTACTCATTTGTGTTTCAACTTTCAGCGGAATTCGGTTGTTCGACTTTGACGCTTACAAGCCGAATTTCGATGGCAAATTCAAGTGCCTGGACGGCAGTGCGCATATACCGTTCGAGCGCGTCAACGACGATTACTGTGACTGTGAGACAGATGGCAGCGACGAGCCCAGCACGAACGCCTGCAGCAATGGCCACTTCTACTGCAAGTACCAGAAGCGGCACATCACTGGGCGCGGCGTCGACGTGTACGTGCCGAGTAGCCGCGTCAATGACGGCATATGCGATTGCTGCGACGGCAGCGACGAGTGGCTAACGACTGACTGCACAAACAAGTGTATATAGTGAGGCTGTGGCCCATTTAGGTGTAGAATCTGGTCGTTATAGGAGCAGTTGTAGAATCTGATAGGATAGAGCACTGAAATTTCGGCTCGAGTGCAATGGTGCTGTGCATCATTGCGTTTCCTCATAAGTCTGTACGTTGCATTTGTGAATGTGGGTGCAGTAGGCACTTGAATTGGGTATTTTGAAAGTCGTAGGTGATAACAAGTTAGACTAGTAAGGGGCTCTTTTTTAACGCAAATGTATATTTTAGGATAATAATTATTGAAATCGAAAGAAAATTATCTCCCGAAATTTGGAATACTGAACTGGATTTTAGCATTTATATAAAATATTAATAAAATGCATTGAATGAAAGCCAAGAACACGTGAGTGATGTTTGCTATGGGAAATCAAATAAAACGACAATCGACACTTTCAAGTGAATCTTAATGGTAAGATGGATGTTATATTTGAAATACACTTTAAAATTTTATATGCATATAATTTCATTCCACTCGCTTAATTGAAGTTCTTACAGTTGTAGCTTAAACATATTTTAGTTTAATAAATTCTTTCTCTCTCTCTTTCGCTCGATCTCTGTACTGGTTCACTTTCAATGCATTGATTTTAATTGTTCAACCTGCGTTTATATTTTTTAATTCCAAAATCACGTTTGCTACCTTTCAAATTTACATTGTATGTATACGTTTCTTGTTTGCTTTTCGTTTCAGTTTTGTAAAATATTGTTTATGTATTCACAAATATTCAGTGCACAACATCAGCTGTTGAGACTGTTGAGTTGCGATTAACCAAAAGTTCCACTAATCACTGTTGCAATAATTTTTGGATTATAAACAAACAGAAAATGTGTTAAGCGTATTAAAAAGAAAATACAATTTGTCAGCCAATCGAGAACGTCAAAAAGACGTTTCTTTTTCCAGCAATAGTGGAGTCAGCAATGGCACATTTCAAATGCAAAGTTGGAGAAAGCAAAGTCTTGGTCCATCAACAGAGCAAACTGAGTTGGTAAGACAAATTGCAAGCTCAAGTCCCAACTTAGCGGACAACTACAACTATACTCCGTACAACTGTACATTTTCATTCTTATTGATTTGTCCAATCCAAACGAGTTTTGTTAGTTCCACAAGTTGGACTGGGCAATCATTACAATCGAATATCTCAGCTTTCTAAAATGAAATTCCTTTTATTGACGCATATTACAGCATTCAAGTTAAACATTGATTGAAAATAATATGTCGAAAGCAACAGCTTAGTGAAATTTTGGTTAATTACTCGCTTAGTCCTTACAGCAATAAGAATTGTGCCGAAAATACGTTTATGCACGATTTAAATTTGAATTTTGCTAACGTCTGTTAATTTTTAGTGATAATTTTTTGTCTATGTTAAATGTGAGGATTACGCCAAAAATGTACATAAAAACGGAAACTGCTGCAATCTATGCAATTTTGAACTGCAAATTCGAGAAAGGTACATACAATTTTAATTTTATTCTTCACCAAAAACACTGGTTCGATTGTGGTTGATTTCTTATTGAAAATGTTGCCCCATATTTTGTCCAATATTGGTTTTGTTAATGAATTCTGGTGGAATTCACTTTCACTGTAGCTTTTCGTTTGGTTGTCTGGTCATGCCCCACCTTTGGTGTCTGACTGTGTGTGTGTGTGTATGTGAATGTGTTTATGATTTGGATAGAGAGTTTTATTAATTTGATTAGTTGCAGAACTACGATTCGTTTAGATTTTTTTGTTTAGCAAATATTTTATTTATAATTACGTGTATGTATATGTATTTACTGTGTTTTATTACAGCTAAGTAATACTTAATCAGAATTGATTTTCTTGCAGCTCTTATAAGCGCAGTTGTGTCCCAGCTGAAAGATGTGTCAGACTTTCGGACACTGTTTTCATTTTATGCTGCGGCAATAGCGAATCTAATGTATATTCAAATCACACAATACACTAATTTTATTTGCAAGAACGTTTTCACGAGTAGTCTACATGAACGGGAAAAGCCATATTTCATAGAGCAAAAGTCATTTTGCTTGATGCGTTTGGTTGTCTAACACGATTAAGTCCGAGTTTAGTTTGTAAACATTCAACAAGAATATTTATTCGTGTGTAGGAAACGAATAAAACAATCATTTTGAATTTGAATACATAATACAAATGAATCACAAATTAATTAGCAGTTAAAAAAGGTGAGGCAATGTTTTTTGATACCGAAACGATTAGTTGATTGATCAAATTTGTGATAGTTCTGTTTTGCGACAGACAATTTTTTATTAATAAAAAGTATTAATGTTGTGTTTTAACAGAAAATTATCAGATTGATTAATTAGTATCCAAGTAAACATTTCAATCCACTGATAATTCAATAATATTTGTAATATAAAAATCTACCAATCTGACAATTTTATTGAGAAAACATATTTACTACCATCAGTTTCAACATAAATTTGAAAAAATAATTTTACAAAATGTTTATTTTGGGTAATATTAGAAATAAGAAAAACTCTCAGAAACTACAATTCTTGTATAATTGATAATCAAATATTCAAATCTTCGAAATTATAATTAAAAATACACAAATTTTGAAGCGGCATTAATAAATAGTTTAATAAATAAAATGATAAGCAATAATCTTAAATACATTTTAATTGATTCTGGGCAGTGGTGACTAATTGATCATTAATAAAGAGTTGCAATTTTCCCCCGATATCTGCACATGATATTACTCACATATAAACTATGTTGAATCAATACTAATAAAAATACAATTACACCACAAAGTTGACCAATCAAATGAGCGCCACGACACAGATGAAAGCAGAGATGCTGGAACAATGTATGTTGCATTTAGAACTCATAACATTAGTCAGACCGCCAACTAATGCAATCAATCAGTTATATGAATAACTAATATTGGCAATTGATGTCCATTTGTAATACACATTTAGTATCACTTATATTACAATTACAACTAAAAAATATATATTTATGTCAAACTCAACTTTCAGTTAGTGAAGTGAAGTGAAATTTGATTGAAAGCATCAGCGTGTTAATGTATGCGGACTTGGGTTACTGAATGGCTACACTGAGAAAGTGCCAAGCAAAAACAAGCAACATGCAAGGTAAGTGGGATTTCAAAAATCCCATTGGATTCTACATGAAATTGCCTTTCATTAGATGCTTCTGGCTAAGACTAACACTTCGGCAGGTATTTGTGTGAGAGGTGAGGGCCTCACGTAGCAAACAAGCTTTGCGCAAATTGCCCGATTACTTGCAAAGGTTATCATTGCAAAGATTATCGAGGCCAAAGGCGACTCCTAGAAGTGTTAATGAGTTATTAGTTATTCACTAATATAACGATAGGAAAACGTTTTGAATAACCCAGCCACTTGTGCGGCCACGCCACTACGCAAAGCTCTGCGCATCAGTGGTGCAGTGACTCATTCATTCCCCTTTCATTTATTGGCATTCAGTTTTCGCACATTTTCAAGTCGCTAATTAAGAGAATACATCAAAAAGAATCAAAGGCTTAAAGTTAATTTGTTTCCATTTACATAAAGTGGATTGCACTGGATGGGTTGACAACAGTTTAAGGGGATTTTTTTTGGGGGCTTTGTTTATTTTGTTATCCAGACCCGAGCGGAAAAAACTATACTAAAGCAAACATTTGCTTCCAGGTTTTTCGTTTTTTTGTTTCTACAAACAATTGCAATATTTACTGCTATCGCAGTATATTTTTGAAATGTTTGTGCACTTTTGTGTAGCTGCTGTGGGCATAAAACTGTGACTGTGACAGGCAAATCGCACCTTGCAATTCCAAGAGCGAGTGAGCACTAAGCACACATTGCTGTGGAGCATATTGCATTGTAGTTGCAGGCCTGTTTCTGTTGGAAATATATTCTTTTATTGCAAATAAGTCTTAAGCACCAGACCATTATGTTAAAGGGTGACGGCTAACTCGGGCTGACTTTCAAAATTTACCAACACACAGTTTGTATACAATTCAACTTCAGTGTTGAAACTACATCAGATCACACTAAATGTCTTTGCAGATATATGATTTTTGTATTTTGCCATTGTAGAACACAAATGCAATACCGATATTTTGAAAGGAGCGACAGAGTTGGTGAGAGTGGTGGATAAGCAGAACGAAAGCACCCAGAAAGGCAGGAAATACAGGCAGGAAACAATTTATAATTAATAGTTGTTTGAATTTAAAAAAAATTCAACATCCAGTTCATTAAATTCTATTAGTGATGTGCCAATTCTTTTGTTTTTGTTATTCAGAGGGTCATGCATTGTTTATATTTCGTAGTTGGGCAATTTGGAATTCTAGATATTGTGTTCGCATTGCAGTTAATGAGTTGAAAGTCAGCCTTGAATAAAAGTGATAAATGTTAACCGCCTTCGGGGAAACTTCGATGCGGCCGCTTGCAGTTCGCCGGTTTGAGGCACAACGCTCATGTGCACACTTTTGGGCTTACTGTAGTAACTACGCTTACCGTACCCCCTCTAGGGGTATCGTCTAATCGTCTATCATTAGTTATAATGGTTCAAAAAAATGTCATAAAATGCTCGAATAACTTAGAATGGCTACAAATACAAAATACAAATACAATATATAAAATTACGATTAAAAACGAAATATTTAGCAGGACGTCAGGGGTTCAGTTAGAGATTTAACGACAAAGCGTATAATACAATTTCTGTAGCTTACGTTTAGACCTACACAGATGATGGTTGTGATGGTGGTGTTGGTGTGGGCGGTTATGGCTGTGGTTGTGATTGTGGTGGTGGCGATGATAGTGTGCATGATATTGCTGCAAGTGTGACTGGTAGTTATTTACAATCGAGGTGGTGGCCACATCGACTAGAGCCAGGCTTCCCGCTGCAGCGCCAGGCTGCACGTGCAATTTTTGCTTCGAAGCCGCCGTCCTGCGCATGTGTATGTGATTTGTGCTGCGTCGGCGATGGTGTCACTTCTCTTCGTTTGTGTTGTCCGCGTCCGATCTGTTGGTGTTGTTCGCTTGTGGCAGCACGAGTAGCTCGTTTGTTGGCTGTATGTTCGCCGATTGCTGTTGTTGTGCTTGCTGTTCGGATGGGCTTTGTCCTTGCGGCTGTTGTTGTTGTGGTTGCTGCTGGCTAAGTGCGTGTATGTGCTGGCAAAACGCTTGCAGTACTTCAAAGTGGGTCATCAAGTTGGCGGTTTGACTGTCATAGTGTAAGTGCCGTGTTATTGGTGCACCCAAACGTCTTAACATGTCGGTGAAAATTTTCTCCTCTTTGCGTATCCAGGGGCGCCGATCGTCCTGCACCTGATATGGCGTCAGATGCACGTGGATGTTCATGCCTGCAAGATAGGGAGAACGACGAAAATGTCAATAAAACGAGAAGCAATAGATGGCAATTCAAACTATACCCATGCGCGTTAGTGTCTCCAGCAGGCTTCGAGAAGTAATCCATGTGTTCTTTTGGCCTCCGTGGCCACCGTCCAGCCAATACATGTCTGTGATGCGCGATAGCAGGCGAATCATTGTGCTGTCGTCAGGCGTGAGGGTTTTCAAATAGTGAAATTCGTAGATGAACTAAAAGAAAAATGTGTTTAGTTATTGCACTGACTTGCCGATAATGCCATTAGCTATTCGTGTGCACGCGAAACACCAAAGTTCTCAATTGTACACAAACTTAATGACCTATGTATGCAGTGTAAAACAGGGCGATTTTTACACCAACTACCACTCACTTGATTGAGGACAACACAGCCCTTGCTGAATCCAATCAGCACCAATTTGGCTTTGTCCAAGTTCAAATTTTCGCGCCACCACAGCGGATTGGCGTTTTGACGAGTCGGTTGCGATTGCTGCTGTTGTGTGGATTGCTGTGGCTGATGTTGCACTGAGCAATCATTCGTATTGCTACTGACATTGTTAAAGTGCTGCGAATCATTCGACTGCGCTGGCGGTTGCTGCTGTGTTGTGTTGGTGGCCGCATTGGCAGCGGTATTGTTCGTTGTGGCATTGGCGTTTGGCGACTCTTCGGCACCAGCTGCTGCAACCTTGGTGCTACCAGCTACGTTCGGAAATATGACAGCTCCATCTGCGTCGACCGTGACATTCTCCTGCACTTGCAATATGTCAATGTCCATTTCCTGGCTGCTGTCGCTGGCAGTCGACGACGATGACGACGAGTCGGAGGAAGCGGTGGAGAGCGTAGATGAGACCAATGCAGCAGCGGCAGCTACAGCAGCTGCTGCTGCTGCCGCTTGCGCCGCCTGATCCATTATCTCATTCTCCGGTATGGAGATCAGCCGTTGTGAGAGATTCTGCAGCAATCTATTGAAACGAAAGATCAACAATAAAGGCAATGACTCGGTGTGTTCAACGACTTTACATACTTTTCCAAGTGCTGAAGTGCGTGATTCATGGGCGTGTGGTCAGGAACGCCGGCATTATTGCCACGCACAAAATTATCGAAGCAGCTAAAGGTTTTGAACTCCATTCTGCAGATTGAAAAGAGACTCAAGTTAAATCACAACGATACATTAAAACGTACACGAAGACACTCACCTCACTGGCCGAATGACAATAATGTGCGAGCGTGGAAAAGCTTCCCGCAAGAGAATTGCCGAATTCTCCAAATTGTACTTCATGTACCCGCGGCTATCGCGATTCGTTTCCATGCTCTCCGGAAAGTCCTGCAAAAAACAAGAAAATTCAAAAAAATTGCAATCGGTATATTGTTTTTGTTGATGGCCAGAACTTTTTAATGTGAATTACTTATGCTTGTCCGGCCTTATTGGCAGCGTGCCAATATTTTTCGTGTTCAAAATTTTACATTTTTCTTTAATATTTAAGGCAAACTAAAATGCGTTATTTATAACTATAAAAAAATTAATACAAGAAAATAGACCAATTGGCGGACAGCTGTGTCTTTTGATCAGCAATAAGTTTATTTATGAGATTAGCATGATTTAAATTAATTTCGATATGGGCTTCGCTCAGACGAAAGCGACCACGAATATTCACTTTAATTCATGATTTCTTCTGTTGACTTGTTTATGGAGAACAAAAAGGGGTCGCCGTTCGCTCTAAGATGCCACTATACACGTCTCTACATATATATGAAGAGTTATTGTGGCCGCATTGGTCAACGTGCACAGACTAATTTATGATTTATAAACTCATGATGCTGCGCCAGCACTGCCAGCCAACTAAACAAACACTCGAAATGTTTACGGCACAATTACGTGCCTCACAATTACCTGCACATCGCCGCCGAAATAAACAATCGCCGTGGAATCCTCGGCATTCTCGGCCGGTTGCCGTATGGGCGGGCAGTACACGATATCATTTGCCCGATTTTGGAAACCGGTCACAGCGAATATTCGAAAGGGTCCAGCTGACGTGCTCGGTGTGCATAGACGATCCGCGCTGCCGCCAAGCATTACCCCGAAGTTTGTGACACGTTTTTGTAATTTCAAAAAATTATCAATGATTGCCTGCAACGAATTATAAAGAATGTTTTAATAAGTTTGAAGCAAAGTGAATATTGCAATCAATAAAGTAGTTTGTTAATGAAGCTTATTTTAATAAGAAATGAATTGTATTAAATTTAATATTTAACAAAAATATTAAGAATGAATTTCTTCGCATTCAGCATTGGCGATCAACATCTTCATTTTAAGTGCAGATTATAGTGTCAAGAAAAGCACTCGAAGCATTTGAAATATTTAATTTATCTCATACTGAGAGTAATTCAAGGGTGAAATATCAGAGCAAATAGTTCATTGAAAGTGGACAGTCATAAGGGGAAAAGTAGCTTCAGAACGACTGTCATATTTAAACATTTGGTTATAGCTGCCTTGGCCAAAATTTCATTGTTATGCTGCATTTCATATTTTATGTTAAAAATTGATTAAGAATTAGCGTTTCAAGACACTAAGTTGTCATTAAATTGTTATTTACAATTAAGTTAGGAAGTGATATATAAACGAAAACTTGTATTTACTGATAAATTGTTCGATTAAATCGTTAGTTCCACTGAACAAAGATTTGTGTATATCTTAAAACCATTTTTTATTGGTAAATTGTTCAGTTAAATCGTTGAACAAAGATTTGTGTATATCTTAAAAACATTTGATAGGTCATTTAGCAGTCTTGTCTCACCTTTTGAACTCCGCAAGCCACAAGCCCATTTACACACACACACACTAATGGCCATAAAATGTTTAACTTAAATAAATCTATGTGAATGATTGCCAACTAAATGACGACCAAAGGTCGTTAACTTAAATCTCAACCCACAGTCCATTTGTTAAAAATAAACAAACACGTCCTGCCCCATGTCATTCACATACTTTGGCTAATTATTAAATACTAATCTGCAAAATGTCTATTTACGCCGCATCCGATCGGCTCGAAGAACTAGTAGTAGTCGTCGTCGTAGATGTCACGATTGCCGCAGCAACCCACGAAACGCGAACGCGTGTCCTCCAGACACAGCTTGGTGTCCTCCTTCATTTCCTTGATTTTGACGCAGACCTCCTCGCGCATCAGATTGTAGCACATTGACACCAGACCCATACCGATCAACATGTAAAAGAAGTTGATGGCCAGCTTAGAGTTCTGATCGGTGATCAGCTGCAGCTCGAAAACCTCGTTTGGATCGGCAGCTGCGTCCTCCTTTACCTTAGATGTGGCTGCATCGATGTCGGCCGAGGTCACCAGCGAAGCACCCGGCACAAAGTCGCCGAAACCGATCTTGCACAGTGACGTCATGCAGAAGTAGAACGAGTTGAGGAACGACCACTTCTCCCAGTTGGCAAACATTATGGTGCCGGTCAGTATGTAGAATATGATCACCCACAGACAGGCAGTCGACGGCACAATGACCTTCTTGCGATGCATCGTAGTCAGGCTGCCGTTCTCGAGCGCATCGAGCCGCCGCGAGTCGGCGAGTTCGCGATCCTGCGCGCACTCGTGCATGCTGCGGTAAAGGAACTTAAACGAGCGCGCCAGCACTTTGCCCATGTTTAGAAAGTACAGAATGTAGAGTGGAATGCCGAATGTGGCGTAAATGACAGTTAAACCTTTGCCCCACGGCGTGCGCGGTACCATGTTGCCGTAGCCGATCATTGTGATGACCGAGAGACAGAACATGAGCGCCGCTGGAAACGACCAGATCTGGTCGGGCGTGCGGCCGCCGTAGCCGTTCTTGATCAGCGCAGCGATCTCCACCTGGTACTGCTGCAGCACGGCGTCCGTCTGCAGCTTCCACTGGGGCTGATCGAACGTGTTGAACTGCTCCGTTATGTACCACAGATCCTGCGAGCAGTTGTGCCGCAGTGCGGTCACATGTGCCGCCGTCTTGTCCACATACTCGCGTTCGATGTTCATGAAGGAGAATGCGCCGCAGATGGTATAGAACACGATTAGCGCCCCCACGCCCACTTGCGTGCACATAAAAGTGACGAAATTGCGACAGCAGCGCTTCACTTGCTTTCGCGGCTGGTTGCTGGGCGACGACGACGAGTTCGATGAGCCCGCGCGACTATTGCGCTGCGAATTTCGCAGCGATTTGGACATGTTGACTGGCTGACTGGCGCGAAGCGGCGCGTTGGCACTTACAAGGCGCACAGCTCAAATTTCGGGGCTGCGTTTCTTACACCAATTGCACTATTTGGCCCATTATTATGTAACTGTTCTTTGCGTATTCGACGCGATCAAGCGGCAGTGAATTGTAGCAAGAAATATGGCAACAGCGGCACACAGGACACATCAAAACGATCTGTGCGGCTGCAGCATTTAATGGTTAATTATAATTTCGACATTCGCATTCATTAATTGAACGAAAAAGCTAAAAATAGTTGCTGCGCGGCGCGACACGACACGGCACACAACGGACCAGCGGTTTCCGCATCGAAACGTCTGCTCCCGAATAAAAGCGGCAACTAACTGCAGCATCTGTGCTGAGTATTGTGCGATCTCTGCAAACACCCAGAATGTATACGAATACTTTCTGCTGCTCACATTTTGGGGATTGTTTACGTTTTGTATGTGGCAATGCGCATCGAAAATGCTGCCGCCGTGTAATAAACACTAAGCATGTCGCGGTCCAATCGGGATTGCTGCATGAAGCTAAAGCAAAAGCGACAGCAATTCAATAAGATCGATAAACGAACTGCTCAGCGTAGAACTGACTTGTTGGAAAACATTGGCAAAACAGCAACGGCGAGAGAGGCCAAAACAATGTTTATGCTGCAACGAATGCAAAGTTTGTGCTCTCTACTCCACTCTTCATAAAATTGCACGCGCCTCGCAATTGGCAGAGAGAGAGAGCTGAGAAAGCGTCAAAATAAAAATGTAATGGCCAAACGGAAATTGGGAAAGCGTTAATTGAGAATACAAACAGTTCAGACAGTCTTGTTTGGCTAGGAAACAGAACCGCTGTGAGGGTCTGAGTGTCATCTAAGTTTATAAAATAATGACGTATAGTTATGCACAGCACAGTTTCCTTGTAGGTCCTTTTCAAAGACATGACTGCCATAAATTATCTAAATACATAGTTCCTTTGGATAAATTATTATTACTATTATTGATGGGGACGATGCACTGCGACCTGTAGATCTATTGTGGCTTCTTCTTGGACTTCAAAGACTGTCAGTGAGTCCCAGTATCCAGGAGGAATTTAAGTATGCTTCCTACACCTCTGGATACCCTGTCCGTACCTGGTATAAGATGATCCCCCAGGTGTTTCTTTCTTTTATGCATGAGTACAGTAGGCATAGTATGTGTAATGCAGTCTCGTTTTCCTGTAAGCAGAACCTGCAATACCCGTTTTCGCAGATTCCTAGTTTGGCTAGATGAAAATTCAATCTGTAATGCCCTGTTAGCATTCCCGTGATAATCCTTAGATTATTCTTTGATGGGATCATGCATTTCTCGGATCTTTTCCTATTGTAGGACCCGATAACCATTTTAGAATGCTCTAGACCTGGTAGCTTTTCCCAGTATTGATTCCTTCTGGTTAACTCGTCCTTTCTCGTTAGAATAGAAGAAGCTCCTTCTCCCAAACCACAAAAGGGTTCAGGGCCGACAAAGGGTGTGGAAGCTTCCCTCCTTGCCAGTTCGTCGGCCCGTAGAACAACTGAATTCTATCTGAAAAATTTCAGAAATGTCAAAATATCGTACTTGACTCTGATTACTTTGAAATAACATAGTATTCTATCTGAAATACATTTTCTGAGTTTGATAAGTTCATATGAGTAGAACCCAGCCCGTACTTCATATCCGGACACCTACTACAGATTGGTCAAAAGGTTAATTATATCTTTAAAATAACAAATAAGTTAGTTTAACAAACAACAACAAAAAACATGAGAACATGATGTTAATAACAAATAATATAATGAATTAGTATTTGCGAAAATGAAGATAACGAATATACGATGAAATATTAAAATGAATCTTTAACCCTAATTCCCAAAATTTTAAAAGTAACGTAAACCCAGAAGTGAGACTGTCAGGCTTATATGAGCTAAATTACTGAAAACATTTGTTTAAAAAGTACAACAACTGTCTAAAATGTTAAATTTATAAATGAAATATAATTCTAACATTTCATTAGAGGATTACAAAAAATAACGGGATCGAAAATCTTTTGAATTTATCACCATTTGAAATCTTTAGTGAGACTGTGAGGCTCACTTCTGAGAATTAGGGTTACGACGCAGAAGCGAGTTGCTTTTTTGCGAACAGCTGGTTCGAGAGTTAGGGCTGATTTAGTCAAGATTATATAAAAAAGAGTTATTTTTAGCAACGCAACTTCCACGTGGTCGAAAAAATGACCATGGAATGTAAGCAAACCTCCTCAAACAGTTTCTTTTGGTTGGTTATTTACTTAGAGTCACCTACAACACGAGTGGTTGCGGGAAGCCAGCCCTTTGCTTTCTTTGAACTGTCAAGCAGATTATTAAGTTAGATTAGATTTAAGTTGAAAAAAGTGTTGTTTGGATGAATAATGAACACGCAATGCAGTAACAATGAAATTTGGTGCAGCTACAGCCAGGCTTTTGTTTGCATCGTATAATGAACACAATTACTGAGTTCATAATGAAGATTGCAGTTCGTTGGCGATTATGTACAGTCGCTTTTAGTTCAAGCTGTATAAATGATTTTTACGATTCCATATTAGAACATACCCCTTGCAGATTCATGACAGTTCGCCTTATTGACAGACAGTGCATTGAGCCAGGCACAACAATACGAGCGCCTAGTAAGATCGGAATCCAACACACTCTGCAGAACGCAAAACATAGTTAAGAATGCACTTTGAAAATTGAAATTGCAATTACCAAGAAACTTGCTTGCTTGAAGCTTGGGTCTATGCGCTTTTCTGTTGGCCAACACAACTATTTAAATGTATGGGAAAAATTTTTAAATATTAGAATTTGTTTACATTTTTCAATGATGCACGAATCAAAACACATTGGTAAACAGATTTCGAGTAATGTCGCAAAAAAAAGGGATGAGGCCGCTTAAAAGTGGCAGTATTCCGAAGATAAAGCCACTGCCAGAGGGGTTGGGAGGGGGTGTGCAATGTTGTCCCATGCCGGGCAGTAAGCAACACGGTGTCGCGCCGATAATGGCGCTACTGCAACACTGCAAGTACAGCGCGCACAGTTCGGGCAGGGGCGGTGAGGGAGTAACGACGGCGGCGGCGGCGACGACGACGACGCGTACCCCCCGCAACCAACACTCAGCTTTTCGGGCACTTTTCCTGCAAATGTTGCGCCAATTCCACAACCTCTACGAAGACAAAACGAAAACAGGGCCGATGGTAGGAAAATGCACAATTTACTTACGGCGTTTATTGAAACCAAGGGCAAGAAATGAACGAATGTCGCGGTCGCCGCGACGTTTTCTCTCCTGTCAGAAATTCCACCTTGGTCACGACTGGGGCCTGTTGGAAAAAAAATTGGGTGTAAAAAATGTCGCGATTGTCGGATGACAAATATCCAAGTGAAGTGTTGCTCGCAGGGAGCGACAATTCTGATTTGCGAGGGATAATTCACAAATTTCGCAACTCGTTTGCGGACAATTTTTCGTCTGTTTTGGGCGACAAATTGTCCCGCTCAACTACGTACTTTTTTCGCTCGCCAAACAACGCGAATGTTTTAGCAATTTCGAAATATCCGAATTAATTACACTCGATTGCACTTGAATTGTTCAATTTACTATATTTTCACAATTTTATGCTATTTTTGCAATGCAATTTTTCCAACAAAATCGGAACTTTTCTCTTTTATGAGTATTTCTTATTCGGCTCACTGTGGTGCTGCCAGATTTTCATTACTCGATGACAGCCGAGTAATTTATACAAAGATTTCGTGCGATGTTTCAGTACTCAACTTGTACAAAAATTTATAAAAGTGTTTACTCTTGAAAATTATGATAGGAAAGAAATACGACAGATAAAGGTGCACAGAATGTTCATAAAAAAATTTAGTTTTGAGAAACATAAATTCAAAGTTCATTGGTTGGATGTGTAGTAGAAGCGATTGGCAGTTTAGGGAAAATTACATAAATATTAAAAAAAGATTGAGTGTTTGAAAAGCAGTAATGCGATTGATTTAATTTAGTAATAAGAGTATTTACTTTCGTATTGTAATGGTTTTGCAAAGTTCCTTGTTTTATACTTATGGCAGCATTGGCCTGGTTCGCTTTTGGGGTGAACATTGCATGCTTTGTTGGCGTTACCAGACTTTATGGATGATTTTCGTGAAGTTTTAGAAACTTTCTTATAGTATAATTTTAGGGGTAGACTAGAAATCGTTTTTCGTTGGGCTTAAACGAGAACGATTTTTGCTTGGATTTGATTAATTTTTGAGACATTTTGAATTAATAATTTTACAAATAATCGTTTTAAGTTTCATGAATTAATGCCGTAGTATATTTGTGATAATTAGTTAGGAGGTGTTTCGTTGACGTCAAGGTCAAAGGCCAAGGTCAGAAAAGTTTGCTACGATTCTAGAACAAAATAGTTGTAGTAATTTTGAACTGAAGAGACTACATTTTGTTGACGGTCAAGACCGTTGGAGGACAGCTCTTTTGCTTTTTATCTAACCAGTTCGTATGGTCGCAGCTATTCTTAACCCATTGCTGCCCAATGGGTAAAATTTACCCATGAAAATTGATTTTTTTTTAAATCACAAAAAAGTCAATGTTTGAGATCTCTCAAAACCATTGATAGGGATAGTTAGGGTAAAGATGAAACTACTTTAACCTAGTGAAGGTCACCCTAAAATTTCGGCATCTAGCTAGAGTTACCATACTCCAAATATAGTGAATTTTTCGAAGGTGGAAAATGTGGCGAAACGTAGTG
This sequence comes from Melieria omissa, assembly GCA_963971225.1. Lineage (NCBI taxonomy): Eukaryota > Metazoa > Arthropoda > Insecta > Diptera > Ulidiidae > Melieria > Melieria omissa. The sequence continues at coordinate 6,636,034 of OZ020267.1, forward strand.
GCCTTAGAACTTAACAAAAATCTGCCTAACTCACCTGTAAAAATACAACTTTCGTTCACGTGTTTAGCTGATCACTTCACAAAGTATAGAAAAAAGTTACTATTGCTGCGTAATGGGTACAAAATACCTAATGAATATCTCAGCAACGTGCAGAGATATAAAGCTGAAATTTTGTTTCTGATCATTTTGGGTCACTTCTAGGTCGTGCATGAAATTTTATCAAAATCGTATGGGCGGAACTGGTACCGGGCAGCAATGGGTTAAGCGAGATTTTTGAGATGCTGTCCTTACAGTTTCAAATGACAGGTGTATTTGCATTTTCCAGTAGTTTACTTACATTTTGCCTCTTAATATTTTTCTGAAGCTGTAACTAAAACAGCTTCCGGTTACCTTGAACTCTTTAGCACCTAAATTTAATATGTTTGTACGTCACAGCTGGGGCGACCGACCTATGCACATATATCAAGGCAGCTTATAAGGGACAGAGCCTGGCTTCGTCCAAACAGTGGTCCCTGAGTCGAACTTCCGTTCGACAGCTGGTTGGAGTCATCACTGAACACTGAGTTATTGAGTCTTTGCTCATCTGTCACTTTTGGCCTCTCGTGCAGTGATGTCTGTAGAAGCTGTGGGGACACTTCTTGTGCTACCGTTCGGTTCTGCAGGAACACCGACTCCTGGCATTAAGACTCCTGACAAACCTGGGTGGCTCCGCAAAAGTCGAACATCGGATCTGTAATTCCTCATTAAAAGGTCGAACTGGTTTGCCACGGATGGAGACCGTTGCAACCACCAACCAACGCGTTGGTTAGTTTTAGAGGAAAACAAGAAGAGAATCACAATGACTCACTTTGGTCTCCGATTGGAAGTGTGGTCTGTACAGCACACCTCCATCTCCACTTCACCCAACCTTACCTTCTCTAAACAGCTGAGTTGGGACTTTGTCATCGCTATTAATTAGCTCTCAGACGTTCTTCATTGCTTTACGTAAAAAAACCATTGTATTGTCGTTTGTGATTGCTTATGCTCCAATCAGGAGATTTCAAATGTTTTTGCAAATTTTTCTAATTTTAAACTTAATTAATAAAGTCAATTGAGTGGCATCAGTGGCGGATTCAGGGGGTGTTTTGGGGGTTGAAACCGCCCCCCCCGAAATATTTGGATCGCCTATAAAATTACATAAAAATTAAAAGCCATTTTACAAATATTAAAGAATTACTTTTTGAAACCCTCCCGAAATCTTTTTCTGAATCCGCGCCTGAGTGGCATAACTGCAAATTAAGTACAAAATTAATTTAATATTATTATTTGTTCAGAATTTTTATGCACAAAGCAATTAAAAAAAATGGAATAACGAGCAGTCAAAAGCAGATAAGAAATAATTTTAATATCATAATAATAAAATATTTTTTTTATCTGGCCGTGTTACAGTAATGTTACAAACCCTAAAGTTTCACTATTATTGTTAGATGTGAACATGATGGATCGACACAAACAGTGCTTCACGCGAAAGCAAACAATTTTATGAACACGTTATGTTTGTTTACTTTCTTAGCGCCACAAATTTAGTGTACAACATTTTCTGACAACAAAACAGATTTGATTTGCAAAAAGGAAATTGTTTCGAAATTGCAAAATACATTCCAATCTCTTTAATAAAAGATTTAAAAATCCTTAAAAAATGTAAAAAAAGGTATTTTTTAATTGAACAGGAGCTATAGGAAAAACAACGTTTTGGTTGACCGATAAAGGGTTAAGTCATTAAAGAGCGAATAGTTTCCTGAGAAAGTGCTTATGTTTTGAGTTTGAGAGTTTATTTTTTAAGTTAAAACTCCCACAAATGGGAGAATCGCATCCACTTGACTCGTTCCTCTTCCTCTTCCTGGTAAAAATGGCTGCCTGAAATAGTGGAGCGGATGCATATATGCAATGAAAGCTTGCATGCATGTGTAAGGATCTCTTAAGGAAAAAAGATGCGCAAATACTTACGTGTCACTGATAGAGCCTTTGAAAAGAAATAAACTCAATCAGTCAATGTTTGCATTAAATTTTTATTTGTTTATTTTTCGAATTTACTTAATGAAATTGTTTTTTAAAAATATTTTATTGAAGCTTTTGTACAATTTTTAAACTACTAATTTCTTTGATTTTTGCATCAAACCAATTTTGTTAATACTTGATACTGAAATTCTAAAATAAAGACCCAGCCACATACTTACGTTGTTTTTTTATTGAAACCGTTGCATTACCCATTTCGCCATCAAAGTGTCTCTTTCAACCTACGATCTGCAAACATTCAATGTGCGATAACCAATGGTCTGACTTTCGTTTGGCTATCAATTGTTTACTGACAAACAACTCTTTGATGCTCTGTCGGTGGTACAGAATACAAATAAACCTAACTATATGAATTGTGCTTCCGTTGTGGGGGATAAGTAGTGTGATGGACGCAATTATTTGACCATTCGTTAAAAACCACTTAACTTTGCTGTTATTTACTTCACTTACTTTACTTTGCTGTTACTACTTAATGAATATTTACAAACATATTTTTACTGTCTTTGCTTTTTATTATTATTATTTTTTTTTTAATTTTATTTTCATTTATTACGTTGGTTTCTGTTTCTTTACGCAGCATCAAAGTATGTTTTATTTGAATTTGAAATATTAGTACATAACTACAAATACAAATACTAAGTAAATAATAGTTTTTGATTTGATTTATTTGTTTGTTTTGTGAATTGAGTTGATGTTTCGATTCATTAGTAGCGATAATGGAATAAAATTGCAATATTTCGATTATGTACTACAAGTATTTGAAATGTGTTGACAAGTTTCTAGATATTCTGCTCTCAGTATGTGTTTTTGTTTTTCTTTCATTGAAATGCATTTCAAACAAGAAGAAGAGTGCTGCACTTGTTTTATATCAACTATACACATTATATTTTAAAACCCTGCACTCTATTGGGTTGTTGTGCCCATAGAAGTTTGTCATTAGAGGAAGGAAGTGGTGTCTAGACGGAATAATATCGTAGGAAGTCATGCATGGAAATCAAGTCAAAATTAAAGAAATTACAACTGAAATATTGAGCACGATTTGTATGTGATTTAATTGTATAGTAAGTATGTACAAATGTATTTGGGACAACATTTTGAGTGAAGAATCAATAGCACAGGTTCCGGTGCAGAGATGTGGATAGGTTAATCCAGACTGACTGAAACACGCGCAATCTGGATGAAATCTATTTAGTGGTTAGAAGTATATCATCATCATCATTTACTTTTTCCCAATACATTATGAAATTTCAATTTTATCTTAAACATCACTGTCGATTTGACTTAAATGTAATTGGTTTGTTTGTATAGTTGCTGGTAAATATTTTTTAAATACTGAGTTTTTTTTGAAAGATTTATTAATATGAAATTCATTCATTCATTCATTAGTATTTTATGTGTTCATCTTATTTAAGTTGTAAGTAGTTGGGTAGAAATTCAATTATTTGATGTAAAATGTATGAGGAAATTGTATTTTTATTTGAATTTATAATTGAAACACAAATGAAGTAGGAAGAGAAAACCTGTCACAAACACTTATTGTTATTGTTTTTTACTTTGCGATAATTCTTTTTTGTTAGAGTTTTTTTAATTTATGAAAAACTTTCATTATATTGGATTATCCCATAAGTAATGTGAGGTTTTGTGGGTCAAAATTGATAATTGTGTTATATTACTGTTGTATGTGTTTAGTATTTATTATATTGCTCACTCGAAGCAGAAAAAAACACTATCGCAACTTGGAAAGGGTACAGGGATGTGGGCAGCTGAAGATGTTTATTGATGCGCCTTAACCCAGCAGGAGCAATGACTGAGGTTCAGCACACGTCAACCAATTTGGGGAAGTATCTCGGCCATTTGAAACATGTGTCTAGAAGACGAGGACACTGCTGCTGGGTTTCAGACGTTTCAGGCACAGTTGCTTTGACAAAATGGCTCCGGTGGAGGATTAGCAACTGGAACTCGAGTTACCAGACCCCCTTTGGTTTCTAGAAGCGACGGACCGACTAATAAAAGATTAAGTGATATTGAGGACCGCAGAATTTCTAGATCTATTCCAAGTAGTTGCGAGCCCGGCTCTTGTTAGTCAAAGACTGGTACCAAAGCTGGGATACAATGGACCAAGCAATGTCTGCTTGGTTATGCTCATTGGAATTTCCTTTTTTTTCAATTTTTATCTCAGGAAATGCGGAAATTGACCGGAAAGGCTTAAAACAGAAAACTACGATTTAGCATGGAGTAATCAAAGAAGCATTCCCGGTATATATTTATTATGGAAGTTGGTTCAGAAAAAAACTGCAGTAGTAAAACGATGTTAAATTTATGATGACAGCGTAATAAGTGTGAGTCAGGGTCAAAGATGGTTTCAGCATCTTTGATCTGGGAGTTATAGCTTTGACAAGATTAACCTGGGTGGGCTGTGAAGTAAGCTGTTAAACCAATTTGCTATAAGGATCTGTACAGTGAGGAGCCAACACGACCGAAAGAAGGTCTTGTGAAAATTGGGCAACTTTAGCTATTGTCAGATGCCCATATTGCCCGGAGGAATCTGAAAAAAACTGCAAGTGTTCTTCTTGGCCGCCTTAGATTGTCACCTATTCAGTAGTCTGCAGAATCATTTGAATAGAACAACCATCTGAATATCATGTCATCAATCAATCATTAACCTATTGATGAGTATTTCAATCAGAAACCCAACATTTTCTATGACTATGAAATTAAAAATTTTCGAATTAGTTGGACAGAAGTACTGAATAATATTGGATATTTTACTCTTCTTAAAACCGCCTTTAGATTTTTTTTAGTACTTTTACCTCCAACCAAAAACTTCATTACTTATGGGATAATTATGTATTTTGCAACTAGTTTTTATATGTTGTTATTAAATATTATAAAAGATTTTGTTTTATAAAGTTTTTCTTTTATTTTACTATATTTTTATATTATTAATTTTTGTTTTTATTTTAATTAATACTCCAATTTCAAAATATTAAAATTTTTTATATTTTGTTGTTTAGAGTTTAAAAATGTTAATAAGCATTTTCATTAGCTCAGCGCATCAGTTTTGTTTTTCTCAAATTTCACTGCTTTATCATATTAAATTTTATTTTTATATTATTTATTATTTTTTTTAGTATTTTAATATTCCAATTTTAAATATTTAAATTTTTTAAATTTTTCTGCTCAGAGTTTAAAAATTTTAATAAGCATTTTGATTTGCTCAGCGCATCAGTTTAGTTCTTCTTTATTTTCACTGCTTGAGTACAATATGTATGCATGCATGTATTTGTTATATATATGTAATACATATATGTTTTATAAAAAGTAGAATAAAGAGTTTATCATTTCATTATTCATATTGAATAAATTTTTTTTTGCTTATCATGAATCTCGCTCAATCACTTTGGCCCGTCGATTGGGCCGGAGGGCGAATCGTCAAGTCAGCCTGTAGTCTTTAAGCTGCAATACTAATCTTTAGTGGCATCGACTAACAGCACAAATGTTTTGCCATGCTCGTACAATTGCAAAATAAGATTAGTACTCTAGGGTTAAGTTGATTGAGTGCTGAATGTAGACAGCAACACTGCACCACAGGCCCACACGGGCCACTTCAATCACAAATTGTGCTTCTGCTTCTGTTTACATTACGCTTTCGATTTTGTACAATTGAAACTCTTTAGCGGACATATAAAAATATATATGGTTCAAAAGTGTACGTATGTACGTATGTGTATGCACATAAATATATGAAAATATGTGTAATGTATTTACTTGTTGTATGTGTCCAATAATTTTGCTTCTACTGCATAATTTTGATAATTCCTAACTATTTACGTCTAAAGGTTTGAATGCAGCTCAAAGGGCGCCGAAATGAGAAAAAATACGAAAATATTTAACAATTACGTATGCAACCCTTGCACAACAAATTTGTCAAACAAACTTCGATTTTTGTTTTTATATTTGTCATGCAATTTTTAAATTTCAATCCAATTTGTCTGTAGAAGAAATGAAAAACCGTTCGAAAAGAAAATCACCTACAGTGGAACCGCAAACCTAAAACTAAGTGTTAAATTAAAAAACGCAAATCTAGACAACAATCCGAGTGACAACGAAGTTCATTTACATTTTTTATTTCAATTGTTTAATTTCTTAATTTGTATTTTATTGACTTTATTTTAATTATGATTTCAGTTTTTTTTTTGGTACATAATTCGTGTATTTGTAGCGACTTAACATACAAATTAAAACTCACATTCATATACTAACACATCCAAGCTATGAACTAAAGATTAACAAAAATGAAAAGCATAAAAAGCCTAAAAATTAAAAAATATTTATATATATACCTATATATTTTAAATTGTATGTATGTATGTATAATCAAATTTAATGATTGAGGTGGCAATTTACAAGAAAAAAACAAAAATAAACGTACATTTATTTTTTGTATTTATTTTTATACATTTTGTGTTTGAGATGCTAGCCGAAACAGAATTTTGTTCTAAACAAAAAATAATTAAAAAAAACAATTTGCAACAAAAAGCTGAAGCAATTTTTTCGAATTTTTTTTGGGATAAACTTTCATGTTGTTGCTTTTGAGGCGTTAAAAAGCAAATGTTGCCATTCTTTCTTCTTCACTTTAGTTTTTGTTTATTCAGAAAATATCACATTGATGGATTTTTAGATTTTTATTTTTTGGACTTTTCGACGTGGTTTTTTTTTGTTTTAAATTTCGATATAGTTTTAATTTATATTTGTCATTTAATATAAATAGAATTATTTTGCTTGCTTTTTGTTTTGCTGCATGTATTTCCGATTTCTTTTTGTTGTTGCTTTTCTTTGCTTCATCACTAAACTAAACTAAATACCAAAAATAATAATTTTGAATATCACAAAATGTTTATTTATTTAAATTTTTTATGTTTTTCAATTTTTTTCAAAATTTTTTTATTTTAATTTTTTTATTTTGGTTAGAGTTAAAATTGAATTTTTCCATACATTTTAAAAAAAGTTAAAAACTAAAAAATTAAAAGAACCAGGACAGCCTACATGCTGCCGAGAGAACACTAAAGCTTAGATTAAAAAATTAAAATTACCAAAAAAAAACAATTAAAAAATAGGATTCCTTTGAAGCGAGTGCTAATTTCTTCCATTGAGCGAAGTTACAGCGCGTGTTGTTTTATTAGATAATGTTTAGTATGTGCGTATGTGGTATAGATTTGTTTTCACCTTAGCAAATTGGCACTGGGCAAGTGCACAAATACAGGGTGGCCTCATATGTTTGGTTACTCTGAACGTTCATTGCATTTGGTGTGAACAAACAACGAAGGTTTGGTGGAAAGTGGCACAGATGCGGTGCAGGTCGCTCAGGAAGAGCTAAAAACAGTTAGTGTACCAGTAAACAGGCATTTGGCACCACTGTGCTTTCAATCTTGTTGGCTTGATTTCAATTTTCAATCAGATTGATTAAATGATTAATTTGTTTTAACTGTTTTCCTTGCCACCTTAAACCACAAATGGCATTTACACTATGAACTTTCATTGTTGATGGAAAGAAAAACAAATACGAATTAGTTGTTCTCTACAAAATACAAAATAATAGTTTGTTTAGATCTCTAAAAAAAATTTAAAAATTACAAACAATTACAAAGTATTATAGAATTGTTGAAAGCACTCGTAACTAAACAAAGAACACTTATCAACACTTGGACTATCAGTTAAAATTATTGATTTCATTTCATATTTAAAAAATAATCGTAATCATAGAATTAAATCTTCGTACTCCTTCGACCGTTACGTCTTCGATTAATATTAAAACTGAAATGCATTTGAGGTATATTGATTTTTGTTTGTTGTTGCTGGTGTGTGTGTGTGCTAATTGCAATCTTCATCGTCACAATTAACACTGACTTAAAATTAATAAAAATATATATATATATATATGTATATGTATGTATATAGTAAAATTAACACATAAATGACCTAAACGACAAGTGTTGACATTTATAATAATAATATTTATGACAATAATAGTTGCAAATAACATAACTTACGCACAAAATTAACACACGCGCAGCGAGTGGAAGGCAATTATGACAACGAATACAAAATATTGTATGCAGCCCAGTGTGAAAAGAGCAGCGAACCAGGACCAGCTGACGTTGAAGAAGCGGTGACTGCACTAAGTTGTTGCTCAACTCAGTTTCGGCCTCAGAAATGTCAAATTCGAAGCTTCCAACCAGTTTGTGTACAATAATGAGCCTTTCTTATTTTTCTCTATATAGATTTGAAAGTTGTAGTTGTGTTAATATCAAATTGTAATTATTTGAAAATTTCTTTCTAGAAATCATAGTTTCATTCAGAGACCATAACTTTCAAGAAAGCATCAAGCGTTCTTTACTTGAACCCAAGTTATAGTTCACTTTTGTTTCGTAATATTCCATTATGAACCTCCATTTTGACTGGCAAGAGAACAACCATTTATGTATTTGGAAGTCGCATTTGGTAAACATTCCATAAACATTTCATAAAATCGACACAATTTACCCACTTGCAGTTCTCTTCAGGTTTTTAGAGTAGTATCTATAAACTTGGCAGATTCGATAGTCAGACCTGAGCTCCGTTTGTTGACCACAGTTTACAAAGTCTGCGTTTCTCGACAGCCGAATATTGGCGCAGCTTCGTAGTGGTTGTTGAAAAAACTGGAACTGAGGTGCCAATTCCAAATATGGACTCTATGGCACAGTGTTCGTTGTCCAAGTGGCTGCCTGGCAGAACTACGATTCAGATGTGGGATATTTTATATGATCAAGTGGCCTATGGACGATACTGTTGCACAGTGTTTTTATAGTTTTTAACTGTTTTAAGTTTGGTTCGTAGAATGAACTGTTTTTTTTAGTAGAAAGAGCTTCTTCTCTATTATCCAGTGATCGTTGTTTTGTCACTGCAAGGATAAGGTTCAACGACTTTGATCTTTCTATCCAGCGCTATCCACAAGCAAATTGCAGTGTTTTTGTAGTTCTTGAACTGTCTTCAGTTCGGTTCGTAGAACTAACTATTTTTTGTAGGAAAAGCTTCTTCCTTTTCTATGATCCAGTGATCGTTGTTTTGTCAGTGCAACTTATGGTCAATAGGCTCGTAGCAAGGATAAGGTTCAACGACTTTGATCCTTTACTTCAATTTCCAACTCATATCGGTAGTTATTACGAACTCAAGTTAAAGTTTCTCTGTTCATGAATTTCCACTAGAATAGATTTGACGACCTGTTGCTTGGTAGATTAAACATAATTTTTACCGAACTTTATGTTTAAATCTGTAATTTTGCTTTCATTGTCTTTTCCCAATAAAATCTTTCAGTTGAACTTTGGCGAGTCGTGTGTAGTAACATCTATGAGGTGTAGAACTGAACCATAGGCCTTGCAACACAATTTCCAACGATCCATGACAGATTGCAAAGATCGCCTTAGTATTCTGAGTTCTGGGAAATTTTTCTATGTGAAAAGTTTAAAATTGGGCATTTAGTTTTTTGATTCGTTTGTTGTTGTTGGATTTTGATGACATATGGTACATCCATATTGAGCAAATATTTATTATAGATTCACACAAATGAATCATTTTGCTGATGCTGATCACTTTATAGGCTTAAGCGGGCCCATGTGTTGGTTTTCTTAATCTTTTTAGTTTTGCATTTCCAGTAATTGTGTCAGAAGTTGAGTATTTCCACCTTTTACTTGGTGCACATTTCAATGGATCATAACCATTTCTTCAACGTAGTTAAAATGTTTATTTAAAAATGTGTTGCTTTTGAAGCTTTGCTTTGTTGTTTATGGCATTTTTTAAAATTTGTGTTTAATCAAATCCATTGTATACTGGTTCCAATAAATGTAAAGTATAACTCTGCTCTTATAATTTCGGTCGCTGGTCGTAGATGGTGGAAACACTGGCCGTAGGTAAAATCTCTGGTCCTAGAAAGATAAAACCTCTGGACAGAGGCAACTAACAATGATCCTAGAAAGAAGAACTGGTGGTACCTGAAACTAAAACTTAGAAGCGCTGGTCCTAGAAGGTAGAATATCTGGTCCTAGAAAGTAGAACCTCTAGACAGAGGTGAACAACTGACATTGGTTCTAGAAAGTAAAACCGGTGGTCCCACAAAGTATATCCCCTGGACCTAGAAGGTAGAAATGCTGCCTTAGAAGGTAGAATCTCTGGTCCTAGAAAGATAAAACCTCTGAAAAGAGGTAAGCAACTAACTAGAAAGAAGAACCGGTGGTACCTAAAAGTAAAAACGATGGTTCTATAACTTAGAAACGCTGGTTCTATAACTTGGAAACGCTGGCCCTATAAGTTAGAATATCTGGTCCTAGACAGCAGAACCTCTGGACAGAGGTGAACAACTGACATTGGTTCTAGAAAGTAGAACCGGTGGTTCAACAAAGTAGATCCGCTGGACCGAAAAGGTAGAAACGCTGGCTCTAGAGGGTAGAATCTCTGGTCTGGTTCTAGAAAGTAGAACCTCTGAACGGAGCCGAACAACTGACACTCAAGTGGGAGAGTTGTAAAATTGTATTCAAGGCATGGAAAACTTCAAAATAGGTCTGTGGCTCATCAAAGACTCGAAATAATTGTTTCTTAGCTTCAAATTCATTGTTTGTTGAATGGGATTTCTTAACTTATTCTGACAATCTAGAAGCGGTTGAAAGAGCTTAAAAGCATAGAGGTAGATAAAATGGGCTTTTACTGCCCAAGGGATTTGAGTCTTAATTAATGAGCTATGGGTTGTATACAGAATTAAAGTAAAGGTTATATACGTCATTGCTGCTAATCAGTTGATAATAAATTGCATGGCATTAGCAAAAAATATCAAATAGTTCATAATCATTGTATATGCTTTCGTAAAAGTTTAATCGTTTTGAATAGCTTCCAGCTCGAGCAAAAAACGAATTGTCACGCGCAAAAGTGCTAAATTCTAAAATATACATAAATGCCAATTTACATATGTATGTAGGTATGTACGAATGCTAGCATAGACGACTAAGGTAAATTGGTTAGTTGGTTGGCTGCTTGCTGGGTTACTCTAACGTCAACTTGAGTTCACACAACCGCTCGGGTCTGGTGTGCTCCATAACAATGTTGTTGTTGTTGTTGTCGTCAACAAAATGATGTTAGTAAAACTTAAATGTAATAGGAAATTGTAGAACACAAAACTATGTACACACTTCGTAGCACACAAAACAAATAGTTAACAATTTAATTCAATTGAAATCAATTCAATTCAATTCCATTCGACAATCAATCAATCTGCACAGCAGCTTTTGTAGAGGCGATCTTGCGCCGTTCCATCGTTCATCGATATCCATTTGGGGCAAACTGTACATACATACATGGTTGAAGGTGTTTATCAAGTGACATTAGTTTAATTGATTGATTTTGCAAATACAAATCGATACATGAAATGAGAAAGGAACCTCTATGATTCTTCGGGATTAACAGAGTTAACATGATTCTATATATTAACATAATTGGTATTGGTGTGTGTAGGTATGAATGTGTACATATAGTAGAAGATCCCTTGCTGGCAATTTCCAGTTATTGTTGCTGCGGATGCTGCTGTTGTTGTTGTTGTCCATATTGCAGTAGTCATTGGTATAACAATGTATAGTTTTTGTAGTAGTAGTAGTGGCATTAACAATGGTTTGTGATAAACAATTAAAATTAATTACAGCGTAAAACAGGAAAATCAAATAAAAAGGAAAAGCGGCGTAATGTATATACATCTCAACTCTATATATATAATATACATATACAATTAATATTCAGCACGGGGCGCGATAACATAATTATTGGATAAGATAAGCAACAATCGGAACGATTATTCTTGTTGTTGTAGTTGTTGTTGTAGTAATAATAGTAGTAGTTGTTGTTGTAGGGCGATTGCAATAGTACCGATAACGATAATTGTTATCGATAAAATAAGATCTAAACGGCATTTTTTGAGGCGCAGCGGCTGCAAGTTGGAGTTGTTGTAATGGTTGCTTTGCAGTATTTTGGTTGGTTGCTTGTCATTCACATCAGCGTCGTCGTCATCGTCATTGGTGTTGCCTGGTTGGTCACTAATGTTGTGCAGTGGTGTTCGAAGCACCGCTCACCGTCGCACTTGCAATATCTTCCTCGTCTCTGGCCGTTTTTACAATCGACAAACGACACTTCGAACGGCTCATTGTGCGATTTTTCTTTCTTCTAACGGTTCAGTGTGGTTGGCTCAAAATGGCTGATTACTATGTAAAATGTTGGGTTTTAGTTGATTGAAAGAGTAGTGTTGCGGGCCGTCCGACCGTCGCTTATATGGACGAGCTGAGCTTGAGCAGCCGATCGGGATGCTTGACGCGCAGGTGCGAGCGCAGCGTGTCGATGCGGCTGTACGTGGCCGGGCAGTAGGGGCACATGGAGCGCTGCGCGGTGTGCGAGTGGAAGTGATGCCATCGATTGGTGACCTCCTTGCCGCAGGAGCGGCAGCGCCACATGGTGCCCGGCTCCCGCGACTGTGTGAACATGTTGTGATAGGACATCTGATGATGGGAGTTGTGGCCGCTGGTCGGCGTCACTGCGCCCAGCGCCTGTGACTGATTGTAGCCGTGCGGCTGGCCGCCGTTGCTGTTCAGCGAACCGGTGCCGGTGCCGGCGCCGCCTCCGCTTCGTATATAGTCGAGCGGATGGTATTCGTTCTTGAGTGCCGCGCTCAGGTGCATGCCGAATGCGTGCGGCGGTGGCGGTGGCGGCGGCGGGGATGACGACGATGTGGTCGATAGCGGTGTCGATGGATGGTAGCGGCCCCCCGGTCCTGTAACCAATGAAAAAAAGAAAACACACACCACGCAATGGGGGCGATAATCAGCCCAAGAACAACAACAAAAAGAGAGAGTGAGAAACAAATGGAAGATGTGTATCTGTGTGTGTGTGTGTAGGTGCTAAGTACTCTAGTAATGGCTGCGAATTGGGTCTGATGGCGCTAAGTTGGCGAGTTTCGATTGGCTGTTTGGCGACTCTACATAAATTGGGTCGATGGTGTAGGCGTTTGTGTAGATTCAAGGCAATAATACAATACACTAGTTTAAAGACCAGATCAAAACACACGGCATATACATAGAGTATATGCGTGAGTGTGTGTGTGTGTGTATGAGCAATTTGCTATGCGCCTTCAACTATACAACTAGATCGACTAGATAATGCGTCTAAATTTGAAATACTCGTATTGCAATTGTTGTTTGTTGTTTCAATGCGTCAGATAATCACGAAATTCAACACAATGAACTCGGCACATTTATGGTATTTTTGTAAAAAAAAAATAGTTCATAAAAAAGCAGCTGTCATGTCTGTACATAGTGTTGAAGTCTGATCCAGCATCAGGGGTTTTTTGTGTGAATAGTGGTGAGAAAAATTTAAATGTAATGATTAAATATGAGCATTAATGTTTATAGTGTAATGAAAGAGTGATAGAAAGGCGAAAAAAAGATGTAGGTATGTGAATGAGTGCTTGTCGGTATTGGTGTACGGATTGTTGTGTAGAAGTTCATCTATTGAACACTAAAGAACATAGCCCGATTTATTCGACGCTCAGGTTGGTTTCAGCTAAAACCGAATACAGGATGACAGGGGCTTACTTACATTATTTTCGAGCCTTTGAGGTCTCCGAGTGTCCTTGCTGAGATTCAGCAAGCTGCCTGTCTCACCTAACCTAAGCTATCTATTAAAAACGACTCACTGGACAGTGTTGCCAGATAAGGAGATTTCCTCCTAGATTTAGGAGATTCTTGGTCTTTTAGGAGAATTTTTAGGAGAACGAATTGTTTAACCCATTCGAGGTCGATTGCATACCGTGTGTGCAATGGCTTTCCGAGGCTATAAGACAGTAATGTGTAATTATCAGTTATTCTGAGTAAACTAGTCGTCGAAATAAGATTTTTCTGGAACTAATGAAATCTGTAAAGTACAGGAAAAATAAATTTGGCATTGGTTTTACTGTGTACAATACAAAGAAACATAAAATTTTGCTCCTTTCCACCGCGTTCGAAAAAAATCGTCGTTTAGGAGATTTATATTTTAAGTTAGGGAATTTTTCGGAACTTTAGTGGATTTTTGGGAGATTTTTGGATAAGGAAGATTTTTTTAACTTTTGGAAGGAAATTTCAGTTTTTTTTAAAAGATTTAAGAGAAATTCATTTCAGGTATCTTGCAACACTGTCACTGGATCGTTTTATTCTGCAATCTGAAATACGTGATCTCCTAAAAAAGGTCCCAATTTCAGTTGTTCTGATTGATCCAAATATAAAATTAAGTCACGTCAAATAATTGAAATACTTGTGGAATGAGTCCATCCAAGCTGTTCTGATTTTTCTTATTTTTAATGGGTTGACAAAGATATTTGATAACATTGAATTACCAAACAATTGTTATTGTGAGAAAATGGTCCCATTCCTGCAGTGCGTATTGATCCAAATCTCAAATGAAATTCTGTCAGATTATTGAAATACTTGTGGAATTCTAATTGGAATCAATTTTAGCCATTCCGATTGTCCAAATAGCCAATGAAAGTGTGCCAAATATAAAAAAAATGTTGGCAAATCAGAAGTTTGATTTTGTGCAAAAATAGTTCTAGTTGGTACTGAGACAGCGTCTTGTGAAAAACTGAGTGAAAACTAGGTATTCTAAGACTTATTAAGACAACAATAACGAGGCTTTTCCTATGTTCTATGTAGATTTTAGACTAAATGGACACAATTTGTTGAGGATCTAAGGCTACGCAGTCCCTTTTGAGTCAAGGATGTGCCCATCTTTAGCCATTACAGGCAAATAAGTTTTAAAGACGGTAAGAGAAATGCGAAGATTTTCGAGAGTGTTCACTTTAGATTAACTCGGTTAATCATTGATATTGAAATCGTTAAGCGAAGTGTGTAATGGCTCAGAAGCAAATTCATACTGAATGGCAGAATTTTTCTGTGGATCCAGCAAAAAAAAAGTTCCCAAACTCGAAGGCTGTTCGATTTGTGAGAAATTTAAATTTGTAAGTTTGTTAATGCATTTCATACGAATACTTCTATTGATGGTCCTACGAAAGATATAGTATGCCATGATGGCAGTGTATATGTAGTGATAGTCTTGTCGTTTCCGGGGCTTATCTAAACTAAAATGATCGAACTTTTAAGTGATCAGTTTTTACTGTAGTTAATGTGTCATAATGTATGTGTGTGTGTGTGGGTGGTAATCTGACACATAATTGCATAGAATTGAATGTACGCAGTTATGTGAGAAGCATTAAATTTATTGTCTCCACAATTCGATGAAACTTTGTGCCCCTCGACACTGAGCTGATTTGAAGCGCATTTCTTAAAACAAATTTACTGCAGTGTTGTTTAAAACTTGTTGCAGTAAACAGACAGCAAATACCTAAGATTTAAGCTTTAAGGTCGCCGGAAATGTTTGTGTGTACTCGATGTGCGAAAATGCCTCCATTGTTTCTTATTGGATAAAATACAAAGACGCGATTGCAACGAAAATAAATGAATGTTTAGACAAAATCAGAAGTAAAATCTTTGTGACTTTTGTGTTTGTATTGTTATGTTTTTTGTAGTTTATTTTTATTTTTAGTTATAATTTTGTTTTATATATTTTTTATTTTTTGTTATATATTTTTTGGGTGTAACGCATGTGCGAATCGGTAACGATTTTTCGCAAAACAAACTCAAGTCAGTAGAATGCGCGAAAAAAAAACTTGATATGAATGCTGAACGCAGAAATGCTGTTCAAATAATTTGTTGTTAAATAAGTTTTTGCTAAACGCTAACAATGGTGAAAAATGAGAGACTGAAAAAGTTTGAAGTATGATGGTATGCAAGAATTTTACGCTCGTCGTGTTGAGGCGAAGCGGAGCATGACTTAGGTTCAATATAGAAAAATACGTAAAAGTAAATATGGCAAAATAAAAACAAATTATGTTTGTTTATTATGAAACAAAATACGAAATAATTTTAGCACATTGAAAGTATAAATAAAAAATTCATTTACCTAATATTCATAAAAATAGTATTAAATTATATAAGAAATAAACCATAACAGGAATTTTGGGCCGATGATTTGAAAATTCATTTTGTCTGACGTGGATTCTGACACATATAGACTGTCAAATTGTCATTAAACACCAAAAAAAATTAACCCACTCGAGTCAACTCAATTCACATTCACCCTTATACAGGGTGCCACCTAAAAACAATGGTTCGGAAGCACAATTCATACGCGTAGCACTAACTAAAAGTCGTCAGGCAATGCAAAGACCATAAACCATAGGTGTAAATTTGATTTATTTAATTGGTTTTTCAATAAACTCCACTAAACTGAAACAAAAGAAATCACTTGTCGCATGTTTTTCAATTATATTTTTGCTTTATTATTGTTTTCATTTGCTTTTGAAACTCTTTTCATTTTCCTCAGCTTTCTTGCTTTTGGCAATTGTTGGCCCTTCGAATCGCTGATTGGCACCGCGATCGACTGGGCCAACGAACGCCAATTTAGTTCTTAACAAATAAAATACAAAACATTTTTTTTGTTGCTGTTATTATTGTTGTTCGCTGTTGTTGTGGTTTGCAGTTGTTGTTGTTTATTTTTGTGTTTGCTTTTATTTTGTAATGAAATTAAATAATTAGATTAGTTGCTTGTTGTTGTTGTTAATTTCGCTATCGCTTTCGTCGTCATTTAAATAAAGGATTTTTTGTATTGTTTGTGTTTTTTTGTTGTTGTAAAATATTTTTAATATAAAAAATTAACAAATGCTTCATCTTTTATCTCTTTTTGTTTTTTTCATATTCCATCTTCATCTTCTTATTGTTTGTTTTTGTTTTACAGCTAAACTTAAGTTTAAGGTTTTTCTTAATGGTTGGGTTTAAAATTTCTTCTTCGTTTTTATTTTTATAAATAGTAGCCTTATGTAATATTTTGTAATTTAAAAAATTTAGTTTATGTTAGAAAAATATATATAGACGATAAATTAGTGTAAAAAAATATGCATTAAATTTACTTAAAATTAAAATAATGCCGGAAGTGGTTGTTGTTGCTATCAATTTGCACGCACTAATTGCTAAAGTTTTATAGAAATTCTGTAAATTAGTAACGAGTCACAAGCAACGAGTGACACAAACATAACGAGTTAGTTTTATGTTTATTTTGTGTTTTTGTTTTTTTATTGTATTTTTATGGTAAAATAGTTAGAAGTAGTGTGTGCTTCCACTGAAAAGTCTTGTTTGAGTGTGAAATAAACAAAAAATTTTCAAATAATAAAATTTTTTTTATATAAGTAGTTTTATATAGTTTGTTTTTGTTGTTTGTTTTAATATTTTGGGGCAATTTCAATTGAATGTTGTCAACATTGGCCGTGACTAATACAAAAAAAATATGTAAAAAATAATAATAAATTAACTAGTTTAATTCATTACACACTTTGATCGCTTACTGCTTAATGTTTTGTTGTTTTTGCTATGATTTATTGTTGTTATACATATATTGTGTTTAAAATGTTACTGTTGTTATTGTTGTTTGTTTTGTTTAGAGTTTTGCACATTGATTTGGTTTCCTTGCTGGGGACAGATTTTTTGTTGTAATTACACTATTAAGTTTAAAATGTTTTTACATTGATTTTAAAAAAGAAATTTCTTTCAGCTATGCATTTTCATGATCATTTTCAATACAGTTAAAGTGGACTTAAATTTTAGTTGGTAATTTGAATGCTTGAACAACAACATTTTGTTAAAAGTGTTTTTGTTTTTTATTGTTGTTTTAGTTTTCACACAAACTTTCACTTTTTGCCAACAGGTAAAACTGTTTTTTTGTCCCTCTTTGACTTTGTCGTCGAAATGTAACAAATACACATTTATGCAGAAACATAACAAAACTTAAGCCTACCTACCGGCGCACTAACGATATGAGTACATTACATGTTAAAAAAGAAACATAAAAATTATGCATATTTCTATAAAATAATAATAGTTGTAATTGCAGCAAAACCTTACAAAAACAAAACATACTTCACTTTGCTAACGTTCTTTTCTTTGCTTTGCAAAATAATTCATCTAGAATTTAATTCTAGAATTGCATTAATCGTTAATTGTAGTCGACTACAAGTCGGCGACTAACAGAATACAAACTAAAAAAGACACTAGTGATATTGCACATACGGTTCTCTCTCAAGTAGTTGTAGTGGTGAATTTGTGGTCAGCGGCCGTTTCCGTTTCCGTTCTACATTCAGCTGCGCGCATTCTGCAACTAATGTCGCATTTACTAATCGCTACGCACTTAAAACTATATCGTTAATCATAAGCAATAAAAAACTTGTTTCGTCTACAATTCTAATTCTTCTCCATTAATTTCATTGTTCTCTTACAAAATGTTCAGCTCGCGCTTGCTTGTTCGGGCTTTCGCTTTTATATATAATAAAATATTTTTGGATTTAGCACCATCATACCGTCAGCATAAATCGTACATATGTATGCAGCTCTCGGCGTGTGCGAGTGTGTGTATGTGTGAGCGTCGCTCGCTGCCACACACTCTACCTGTTGCTTGCTTTCTCTATTTGATACTCGATTCTTTTTTCTTCTAATTTTACATCTTAATTATCACATTCTTTTACAAAATTAGAAAACAATTAGTAGAAAAATAAAAAAAATACAAAATAATAACACAAAAAGGCTCGCGCGAAACAAGTTTGCATTATTCTCGTCGTTTGGTGGCTACTCGCTACGTCGCCGGGTGCCAAACTGTTTGCTGCCTTCTCGCACTTTTGCACAAATCCAAAATTTATTTACAACGAGCATAAACGACTACTTAAACTACAGTTCAGTTGGTATTTGGGGGGGGGGGGCGGTGCAAGGGTGCAGTAGGACAACGGGACTTGGAAGGTGATTAGCGGGTTTTGGCACATTTATGTTACAGTTTTCCCCCCATGCAATTTTGCAAGGAGGTGTGTGATGGAACTCAAATAACGGTGATGTGAGGCTGGCAAGAATTTCGAAGGAACATTCACAGTTTGGAGAAGGAAATTTTTAAGTGAATGTTCAATTTTTGGGATCAAAACTGGTCAAAAAACTACGTTTTATGGGAGAAAAGTGAGTTAAATTTGTTTTAACCGAAAGATTGATTTTATTCAGTTTTAGAGGTTAGATGAGTTAAAGAGTTTTGTAAAAAAATGTTGAAGTCTAATGTTGTTGATTTTAGTATAATTGAATTTAATTGAAATCTTAATGACTAAAACGGTAGAAATAAATTCAGTTCAATTTAATTGATTTAGTTCAATTTAGAATTATGATTGAATAAGTGGTTTGCATTAATTCATATGTATTTAAATAAAATTAAAATTGATTTAAATCAAAATTAAATTGATTTAATTCAAATTAATAAATTAAAATTAAAATTGCTTTAAATAGTTCGAAAATTATTATTATTATTTTTTAAGAAATTACAAATAAGTAAAAATTAAATTGATTACAATTAATTTAAATGAATTCAATTAATATCAAAACAATTAATTTCATTGAAACAAATCAATTAATCAAATTAATCAATTGAAATTCAAATTCTATTTAAAACAATTTGAAAATTATTATTATTTATTAAGAAGGTACAAATTAGTAAAATTCAAATTGAGTTACTTTAAATAAATTCAATTCATATCATCGAAAAAATGCTAATCACGCAAAATTAATTTAATTGAAACAAATTTATTGAGAAACTAACTCAAACAGGCTTAAATAAATTCAACTAATATCGTCAAAATAATTCCAATCACTCAAAATTTATTTCATTGAAACAAATTTATTGAAAAAACTAACTCAAACACGTTTAAACCAATTTAATTAAATTAAAAATTTAACGAATTCATTGAATTTAAGTATTTAATATTAAAATAACGACAAATTCAACTAAAGTTAATGTAAAGCAATTGTAATTAACTTCAATCTATTCAAAAAAGTTCATATAAACAAATTAAATTCGAAGGAATAGAAATTATTTAATTAAAATATTAATTGAATTTATTTAAATCCACCAAATCAAAATTAATAATGATAAATACTTTTTTTTAAGTATCATTAACTAAAATTTATTATTTATATGATTTTTTTATACCAATTAAAGTTATTTCCAATTACTATTAATTTCCAATTGGTTTTAATAATCGATTAAATATTTAAATTAATAATTTTTTTAATAATCAAATCAATTTATTATTTAACTAGAACAGCCGCTCAAATTAAATTGATTATTATTTGATTTTGATTTTGATTTGAATTGATTATTATAATTGTATATTTCGAAATAAAACAGTTAAACTATTTAAACGTAAATCCATTGAATTTTGTGTGATACAAAATTGATTATGGTCGAAATAAAATAAATAAAATTCAATTCGATCTTAAATTTAAACCATTTTCAATTAAGTAAAAAAAAATATAAAAAAGTGCAAATTTCGAATCGAAATTAGAATGATTTTAAATCTATTTAATTTAAATAAAATCATATGAAGTTATTTTACGAAACGAATGATTTAAAATCTATTTTAAATGAATTAAATCAATTGTAGTAATTTGAAGACAATTTAAAAAAAATTAAATCAATTAAGTTTTCAATTTTTATTTGAATCAATCAATCAAGTTCAATTGTAATCATTCAAGTTAATTTAAAGGCAATCAAAAGAAATTGAAATCAATCAAAGTGAATTTAAAGTCAATGAAAATAAATTGAAATCAATCAAAGTTAATTTAAAGTCAATCAAAAGAAATTGAAATCATTTAAAATCCATTCAAATTAAAAAACAATCAATTATCAACTCAATAAAATCAAACCAATGTATTCAATTAAATTCATTCAATTCGATGAAATTCATTCATTAATTAAAGCCAATTTATCAAAAATCAAGTCGAAATAATTCATATAAAATTAAATCAGTGTATTCAATTTAACTCAGTTGAAACTGCAAATAGATTTCAATAGTATTTAATCAAATTCAGTGATTAATCAAATTGATTCATTAATCAAATTAGTCAAATTTAATAGTAATTAATCAAATTTCATTGAAATTAATTTAAATTAAAAAAAAAAATTAGTTCAATTAAAACCAATTAAAATCAACTCAACTCAAAACAATTGATATAAAGTCAAATTATTGTAATTTCAATTAAATTCATTAAAAAAACGGCGAATAGTTCTCAATCAATATAGGCCAAATTAGTTTGCATTAGTTCAATTTAATCCTGATCAAAGTTAGTTATGAATATCAGAACATGTAGGTGAAAATAACTGAGAGAGAAATTGTATTTTTTTAGTACAAAATATATGAAATAACTAGAAATGGTCAATATTCTTTGAGTTGAAATAAGATAAAGTAATTCATTGAGAAAAACAACATAATTAGTTACTTTTTGGAATAAAAAAATCAATACATATAGAACAAATAGCATTAGTTTAAACAATAATTAGTTAATTAATTCATTATTAATTAATTCAATTCAACTTATTGGTTTTCTATTCCAAAATGTTACTTATTCTCAAAAATTGAAAGTTAAAAACTTAATAAGTTTATTGATTAAGTTAGTTCAATTAATTCAGCATTAATTGAAGCCAAAACGTATAATAAGGATCAGAAAGTAAGTGTTATTTATTATTAGTCATTAATAGCAAACTTTTTTTTCTTTATAAATCATCTGCATAGGTTATCAATAACTGAAAAACTCTTTGTTTTATATTCAGAAGACACTAACAGCTCAATTATTTTTGTGGCAAACTGACAAACTAGTAATTGGTCATTGATGACAAGTATAATTGCTTCAAATAATCACTTGTAACTAATTTGGAAAGGTTTATAATTAAAAAATAACGAAAATAGTTAAGAGGGCATCTGATTCAGTGATGCTGTGAGTAGAGAATGGAGTGAAATATTTTATTATATTAAAATTTTAATAAATAACATCACCGTTTTATGAGTTCCAAAAACACGCTGAAGGGGAAAATAAAAAATTTTATATACAAAGTTTAGTTGCCATCGAAGAGTCCATAACATTGTGTTGCACAACTGTTGGGCACATGTTGCTAAACATTTTTCTTTTTCTATTTAAAAAGTGTTAAAAGTGAAAGTGTATGTTCAAGTGGACGGGGTGCCGAGTTAGGAACACATATGAAACAAATACCAAAACTAGGGAAATAGAGAAAACAAAACACATTAAAAGTAAGAAAGGTTTCGTTTTGGCGCTTAAAAAACTGAAACTAAACCCAGTAATAATAAAATTCATTAAAAAAATAAAAATGTAAGAACACGTTTTCCCAGTAGTTATGTCTATAATGGTTACACAGTAGGTTTAGGGTTATACAGTAGTGGCTGTTGCATTATGCTAGCTACATAAATTATTATAAAACATGTCTTTAAAAATGTAAATTCTGCGTGTAAGTCCTTATGTGATGAATAATGTTGCGTTGTGTGTTTGTTTTTCGCTTTTGTGTGTTAATTAAATTATTTTGTACATTTTGTTTTAGTAAAAAAAAACACGGTATTAGTATTTACAAAGAGATGACGAAGCAATACAGCTGCTGCCTTATTACTTTGTAATGTAGATAGTATGTAGGTATGTGTGAAAATAAATACGCGAGTGTATTTTTTTGTGAGCGTTGGCCTCAGTTTAGCCCAGCGATACATAGATATAGTAAGTCAGGTATTGGAGGGGTGAGGGGGACGTATGCAGCGCGATGAATTCATTGTGGTGGCAGGAGTGTTGCTTTCAAGTTGCAGTGTTGCATTTCTAATGGAACTAGTTGAACATTGAATGTCAGCACTTTTGTGTGTTTTTGAGTTTTGAGTGATTTTTTTGAGTTTTTGGTTGGTTCTAATTTATTTAGTAGTGGCACTTTTTTTCCCAGACAAACTTTGAAATAATTTAAAGCCAAGAAGCATTGTTAGAATTTAGATTTTTGGGCATTTGGAAAGTTCAATGATATGTTTTGAGAGAACCACTCAATTTGCTGGCCATGCTAGTGGAACTTGTTCTTGTTGTTGTTGGTGACTGCATACATAAAAATTGAATTAGCACATTTAGTGATTAAAATCGTTTTCCACACACAACTATTTACACATATAAACACGGATTTTTCTGGCATTGCGGTTGCGTAGTTTTTAACAGTTTGTTTTGTTTTTTTTTGGCGAATTTCTCAAACACTTAAGTTGGTGAAATAGTTTATTTCGTATGTAGAACATTGCACATTTGTTACTCTCACATATTTACATGAAAATTTTGCGCTCTTATGTTTTGCTTTCGTCTTACACACACACATACATATATATGCTTCTATATAGAGCGAAAATTGTTTGTTTCTTTTGCTGTTTGTTGTTGTTTAATTTTTCTTTTATTTGGGTTTTATGTTTAATTTCCATTTTACGTTCAGTTGGTTGGCATTACAATAACAATTTTACGAATACAACAGTGGTTTAGAGTTTTCTGGGTTTTCATTTCAATGTTCATTTGTTCTCTCAATATATATAAATTCTATTTAAATATTTTGCTAAAAATTTCTTACATTTATATTAATAAATATTAATAAAATTGCAAGTTTCTGTAGTAGATAGTTCGTAGTGTACTAAAACAAAAGGTGTAAATCCGACATTTATACATTTCACAATCAGAACTTGAATTGGACACAGTTGTTTTTTTGCACACACTGTAACACATTGCTATTGTTTTGCTGCCTGTTGAGCTGCCGACGAGTTTAGAAAATAATTTTTATTTGATGACAGTCAGAAACTGGCGATTGTAAAGAAATTTGAGACATTTTAAGGTGAACATATGGGAATTTATGGCTTTGAATAGCTCAGGGATTAGGTGCTACTAAATGCATTTTAGAGGATCATATTTTGGATTTTTTATATACGAGCCAATGCGCTGGGGTTATCGCTATTAATGCGAAGCATTGCGTTGGTTCTAGAAGAATCAGAATATTAAAAGAAACTTAAATGGAAACGTAACAATTGTGTAAACGGAACTTTAACTCAAACTCTAACGCAGATCTCAACTAATTGGAATATTAATCGCAATTTTAACGGTAAGTTTAACTGGTATTTTAACTGAAATTGTGACTGAAACTTCCACCAACAATATAACCGGAAATCGGGAACTTTAACTACTATTTCAACTGCAATTTCGATTGAAACTTTCACCAACAATTTAACCGAAAATCGGGAACTTTACTCTTTTAACTGAAATTTTGACTGAAACTTCCACCCACAACTTAACCGGAAATCGGGAACTGTAACTACTATTTTAACTGAAATTTTGACTGAAACTTCCACCAAAAATTTAATCGAAAATCAGATATTTTTGGTATTTCAACTAAAAATTGCTAAAAAAAACTTCAAGCAACAATTTAACCGAAAATAACTGAGCGAATTACCGTTAAATCTCAAAAAATTTCTAGTAGGTGTTGCTAAACAGTGCGTTGTAAGTCTTTAAACTTCATCTGTCTATAATGTCAATTGGTCAATTTTGGATTTTAAATGCATTTTTGTTTTATTTTGAGTATCAGTGGTTTTTTTAGTATTTTTTATTAGCAAAATTGCAAACATAGTAAACAAATAAAAATGAAAACTGTTTCCTTATGCTTTTATGAAGTTTTCATTCAGTGTTTAATGAACATTCTGGGAATTGACGAACATATCAAAGTGAGAAACGAATGAAGGTTAATAATGCTTCGATAGTGAACTTAGGTAACTATTTGGCATTTGAACCTCAGTAATCTGCCTAATGGGTTGAGATATATATCGAGTGTTTATGCTCAGATTTACCAGCTGTAGTTGTATAAAAGATTCACAAATTCAAATATTCAAATTGTCGTTTGAATTTTAGTTGAACTGACAAAACAAATTTTGGTTCGACTTGGACGCAATTTACTTTCAATTGAACTGAAACTTATTGTTGATTAATTGTTTCTGAATAATGCATGATTAGGACTTATAGATGCTTCTTCTTCTTCTTACATTATATTCGATATGAAAAACATATTCAAGCTAATCAAGCGCTATTTCAAGGTTTCTCTGTAGCAATGGTTCTGTTCGACTGCACTTTGGTTCCTCTCTTTTGTCTTGTAGGAGTCTTGTCAGAAAGGACAACTGAATAAGATAACTTAGGATAACTGAACAAGATTATTTTACATGGGTTTTGAACCGAAAGTGTTTATTCAACTTTAGATCTAAGGATCTACGGATTAATACTAAGACAAGAACAAGGACCTAGTCTAGAAAATTCACTCAAATTCGCTATGAAGCTCTTGTGAAAAAGATGTTCGACACGGCAGTTGGAGTTCGAAGACGAACAGTGAGACCGTTTTTCCGGGGGAAGGACCAAGTTGAGGACGCCCTATCTTCTCTTGATGTGACTAACTGAGAACTTTTGCAGCAGGTTGTAACGCGCTAACGGGTTGTCATGGCCAGTTAGATGAATAAGTATGTCTCAAAGTCATGAATTTTTTTGTATTGGATCAAATAGTTCTATAAGAGATTAGTATGTAAAAAGGACCAATTTCAAACCATCTAAGCTGCTTCTATACGTCTTTTGCTCAACTAACTCTACTGTGGTTGGTTCGTAAATAAGCTTTAAGTATTAATTAAAAGTTGTTAGAATCTGATTCTTTTTCGATTACTGACTGATAATTTCTGAGTCATTTACAAGTCGGCAAAACAACTTATGATAACTAGAGCGCAATTTCTGTCGCTCAGTGTGTTTGTGTGTGTGTGCAGAAAAATTTGTCAATCAATAATTATTCAGATTTTTTTGAATTCAAACAACAAAGTTGTGTGCAATCGAATTAAATGCAATGCACAGACGTTCAAAAATGTTCACACACATTCATTTCATGTTCAAGTTCAGTTGTAGTTTGCAAAATGTTTATATGTATGTATGATCTATATACACATAGAGTTGTAGTTGTTTTTAATAAAACTGCCTTGTTCAGTTGGACATAAAATCTTGTAATATGAATACAACAATAGGACTCTTTGCCTGCTCATCGATTAGTTCATTCGTTATAATTTGCAGAAATTTCGGTTTTGGCCAATTGTACTGTACAGTACATGTTAACATACATACTTTATATACTATGTATGTTTGTTGCTATCGCAAACCCAATAGAGTTTTTGCCTATTGAAAGTTTCTTTAGAGTTAGAGTTGTTTCTCTTAGCTGCAAACACTCATTGCTTAACATTGAACAATTACAAATAAATAGCACAATTATGTTTCTTTCTTTTTGTATGTGTGTTTGTGTGAGCAAATACAACTAACGTGAAACCTCGTGTGCGCTGCCTAGAACGTTGGTATGTGGTGAGCCGCGCATTTCGGTGTATTGTTTAATTTTTTTTTAATTTTAATTTATCTAAAAATACATTGCAGCTGCCGTTTGGTTGCTAACGCTTTCTTCGTTTAGGTTTTAATATTTTGTTTGTCAATTGTGAAAAACACAAACAATTCACAAAACAATAAAATATCCAAATAAGGAACGTCTAGTGTGCATTTTTTTCTCCTACCTAATTGACTCTTGAAATTTGGCTTACCATCATTGAAATGTGGTCAAAAGTGTGCTAGTGTGCGTGTACGTGTGTGTGTGTGTGTCTATGTTTGTTTGTTTGAGTGTAAATCTAAAATGTCGCGCAGCGCTGTGGCTTGCGGCGATCGATTGCGCGGCCCCGTTTATGGTTGCATTGCGGCCGCAACATGTTGCGCAACATTGTCGCAAACATTTCTCGCTGCGGCCGCATTGGCTTCCATTGTTGCAGTGGTTGTTGTTGTTGTTCCTGCTGCAGTTGTATTGTTAATATTGCACTTGGTATTTGTGATATTGTTGACAGTGACAGCAGCGCCAGCATTTTCTGCTATTGCTGCTGTGGTTTTTGTTGTTGTTGCTTTTGCTGTTGCTGTAGCCTTCTGCAGCTGCGTAATTTCTTCGATTGCTTTTAGCAGTTCGTGCTTCTCAATGTCCGCATTGGCTGTTGTTTTTGTTATTGTTGCGGCCACTGTTCTATTCTCAATGTTATTCTCATTGCTGTTGTTGTTGTTGTTGGTATTGCTGTGACTTAAGAACTCAACAAAACTGTTATTATTAACAGCAGCAACATTGTAAGCGTCATCGTTGTCGTCCGTTGTATTGTCGCCGTTGTCAACGGCACTGCAACGCATTGGTTCGTTGCGTTTTCGATGATTGTTGCTGCTGCTGCTGTTGTTGCTGTCGCAGCTTTTGCTGCTGCTGTTGCGCCGTTCAAAGTGCTGCTGTTGTTGTTCGTTCAAGAAGTGATCGGCGCGCCGGTAAAAGTCGAAAGTGCGCTCGCGCATTGCCAGCACATCGCTGTTGCTGTACTGATTTGCTTGACGCGCATAGAAATTGAATGGCTGCTGCGCCGCTGGCTGCTGTTGGTGGGCGTAGTTGGCGAATTGTTGTTGTTGCTGTTGAGTATTGAATAGTTGCGACTGTAGTGGTTCTTCGACATTCCATAGAAATGGATTCAGCGCAGCTGCTGCCGCCGCCGCTGCTGCGGCTGGCGCTGGCGCTGTGGCTGTGACTGTAGCGGCTGTCGACGCGGCTGCGCCGCCCTGCATGTGGCCATAGCTCCAGCCCAAATACTGGTTGTATCATTCACTAGTGGCATTGTGCTGCTGATGCTGCGGCGGCAGCTGCTGGTGCAGCAGATGCTGCTGCTGCGACAGATTGTGCGCGTGCTGCTGCAGCTGCTGCTGGTGAAGCTCGCGTTCGCGTTCACGTTCTCGCTCCCGTTCGCGTTCGCGTTCACGTTCGCGCTGCTGCAGCTGTTGGTGCTGCTGCGCTTGTTGTTGCTGCTGTTGTTGTTGGTGTTGTTGTTGCGCCGCATTGAAGGCCGCAGCCGCCGCCGCTGCCGCCATGGCCGCTTGCGAGGCGGCCGCTATTTGCGAGGCGGTGGGCGTCTGCGCGGCCACGGCAGCCGTCGCCGCGGCGGCCGACATCAGGTTGTCGAACTTGCGCGTGTCCGGGTTGTACATGGGATGCTTGAACTTGCAGTGCGTGCGCAGGTTGTCGCTGCGCGTGTACGTGGCGCGGCACAGCGGGCACTCGAAGCGGCCGGGAAAGTGCACGTGATAGTGGTTGCGTATGTGGGTGACCACTTTGCCACACAGCTTGCAGCGGTGCAGGTTGCAGCCGCCGGACAGCCGCTCGAACGTCAGCCGCATATGCCAGGCTTTGGAACCTGTTGTCCGCGTCCGCGTTGGCGTTGCAGTAACATTTGTGAATAATTTGGGTAATTTCGGGTATTATCGATTTTCGATTATCGAATGTTTGTTTTTGTATTTGTAATCAAAAAATCGCACGCGTATAGAAAAAAGAAGAGAAAAACAATATGGTTTTGTTGGTGATTCACGGAAACAAAAATTTGCTATAAATTGTAATTCTTATGTAAGTCAGAGAGAGAGAGAAGGGGGGTGAGCTAGGGGGGAGAGAGAGAGAGAGAGACATATGTATGTATGTATAGGGTGGCATAAACGGTGGTCAGATGGAAGTAACAATGAATATACACACACACATATATATATCAAATATACTGCATGATTGTAGTTAAGTTGTTTAGTACTTAATAAGGTTTTTTGTTTTTGTTGTTCTTGGTTTATTGTTTTTGTTTTGTATACATAGACAATTTTGTGGGTTTTGCCATAATTTCAATTACATTTGATTCAAGTGTTCTAGTGTAGACGGCGAAAATGAAATGAGCACAACGGGTGGCAGGTTGAAAGTGAAAATCGAATTATTTATGTACAATGGAAAGTCGTTTTCGTAGGCCTCCATAGGATAGAAAAAGTGCTCAAAGCGTTCACTAGATCGAGGGGAGAAGATGTCATTATGCTAACGATTATAAGTAGATGTTTATTTACACATTTACATGTCTGAGATTATGGGATTTCGATGATTTCCACTGGAAACTTATGAACTAAAAGAAGAAACAGTGACTGAGTATTTAATATGGGAGCGAACGAAAATGGCGGGTTATGCAGTTCCAAATACCATGAAAAATGGGTTTCAGAAATAAAGAAACATATAGAATTGATAGATAAATCAGAGAACTTAGTGCTAGATCGCTTTTGTACACAGTGTGGGAGCAGTAGGATGTAACCAAGTCAATGGTTTTTCAAAACCCTGAGGGCACTGACCAAAATCGTTTCTAACTTTAGTTTCAAGAGTAAGCTTCTTTATGGATCATTGGGATACGGCATTGGGTAGGGGCGACGCCTTTGTTAATGGCGCTAAGAGCCACAAGGTTTCAGCAAGGCCTCTAAAGAATCTAGGGAGCGCAGAAGTTTTGGTCTTTTTTTGGAAAGGACATTGAAACATAACGCACAGGATTGTTTCTTCTTTTCTGCAATCAAGACTGAAGGTGTTGTATAGTAATCCTAGTCTTGAATTCAAAGGTAATCCTAGTCTTGAAGACCTCAAGTCTTCTAAATTCTAGTAACATTTATAGCGAATTTAGTGACAATTATGTGAACCTGTAGTATTTGAAAGAGTCCTAGCATCAGCATAATTTTAAAATAATGAAAAATATTCTCTCAGATCTTAACCTTCATATATCATACCATATCATATTCTTCATATCATATAGTATACCTACATTAGTTTCATTGTCAAATAGCAAGATTCTGTTAGCTTCACTTTAGGTCGAACATTTGAGGCCAAGATTCTAAAAAGTACTAAGTATCGTGGAGAATTTGGTGCTTAAAGGGTTAAAATGTTTGTGTTGTTAATATCAAACTGTAAAATCTGTTTAAGTCGAAAATCTGTTTAAATCATTAAGTAGAGTTCTGTGGGTTATTATGCCAAATGATTGAAGCAGATCCCTGAAGCGATAAACTTTCGTTAGCTATATCCAAATTTTGAACTGGTTAAATTAAATGAAAAACAATCAAATTTTGTCATCATAACCAGAATTAAGTGTGTTAGGGAATGTTGAGTTTTGGCAAGAGATTCGTAAGATTCGATAGAGACGTAACCGATATTAAACATTTATTGTTTCAAAATACGAATAATCAAGAAAACTTTTGACAAAGTTGAGTTAAGTTTACTGAATAAAACTGAATAAGCTTTTTTGACTCTGAAAATACGCCTTCTATGGTGTAAGATTGAACAAGATATAAGTCCTGTACGATCTGTTGTAATTCATTAATTGGGTATCTATCTTTTCAGACTAAGTCTGTCTGTCAAATCACTCTTAAAGAATCATGAAGTCAGTTTAATTTGAGCTATCATTATCCTAATGCTCACTGTATAGTAGTTTATCACTTCAACATAACCTATATTCACTTACTGGGGCTCTAACAAGAAGAACTTTGTCAAGAATAGACAAATATGAGGCCAATCTGTTGTACAAAGGTATTTTATGAAATATGATCACTTAAATTTTTAACAAGTGGAAATAAGAGTAGCACAATCCAAACCTGTTATGTGATCGTACAAAAAAAATCGTATCAAAAAAGATGGAATATTATTAAAGAAAGGATGGTATAGACCGAAAACAAGTAACATAATTCGCTCCAGATAGGAAATCCTTTCTTATTGATGATTATAACCATCAGAATAATTATTCTTGATAGAAACGAGATTGGAGTTAAATTGAAGATTTTCATTGCGAAGAGCTTGAGAGCTTGAGTACAGAATTGACTCAGTAGAATTGAGTAGGAGACACAATGTTTGAATCATTTGGGAGTTGGTAGATCTTTGTAAAGTGGATTCTTCCTCTGAAAGACTGAGAAAAGCTGATGTTTGAGTAACTATTGAATCAAAAAAATGAAAGCAGACGAAATGTTTGGAACACAGAGTTGTGTGGCGAATTCAACAATCAAGTAAGGGACCTTAGTACAGTGGGATCCTTGCTCTGAGTGCTGGCTGAGAGCAAATTTTGAGTGTCCTGGGAGAAAGAGACTAAGAAAGTGTTGTGCTGAATGTTCAAAAATCTCACAAGAAGAACATTCAAACACCAGGTTCATTAAATCTAAGCTACTGTAAGCTTTTACAACTTTTGGTCTGACACTTGAGTGAATAATACCCAAAGCTGAAACATATTTGGTGCAAATGTTAGGACTTTTTGCTCAAATTTTAAGGATTATACTTCTTCTTGTTCTTGACTGGCCTTGAGGATTATACTCCTCGTTTAAAGACTAATTCGGTCCACATTCGGTCCTAATATTCCTAAAATTTTACCATGATTAAATTAAAAAAAATTCGCTCACTTGAAGAAGTTTTTTGATTAACTTACTGATTTTAACTTTTTAAACTTGGGTGACTAAACTTTCGATGTTAGTAAGAAAAAAAATTATCGCTTCCAAGAGTTTATTCCAAGAAAAAATACCTAGAAGCCTGCGAAAACATAGATTTTTGTAGGAGTTTGTTCAAATTTCAAACCACACGAATTGGTGCTCATTTCTTAATAAAAATTTCTTCAAATAACAAATAAAAATGAAATTTTCTGCTTATCGAAATCGCCACAAATTTTGTTACACCCAAAAAAAATAATGTGTTAAAAAATTTCTAAAAATTATGAAAAGTAGTAACGAAAGATTAAATGATTGTAAAGTTGTAAAATTGTAAAATAAATTGTAAAATTGTAAAATAAATTGTAAAATTGTTGTAAAACACGAAGAAACGAAAATTTTAAATGGGAAAATTATAAACAATGGGATATCACGTTACTTACGGCTGGCAAATTTAGTTGACAAAAATTTACTATGACACTTTTTTATTTATAATTTTTGGTGAGTTTAGTTGTTAAGTTTCTTTGTTGTTATTAATTTGAAATTAATTTTTTGAATTAAATATGGAAAATCGTTTCTCTGCTTAACGTTAATTTAAGGAGAGAGAGTTAGCGTCAGATTGAGTGAGTGAAAAGGACAGCAAAAATTTGAAAGTTTGTAAGAGTGTTAGGAAAGTGAGAGTGAGAGTAAGAGAGAGAGAGCAAGAGACAGAGACGCGTACGTATGAATTTCGAGATGAGTTCGAGTTCCTGGTTCGAGTTCTATTTTTTGTTTTATTTCTAATAGTTGTGGGATACAGTAGAGGACATTATATACAGCGCTATGATTTATTCGTTTCACTTATTAGTTGCTTTTGGTTTTGTGGAGATTTTGTGTTGTTGTTAGCGCATTAGGTACCACTTCCAAATTAAATCCAAATGTTTGTTAGGTTATGGTTTTGGTTTGGATAAATTTTGCTTTTCCATAGTTTGCTGAAATTGCTAAATGGTTGTGATGTAATGAACGAATGGCCGATTGTTGGTGTGTGAGGTGACTGGTGGGCGGGGAGAGTGTGAGTTGTATGTGTGTGTGTGTGTGTTTTTATGCAATTCAGCTACGCCCAAATCCTTAATGCGAACCACACCCAATGTAGGCAGTTGGGAGTTTGATTTGGTAGTTTTCCTTGATATGGTTAAACTTTTTTAAATTTCATTTTGTTTTTTGTTGGGTTTTTCTGTTGCATTTGTAATTGTATAGAATGTAGTTGGGATATTTGAGTATATTAAATAAGTTTAGCATTGAGTTAACCACCACACAAGTTGTTTGCTTTCAGATTCCTCCATGAAATTATGTGAATGACCTATGTGAGTGTTTATGTTTATGACTATTTAATAAAAAAACATGGTTTTTTGATATCTTTTTTGTTTTAAGTATTTTTTTAAATATTTTTGAAATTTTGTTTTTTTAGATTTCTGCATTTTGTTTCACTCTACGCTAAGCGAGATGAGTTGTTGAGTTGTGTTAAGGGGTTTAGTGGTAAAAATTTGTTCAATTATAGTTTTTACATAAACAGTGGGTAGATCACAAATTACCGTTATAGTAGTAATATATATATATATATAAATTTATATAAATACTGGTGAACATATTAGGAAAAAAATAAATTATTGCATCAATGTAAAACAAGTTAAACAGTTGAAAAGAAAGTAAGTTAGATAAAGTAGGGTTTGTTCGTTGTGTTTTCTTTGTTTTTGCTGATATGAATTAAAGAATTGTTTTTTCAAGTTGCTGGTAGCAACACTCAAATCATAGTAATTGAATCAATTGCAAGTTTGCAAATCATTGTTTTAGTTAAATATGAAATTACAGACAAACGGTTTCATTGCATACAAATCGATTTCGAAATTGCGCGCAATTTCAAAGTCGAATTGAAGTGTTGAGCGATTTTGATTGCAATGAAATATCGAACATATTTTCAACACCCCTCCTTCCTGCAAATAGAAAACTAACAGTAATACACATCGAACGCATTGACGCGTCTCGACAAGGCGTGTCAACTCAATTTCGTTGCATTCTAGAATTTTCAAATTCATCGGCCAATTCCTGTTTGTGTTTGGTTTTGAATTTCATAAGAATTTCTCATAATTGTAACTTAATGTTGTTTCTTTGTTGTTGCATAGATAATTTAAAAAAATTTAGTTTAGATGAAAACTAGAAAAAAATATATATAAATGTAATTATTTGCATTCGATATTCGCGTAATTTCGTTGCTTAAAACTAAATTGAAGATGTTTCTTTGAAATTTCCATTGCTTCACTGTAATGTGTAGTGGTGGCGATGGTGGTTGTGGTGGTAGGTGTGGGGTGGGTTGGTGGCAGTGGGAGTCACAAGCAAGAAAAAATGACAAGAAATACGGGTTTCAAGACTTACCGTTAGAGAATTAGAATTTCGCTGGACAGTTATCAACGTTTTTGATTTATTGTTTTTTTTTGCTTTTCAACACAACGAATTAGTTAAACTCATTTTTGTAATTAATTTGTAAGAGAAAAAAAAACATTGTAATCAACTAAAAACATAATTGTCGAATATTGCTTTCAGCATAGAAATCCGACTGAAATGTGGCTTTAGACCTTAGAGCGACAGAGACAGTTAGACACATACGCTAGAAAGTGTTATGATGGCTAAGTCGGTAAAGAGGTGCGGTCGATTTTGGTTTTAGTTAATGTATTCTGATTTCTGATTAAGTAAAAATAAAAATAAAAAGAACTGACATTGTGCTCATTGACTCATAAAAACAAAGTAAAGTAAGAAAAAACATTTCAAGTTCGATGTGAATTTATTTATTGTTTCGTTTTATTGAATTTAAAATGAAGCAAATTGTTTGCGAATATTTACTTTTTACAGCTTCTTCTTTATGCCCCTTTGTTTTTTTTGTTATAAATATATAGAATTCTATGGCAAATACGCCAATGTGTGGCTGTGTGTGTGTGTGTGTGAGTTACTGTTCAATGTTTTACTTTTACACGCGCTTGAAAATTCTGACACTATGAACATTTTAATGCAACCAGAATTTAATTAGATTTCCATTACAGTTGGCATGGATTTCTCACATAATTAATTGATAAATAAAAACTAATTGGTGCTAACTGGTGGGTCGCTTCAACTAAACTAATCGACTCGAATTTCGAGCACTTGGTGGGCAAATGTTTCAATCAATCTAAGTGAAAAAAAGGTGGGTTCGTTCAATGACTTTCAGTGCAGGAAATCGAAGTGAAAAATATTCTGAAAACGTTGATGGGAGGATGATTACGTATTGAATTGATTAGATTAAACTGAATATTAAATATAAGTTCAAAAAAAGTAAAAAAAAAATCAATTTTTGAAGTTCTTTTTAGGCCTTTAAAAGCCTCTTTGTTTTAATTATTGTGTAAGGTGGCAACACTGTAATTTTTTCTAACTACATAGCTTCAGAACCTAACCATGACACATTATTTTGTTTTAATTGTATTTAAGTTTTTAAAAAATATTGCATATATATGCTTGTTTTTTTGTTTGAAACCGTTGAAACCACAAAGTTCTATTCGTTTTTTGTAATAATTTTGAAGAAACTAAAATTAATACAATTTTGAACAAAAAATACTGCAAAATATAGTAGTGCACATATAGTTTTATATCCAATTTGAAACACCGAAAATTGTGCGAAAAGCGAATTAAAAGAGTTGAGTTAAATTTCATATAAAACAAAAGATTTTGATATCAAATAATCAGTTTAATATTATTAATCAATGTCACATTGGCTAAGCAAGAGATTAGAAGTCAAATTGGTATAGAAAGAGATCAAAAAAATCTGGAAAAAAGTTGAAACAATGTAATTTTTGATGTCAAATAATCAAATTTGATGTCAAATCATCACTTGAATCAGTTGTGAACTCTTAATGA
Organism: Melieria omissa; assembly: GCA_963971225.1. Taxonomy (NCBI): domain Eukaryota; kingdom Metazoa; phylum Arthropoda; class Insecta; order Diptera; family Ulidiidae; genus Melieria; species Melieria omissa. Next base: position 6,671,337 of record OZ020267.1, read on the forward strand.
ACGTCAAATCAGCTATGTGAATTAAAATCATATGAAAAGAGATGTGATCATTTTATTTATTACGTCAAATAATCAAATTTGATGTCAAATCATCACTTCAATCAGTTGTGAACTCTTAATGAACGTCAAATCGGCTAAGTGAAATTAAAATCATATGAAAAGAGATGTGATCATTTTATTTATTACGTCAAATAATTAAATTTGATGTGAAACAACAAAATTTGATGTCAGATAATTAAATTTGATGTCAAATAATCACTTCTAAATAAAATCGGCTAAAAGGGATATTACAAGATTATAAAAAGAAATGATACAATGTTACTTAAAATGTCAAATAATCACTTCAATCAATTTTGATATTTTAATGAATGTCAAATCGACTAAAAGAGAGATTAAAACATTATGAAGGGAAATGATACGATGTTGCTTATAATGTCAAATAATGGTTTCAATCATTTTTGATCTCTTAATGAATGTCAAATCGCCTAAGAGAGATTCAAATCATATGAATAGAAATAAGATTATGTTACTTTTGATGTGAATTAATGAATTTTGATGTCAAATAATGGCTTTAATAATTTTTTACTTCTTTATAAATGTCAAATAGGCCAAGAAAGAGATTAAAAGGTTATGAAAATATATGATACGATGTTACTTACAATGTAAAATAATGGCTTCTATCATTTTTGATCTCTTAATGATTGTCAAAATGGCTAAGAGAGATACAAGTCATATAACAAAAGATAAGGTTTTGTTACTTTTGATGAATTATGAATGTCAATCAGAGATTCAAATTATTTGAAAGGAGATAAGGTTATGTTACTTTTGATGTCAAACAATCAATTTTTATGTCAAATAATGCCTTCAATCCATTATGATCTCTTAATGAATGTCAAAGTGGCTAAAAGAGATTCAAACCATATGAAAGGAGATAAGGTTAAGTAACTTTTGAAATCAAATAATAATTTCAATCAAATTTAATCTCTTCACGAATTTCTAAAATATATGAAAAGTGATGAAATGATGTTACTTCTCATCTTTCTAATCAATTTTGATCAATCATAACATGTCAAATTCATTCAGGGATATGCTGAAATATTAAAGAGAACTTAGCAAGTTGTTTTTTTAAATTGGTCTCTTTGGATGCCAATTAATCAACTCAGATAACATATAATCCAATTTAATCTATCAATATTTATAAAAAAATTTAATTATTTATTGAAAAAAAGTTAATTGATCAACACATTTTTTGTCAAACTAATTTATAAACACTTTCAAATCACATAAATATGGTTCTAATTTGTTTTCTTCGGGTTTGATCAAATAAAATAAACAAAAGACTTGTCTCATTAAATAAAATTGTTTACTAATAACGTTTACAGAATATTTTGCACTGCCTGCCTGTTACCAGTTAAAAAAAAATGAAAGCATTAAACAACTGTAAGTACCGATGCATAGGATTCTCCATGTGTAATGAACACTTTTCAATGCATTTTTAATACGGAATACTGATTCCTTGTTTTTTTAGTGCAGTCAAAATACTGTTTATATGTTGCATAGTGTACTGATGCTATTCTATAGATTCTGTTAATGTAAATCGCTTGTTTGGCCCTAAACTCAGGCAAACGAAGCATCATGTAAAATATGCAATAAGTTTTCCAAAATTGACTTTTACTAAACAAATTATCTTTCAATATTTGTAATATTTTCAACAACTTAACTTGAGTGATTTGCCGTTCTAACTTCTATGTGGGACTTCGCCATTTACTAAAACAACATTCTATAATACTATCTCGTGAGATATTTAGATGCATCGAAAACAAAAAGACGGACAGAAATTAAGTCTACTATTCATTCAGGAGATGATTTGGCACACGAACTGGGCAAACTAAAAACTAAAAGCGCCATGGGGACTAAAACACTGCTCGAAAAGCTATAACTACGTTTTGACACGAATTTGCATGCATTCGGCTCATGGAACACGAACGGCCGCCATATTCGATTACTTGCAAATGTCGGTCAATATTTGAACTACAAGTTTCCCTTCGCTAAAGAAGGACAGAAACAGTTGTGTTAATGTTGCTACTACGCCACGTGTTAACTAAATTAATAATTGGAATTACTAGTTTAATACTTTCTCTTTGCAATCGATTGATGCCATATTTGTTGTTGCTGTTGTTTGTTGATGAATGGCTTGAATTGTACATAAAACAATGAATAAATGTCGCTTTACTGTAAATGGTACATAAAATCTCAATAAAATGTCCTTACACGCTATATAGTACATATACAATGTGGATCGGGCGTGTTGGGCATACGCGATGTTTTACATTAAAAAAAAAAAACTACAATAAAGTCGACACACTGCCGGGGGGATCTCATAATACTCGTACTTTGTTTTGTTGAAATTGCTTAATCGGATATTTTTGTGGGACTATTGAATATTTAAAGGTGATTTTTCATTTACAATTATTTTAAATAATTATAATTATTTCTAATTATGAAGAAATGTAACTTTTCATTGAATTGTTGAAGTTTGAAATACATTTCGTTGTTTCATAAAAACAAATGGTGTAGTGGATGTGTTTAGTTTCAATAGTTTGAGAAACTTGAATAGTGCGATTAACTGATTAATGTGAATTGCTGTCAATCAGATCTTCATTAGTTGATTATAAATTGGCAATCATGTATTTGAATTGGTTTAACTGAAACTTTCAAATGCATTCTTGATTAATTTGAATAGAGTTCAAAACGGACTAATGTCAATGGTAATAATTATTTATTAATATTTATATATTAATCAATTGTAAAATTGGTTAATTAGGAATTTTCAAATCAAAATTTGCTGAGTTTATGTGCCAGGAATTGATTCATACATAAATTTCAAATGTTATTAAATATAATTGATAAATGACTTTAATTTAAAATTTTAAATGCAATTTTGATTCATGTGAACAGCGTTCAAAAGTGATTAATGCCAATGGTTAGTCATTAATCGATCCTTAATTTAGTGCAGTCGACTATAGATCGAATTAATTGAGAATTTCAAATCCAAGTTCGACCAAAATAATGTTCTAAAGTGATTAATGCCATTAGTCAGTTTGACATACATTGATCGATTATGAATTTAGTGGATAGTCTATAGATCGGTTTAATTGAGAATTTAAAATTCAATTTTGATTAATGTGAATAATGTTCTAAAGTGATTAATGCCAATAGTCAGTTAATAATCGATCAATTATTTAGTGCATTAATAAATAGATCGGTTTAATTGAGAATTTTAAATTCAATTTTGATTAATGTGAATAATGTTCTAAAGTGATTAATGCCAAGAGTCAGCTCGACATCTATTAATCGATCATTAGTGGATAGTCTATAGATCGGTTTGATTGAGAATTTCAAATAAAAGTTTGTTTTATAAGAACAACGTTCTAAAGTGATTAATACCAATAATCAGCTTGATATACATTAATCGATCACTGGTTTAGTGGATAGTCTACTGATCGGTTTGATTGAGAATTTCAAATTCAATTTTGATTAATGTGTATATGATTAAAAGTGATTAATGCCAATAGTCAGTAATTAATAGATCACTAGTTTAGTGCATTGACTATAGATCGAATTAATTGAGAAATTAAAATCCAATTCCGATTGTTGAAAATAATGTTTTAAAGTGATTAATGTCAATAGTCAACTTGACATACATTAATCGATCATTAATTTAGTGGATAGTCTATCAATCGGTTTAATTGAGAATTTCCTAGCCAATTTCGATTAATATGAATAATGTTCTAAAGTGATTAATGCCAATAAACATCATTAATCGATCAATTATTTAGTGCATTGACTATAGATCGGTTTAATTGAGAATTTCAAATTCAATTTTGATTAATGTGAGTAACGTGCTAAAGTGATTAATGCCAACAGTTAGCTTGACATTCTTTGATCGATCATTAATTTAGTGGATAGCCCATAGATCGGTTTAATTGAGATTTTAAATCCAATTTTGATGTCAATACCTATTGACTATAGTCAATCATTAATCTATTATTAATTAAGTATATAGGCAGATCAGTTTATTTTAAAAATTTACATTGAAATTAATTTAACTAAAATAGTTAGAGGAACTGACTGATACCAATAATCAATCTGACACATATTAATTGATTATACATTTAGTATATAATCAATAAATCAGATTAATTTAAATTTCATTAATTTTAGTAGTGTTCTGAACTGATTAGACTTAATAGAATTGACTCATTTTAATGAATTGATTTGCTTAATTGAAAAATTTTATTGAATAAATTGAATTGAATAATTCAATCATCCAATCAATGTTATTACAACTTAGTTAACTCATTCATAAACAATGACTGCAATTCATCATATAATTCAATGAACCAATCGAAATAATTTCAAAGTAATTAATCGAACTGTAAAGAATGCCTTCAATTCACCATTGATTTCCTGCATAAAATAAATTTCCATTCCATTCCATACCCTTTTATAGAAAATATGAAAAGAATTTATCAGCCAACTAATGGACATTTGATTGAAAAGAATCTCGATTAATCAGCTAATTGCACATCTCTAGGTGGTTTTTGTCGCTGCTGAGACTCACTTCAAACAAACTAAATCTTCAGTGGGAGTGAAGTGGCGACGTGTTGCTGTGTGTGGATGCGTTGCTGTGGTTGTGTGTTTTCGTTTACTTGACAACATATAGAATTGATCACATATGTACATAATGACTGTAGAATCGATCTTTGATATCGGCGTGCTTAATCTTACAATGGGCTTTCATATTGTCTCGACGCGTAAACTTTTGACCGCAGACCGGACACTCGTGACTCTGGGGCCGGTGAATGTTGGCGTGGTGCCAGCGATTCGAGACGATCTTGTTGCAGCTCACACAGCGATACAGGGTGGGCAGTGTGCCGGACAGTTGCACAAACAGTGTCGAGTAGTCGATGTTGTGATCGCGACGATTGGCTGCCGCAGCAGCAGCCGCAGCCGCCGCTGCCGCAGCAGCTGCAACGCTGGACGACGACGATGATGCAGCAGCAGCCGAGGAACTGGAAATGCCAGCAGCGCTGGAGTGTCGCTGTATGGCCGAAACATGCTGTTGCTGCGGGTGTTGTTGTTGCTGGTGCGCGAGTTGGTGTTGCGCATGTTGCTGCTGTATATGCTGGTAGGCGGCCGCTGCTGCGTGCTGCTGCTGCTGTTGCAGGGCATAGGTGAGCTGCTGCTGTTGCAGCGATGCCGACGACGACGCGCCCGACGAGGCTGGCGACAGTGCTGCAACGGCGGCAGCCGCAGCTGCCTCGGCCGAGCACAGTGTGTCCAAGGCGGCGCTGCAGCGTCCCAGATTGATGACCGTTGGCGGCTGACGAGCGGGCAGCGCGTCGTTCAGTTGGCCGTTGCGCGCATGCAGAACGCCTTCGGGTGCGTGTTGCTGCTGATAGTGCGGCAGCGGCAAGGGGGCGTGCAGGTGCTTTTGGTGCCGTTGCTGATGTTGTTGGTGGCAGCGTGCCGACGCCTGCTTGCACTGTTTGTAGTGACAATTGAAGTTGTTGTTGTGCAGCAGCTCGTTCTCATTGTCAACGTCGTCGTCGTCGTCGTCGTCATTGTACTCCGGCTCAATGTCAGCGTAAACACTGGCGACTCGCACATCATGGCCGCCATTATTATTAGTGGCATTACCGTTAGCATCCCTATGCCCAAAACATCCTTCATCACCTGCAAACATTCGGGGATTATGCAGAGTCACGTGTTATTTTCAGTCCAGAAACACTTTCAAGCATTGTGGTTTGTTTGTTGGGCTGATTGATTCATTGATTGATTGACTAATTGACTGGTGGGGTTGATTTGGATTTGCATCGCTCGGAAATTTTGTATGTGTGTGTGTGGTCGGGCTGCTGGCTGAGGAAATGATTCTGGGCAGTTTGCAGATGCTCGGAAAAAACTGCATGGAATATAAAGAAACGCTAAAGGCAAAGTGGCTCACTTTCAACAAAGGCGGCGCATGAGGGGAAGGAGAAGCAAAATGGAAAAAACTAACATGGACGAAGCGAAGGCTGTGTGCTGTGTTGCAAAACAAGAGCGAGACGTAATGACGCAACAAATTGGGACTGCGCGGTTCAGGTTTGGCTAATCTAAAGGAAATACATCTACTATGAAAGGTTTTTCTTTTTCGCTGAATTGAGGTGCAAAATTATGTTCCGTGCAGACTTTTTTGGATCCGGAGAGTTTCTTGAGTTTGGTGTGAGCAATAGTGAATTTTAGAAGCAATAATGAACAGGGACTTCAAACTACGTTTATAGATGGATCTGGATTTCTTGGTTCAAAGCAGTAAGCGCCTTGAATGATCTGCGTAAAATAATCTATGGAAGGAATTTACTTGGCATACGTTAAATATCAAGAAAGATATAAGAGCTATTGACAGATGGCGTAAAATGTTGAATATTTCTTCTTGGATGAATATTTTACATGGGTTGGTTATGTGGTCCGATGCCTGTAGCTTCTGTTTTTGCTTTCTTTAGTAGTAAAAATATGTCTAGAAAATCTAGAATTTTCTATAAAGCTATTAAATCATGAACAGGAACTTCAAACTACGTTTATAGATGGATCTGGATCTCTTGGTTCAAAGCAATTAGCGCCTTAAATGATCTGAGTAAAATAATCTATGGAAGGAATTTACTTGGTATAAGTTAAATATCAAAAAAGATATAAGAGGTTGTGACAGAGGGCTTAAAAATTTGAATATTTCTTCTTGGATTAATATTTTTCATATTCTGGTTATGTGGTTCGATGTTTGAAGCTTCCGTTTTTGCTTTCTCTAGTAGTAAAAATATGTCTAGAAAATCTAGGATTTTCAATCAAACTATCAAATGATAATAAACAATTCAAATAATTAGACGACAATCTATATAAATCAGAGCTAATCTGAATTACAACTGTCTACTCTATCGAGTGGTACTTGAAATGGCATGAGCGAGTTTTTTGGATTGAAAAATATTATAGAAATCAATAATCTCGACTCGCAAGGCAACAAGTAAAAGTTGCCTTAACTGGCAGCCACTCTTCAAGAATCTTAAAAACTCTCAGAAGTGAAGATTTGGAACACCATTTACTTTCTGTCCAAAAAACTTTGGATAACGTATCAACATATTCTGTGCAAAAAGATGCCAAGATTCTTATTCTGATTCAAGATTCATTGATACAGAAGTAACACTCACTGATTATAATTTGTTTCGAAAATTGATTTATGCAGTTCTAGAATATTTTAAAAGAGAATAATGGAGGAATTTACTCTTCATAGCATTTTAGGTGTAAAGTTACTATTGTAGCAATTTTTTGAATTTTCGCAAAGTTTTCGAAAGCAGTTGTAGCGACATATTTATTTGCTCCTAAATTCAAAAATATAATAAATTTAATAAATTTTATTATTATTAAGTCAGTCTCTAACTTAATCAGACGAAAGTTGATTTTCATGGGAAGATCAACCTAACCTAACAACCAAATAGCTGAGACTCATTTCTATGTGATTCTTGTCGTCTGCCTTTATTGACTTGAAAACTTTCATTACCCTAAAAAGGAGAGCACACGTAGGTCAAATTAGGCTCATGGCGATGCCAATGGATCATAAGGCGCTTCAAGTTCGTAGGTCTGAAACCAACGTGAACCATTTACGAAACGCATTTGGCATTGCATTACCTTGAAGCCAACATTGTTAGCTCGAAAACTTAATGATTTTTAGTCAAACATTAAAGTTTTTTCTACTCTGGTACTTTTTGTACTTTTTCGACTTTTTGCTGAATGACTTTTATTGTGATGTTTACCTATAAATTTGTATTATAATCAACTTTCTTCATGTTCTTTACCAATTCTTCTGTTTCAAGTTCATCTAATTGCGCATCCATCGATCTCCTACAAGTAGCACCAATTCTAATTCCTCGATGGCATCCTTTCACCTCAACGATTTTTTCAACTGCTTTTAGAACGTTCAACATATTCCATAGCATTCTGACCAAAGCCTGCATGCTCAATCGAAAGTTTAACACATTTTTTTAATTTTATTTCCTTCAAACTTTCGATGTGCCAATTGCAATTGCAACTTATTCGATATTAAATAAACATGGAACTAGGCTAAATAAAACTTGTATGCAATTCAATAACAACAGACAACTACGATTTTTGGTTTCTATATAAATATAAATTGGTATATAGGTAATAGATATGTATGTATATATATGATTGATGGGCATATGGTATGTAGAATTGTATTATTTATTATTGTTTTTACAAATTCAGCATTTAATAATAGTCAACTAGAGGTGATGGAATAATTAATAATAATAATTTAACAAAATTAAATTTATGCAGAAAATTTGTTGGCATATTTTAACAAAAAAAAATGTATGTAAAAAATTATAATACATAAAATAATTACACAACTCATATTGTTGGCAAATTTTCAACAAAACAAAGTAACGTTCATCAAGAGGCGTGGCTCGATCAATGAAGCGGCGGATGGAGTACAAAATCAATGGGCACTAATTGGCAATAATCGGTGAACATTTCAAACACGGGACATGACAGCGGCAGGTGGTCACTTATTTCAACTGGGGATCAACTAAAACTTTTACAAAAAAACCATAATAACAAAAAAAAATAAAATAAAAAAAATTTAAGTAAAAATTGGCACTGGAATAATAACCAAAACCAGAATAGAACAAAACGAAACGTAACGAAATGAATGAGACATAAATGGGCAACTCTGGCATTGCTGGCAATTCCTTTCATACTTCGACGTTTATGTTTTCCATTTTTAAACTTCCATTACTTCTTTGTTCAGCGTTTGGGCGGTGTTCTCACTTTTCTTTTTTTTTTATAATTTTTTGTCTTGAACTATTTGCTGTTTCGTACACAAACAACAAACACACAATGTCAATTCTCTTTATTTTCACTGTTTGTGAATACATTTTCTTCCTTGTTCATAGTGTAATACTTAGTGTAAATACCTAAAGAAAAAAAACTCATAAAGCCATGTCATAAAAAATCGTAAAAAAAAATTGCACTTAATCTGCGTGAGTTTCGGCACGTTTAGTAGTATTAGAATTGTTGTTGTTGGTTGAGTAAACATTCGAGATAAAAACAACACTGATAAATATGACATAATCACAGTGTTCACAATGATCAAATAGGTTTAATTTGTTGTTGTTAAAGAAGAATACAACTTCGAATTCAATTAAACTACTTGAAAGCCAATGAATATGATTAGAAAAGCATAGTTAGGAAAAAATATTTAAAAAAAAATTGCATTAAAAATTTCATTCATTTATGCGCTGCTTTGTAAAAGTTGCTTTCTAACAATTTGCTTTTCATTGTAAGTGTTCAACTTGCAGATCGACACTCTGGCCTCCCACATTTGCTTGTGATTTCAGCGTTTGCTGTTTTTCTTCTATGGATCACAATAGCAATAGAAATGCATTCAAGTGAAGGCAGTTTGGATTAAAATTGTTAGAAAAGTTTAAACTAAATGAAAAAGTAGTAAAAAGAGAAGGAAACAATACTCAAGTCTTGTATTCCACAACAGCAGTTGCTGCTTAGAGGAACTTTCAGTAGCGGTATTCACAATGCGTGGAGCAATGCGTGTCGAAGTTCAAAAGAGCAGAAAAGAAATGCTAATAATGACAGCTAAGACTTCAATATAAATCTTGCAGCAAGGCATCACACAAAGTTAGCCACAAAACGAACAGATTTGAGTTGACTTTTGATTTTGGTGGACAAGGTTGTATTTAGACTGAGAAGAAGTACAATGATTGTCAGTAATTTTGATTTAATTTTAAAGCGGCATAAACTTCAGAAAGCAATATCTAGAAAATCTGCTTAAATTTTATCATTTTGTTACTCTTCAAAACAAGTTTTTTTTTGCTATCTTTTCAGTATAGATAAATACCACAGTTTGTGAATACCGCCATTGCACTTTAGCCAACTTTAGCTAATTGTCAGCAAATTCAACTGCAGTTGATGGAATGGACTTCAATATCGAATGCTGTCAGTGACACAATTAACTAAATCATTTGATTAATTAAGTTACGAATCATTTAAGAGTCAAGTGTAATAAGTTAGCATTTGAATTTAAGTCAAATTTGTGTTAGACAGATTAGAATTTCTAGAATTATATTAGTTACGAATATTCTGTTGGATTCCTACATTTCAATGGCACAATTAATCAGTTGCAACATTAAATACAAAAGTGAAGTTAATGGAAAATCAATGCTCGATGATCTGATTAAATGAAATTGAATAGAATTTTAGTCTAGAAAAATGACAAGTTTTTAGAACCAAAATGTGTAAATAATTGGTTTCTGAAGTTCAGATCAGTTGTTAGATGATTCAAAGATTTTGTAGATATGTGATTGAATTCAAGCACTTTTGTCTTCATTGACATTTGTGATTTGAGTTGAATGAGTATAACTTGTAATGAAGTTCAATACATCAGCTGCTTCATAAAAAACTAATTAAGATAATTAAGAGCCCAAAAAATTTGTACCTCTTTACGGTCTTTGGATTTCTATAACAAAACTCTCTGAATTGAAGTTGGAAAGGTCATTCAGGTTGAATTGATTTGTTGAGCACAAAAGATTTGTACTGAAATCTTGAGTGGTGACATTTGGCTGAGTGGCTCTTAAAACTTGTTCGGCATTTGACTTTCCAAAACGGAAATGTGTGAAAAAATATGCTCAGGGAATAAACTGGTTCCATGTTGGATCCAATAAGCCTTCAGCATTTGATTAGTGTTTCATTTGAATGAGGTTCAGGCTCGTAAAAAGATTGAGAGTCCTTCAAACCTTTTAACATGCAACTTTTTCTTTGACAAAAACATTAAGAGAGGTAGTAAACAACCTTTTGAACTGCTACACAAAATCAGCTGATTTTGGTTTACTTTTGATGCAGCACAGAGTTGCATTTGGGCATTTGTACACTATTTCTTTATATTGTATGCTCTTTGTTTTAGAGTTTTAAAACTGCAAGAAGACTTGTCTTATTGGTTGTTTATTATTGTTAAAGTTAAATCGATTTTTTTCATAGAATTTTCAGTGCATTATTGTTGGTTGTGCGCATGTTTTGGTGTCTGTGAAAATGAGCTAAGTTTAGTCAATTAAAGTGAACAATGCTATTTTGTTCTATTAATTGTCTATTTTGTTCTAATTTTGTCTATTAATCGGATGTATTCAGTGTATTAGGGGTCATTAACGGTATTAACGGTGTTTTATTGTTTAATTTATTTTTGTATTATGAACAACGGAGGCATTTTCAGTTTGATGTTTGATTACTTCGAGTAGTCTTTGGCTGAATACTGCCACAAGTACAGCGTTCGTTAGATTATTAATCAATAAATAGATTTTGGTTTTCTGTTACGGCGAAACGACGTCAATTATTTGGATGAATTTGTGAGACGTTAAATTAAATGTACTTAAATTAAAGGCATAAAATGTATAACTTAAGAGAAAAATCAAATAAAGTTAAATAAGAGAGAGAATTGTAAAAAAATTAAAGGGAAAAGTAGTAAAACATAAATAATGAGTAGAAACACTGAAAAATATTGAGCTAGAAAAATGGAGCATTTGGCAGAAATTTAAAAAGTAATAAAAAAATGAAAAGAAAATAATAGCAGAAGATTGCAGACCTGGGCAACTAAGCGAGAGCTAAGAGATAGAAGCGTTTTCACAGTCCAGCTTAACTCAGTTCAGCTCAAAAGAAGCTCAATCTGTTTGTATGGCCTGGCGACATGCACTTGACTGAAGTTGAGTTGAATCGTGTCGAGTTTAATTGAGTGGAGTCAAGTCAGGCTCAATCTAGTTGAGTCGACACGAGTCGAATAAAGTCGATAAAAATTGAGTCGAATCAATGAGAGTTGAATTAAAACAAGTTGATTTGAAACAAGTCGAGTCAAATTGAGGTAAATTCAATTCGAATCAAGTCAAGTTGAATAAAATCGACTTGAGTTGAATAGAAACAAGTCGAGTCAAATTGAGTCGAGTCAAGTCTAATTGAATCAATTCAAATAAAATCGAGTTAAATCGAGTCGACTCAATTTAAGTTGAATCGCATCGAGTAAAGTTGGATCGAGCCAATTTGAATCGAGTCGAGTTGAATAGAGTTAACTTGAGTTAAATTGAAACCAGTCGAATCAATTTGAGTAAAGTTAAATCGAGTCGAGTTGAGTCAATTTGGGTCGAGTCAAGTCTAATTGAGTCAATTGAAATAAAGTCGAGTTAAATCGAGTCAAGTCAGTTAAAGTTGATTCAAATCGAGTAAAGACGAGTTGAGTCGAATAAAATCGAGTCGAATTCAATTTGAATCAAGTCGAGTTGAATAGAGTGAATCGAGTCGACTTGATTCAAATTGAGTCGAGTCAAGTCTAATTGAATCAATTGAAATAAAGTCGAGTTAAATCGAGTCAAGTCAATTCAACTTGAATCAAATCGAGTAAAGTCGAATAGAGCCGAATTTGAATCGAGTCAAGTTGAATATAGTCAACTTGAGTTGAATTGAAACCAATCGAATGAATTTGAGTAAAGTTGAATCGAGTCGAGTTGAGTCAATTTGGGTCGAGTCAAGTCTAATTGAATCAATTGAAATAAAGTCGAGTTAAATCGAGTCAAGTCAATTCAAGTGGAATCAAATCGAGTAAAGTTGAGTCAAATTCATTTCGAATCAAGTCGAGCTGAATAGTGTCAACGAATCAATTTGAGTTAAGTTGAATTGAGTCGAGTTGAGTCAATTTGAGTCGAGTCAAGTCTAATCAAATCAATTAAAATAAAATCAAGTTAAATCGAGTCAAATCAATTCAAGTTAAATCAAATCGAGTAGGTCGAATCGAGCCAATTTGAATCGAGTCGAGTTGAATAGAGTCAACTTAAGTTAAATTGAAATCAGCCGAATTAATTTGAGTAAAGTTGAATCGAGTCGAGCTGAGTCAAATTGAGTCGAGTCAAGTCTAAAGTCAAGTTAAATCGAGTCAAGTCAATTCAAGCTGAAACAAATCAAGCCAAGTCGACTTGAGTCTAATAAAGTCAAGTCGAATTCATTTTGAATCAAGTCGAGTTGAATGGAGTCAACGAATCAATTTGAGTTCAGTTGAATTGACTCGAATTGATTCAAATTGAGTCGGGTCAAGTCTGATTGAATCAATTCAAATGAAGTCGAGTTAAATCGAGTCAAATCAATTCAGGTTTAATCAAATCGAGTAAAGTTGAGTTGAGTCGAATAACGTCGAGTGGAATTCAATTCGAATCAAGTCGAGTTGAATAGAATCAACGAATCAATTTGAGTTAAGTTGAATTGAGTCAAGTTGATTCAAATTGAGTCGAGGCAAGTTTAATCAAATCAAATCAATCCAAGTTGAATCAAGTCGAGTTCATTCAAAACAAATCGAGTCGAATCGAGTCAAATTCACTAAAAATCAAGTGGAGTTCAATCGAAACAAGTTGAGTCGAATCAATTTGAGTCAAGTTGAATAAAGTCAAGTTAAATCGTTAAATCAGTTCCAGCTGAATCAGACCCAGTAGAGTTGAGTCGAGTCGAATCGCGTGGAGTTAAATCGGTTCGATTTGAGTCCAATTCGAGTTGAGTCGAATCAAGTCGAATAAATTCGAGTTACATCTAGTCGAGGCCGAGTCAAATTGATTCAAATCGAGTTGAGTAAAATCGAGTCGTATTGAGTGGCATGAAATAGAGTACAGTGAAGTGAAGTACAGTGAAATGAAGTGCCTTTTAGCGCTAAACTGAAATGTTGACTAACGCAGTTGTTACTAAAATTGAACTGTAAACACTAGAAATAGTAGTGAAACAGAGAGTGTGTCAGTGTCGATGTGTCAGTGTCAGAGTGTTGGGTAGAGCAGGACATGCAGACATGCTAAAACGAATAAATATGAGTACATTACATTCAACTACATACATAGCTCTAGTCCGCTGCGTAGGTCAGCAACTATCGAACGCACTAATACAACGCACTAAGACGCATTAACAAATACAAAAAAATAAAAATATTGAAAGATAGCAATACGAGTAAAACACTAACAGTAACGAAAGAATTTAGCTGGCATTATTACTGACAACAGTAAACCTTCAAGGCGGTTTACGCATTTCGTAAAATTCAATTCTCGATTTCGATTTGGATGCTCACAAAAATAAAACAAAACGAAAAAAAACAAATCAAAATAAAAATATATATATAGAGAAAAAATCATTTGCTTTTGTTTGGTAGGAGAGGTGTTGATCTGTTGCTTTCATCGAGAGGCGTTTCGATAAACAAATTGACATAAGCACTGGTTTTGTTTTTTTGATTTTTTACTGTTTGTTTGAATCCTTCTATTGTTGTTGCTTTTTACACCGATTTTATATAGCGCATGTGTATATATAAAAGTATATATATGCATATATATACATGTAGGTTTATGGCAAAGATAGATTGGTATGAGGGGTGTATGGATCTCTTGCCGAAAAGTACTAATTCTAATACGCTGTTGTTGGTTTTTTAGACTTCGTACTAATACTTACACAAGCGTAGAAAATTATGAGTTTAGCATTGAAAAAATCACAAAAATGAAAACAATATAAAATAAATTAAATAAAGAAGGTTTAACTAATTCGAAGGGAGAGCAGTTGAAAGTGGAAATAAGAGTAGATGTGTTTTTTGAAGGAAATAATTCGTTTTCGAATTGTTTACGATTTGGTTGCGCCTTTTCTGGTACTAAAAAAATGCATGCACAGGAAATTTTAATTAGGTAAAAAATGTTATAAAAAAAACAGTTACTAGAAGGGAATGTATGTAAATAATATAGTTACATATATATAAGTGGTGGTGTTGTAGGTGTGATTTCTGCGGTTCTTTTCAGCAGTGGTTTGAAGTTTTCTTTGTGGTTGTCGTTTAAGTTGGTAAGCTTTTGCTTTATGGCAACGAAATTATAGCAAAATATCAACAACAAATTAATACAAATATTATAACTAAGTGAAAATGAAAAACATTTTGGTTTTTTTTAATATTTGTTTTTACAAAAAGTTTTTTGATTAAAGCATTTAACATTTGTTTAATATAGGAGAACGAGTTATATGGAACCAAACCCAACGAGACTAAACTCAAATGGGACGAAGCTAGAGAGAAATTGAGAGGGAGAGAGAGAGAGACAGGAAGTAAAAGAGAGGGGAGAAAGGAAGTAAGAGAGGAGAGAGAGAGAGTAAAAGAACCAATCTCAAGGAATCTAAATTCAAATGGGACGAAGCTAGAAAGAAATTGAGGGAGAGAGAGAGAGGGGAGAAAAAAAGTTAGGTTACGTTACGGTTAGGTTACGGAAGGGGTGTGTGTGGCAAGCACTTCCACCCGGAGATCCTAGTGGGTACATTGAGAATCTCTTCATTTTTCGGAAAAACGAGAGAGGAAGTTATAGAGACAGAAAAACGCACTAGAGTGATAAAGAGGAACGTGAAAAAGGCAGAGAGGGACGAGAAAAACAGAAAGAGAGAGATGTTCGGACAATAAAGTTAAAGAGAGAGAGTAAGAGGAAAGAAAGATTGTTAAAAGACAGATAGAGGAAAGTAAGAAGAGAGTGAGAAAAAGTGAAGGGAGTTCGAAGAGACAGTAGGAGAATGATACGGAGCGGTAGTGAGAAAGAAAATTAGTGAGATTCCTTCCAATCCCGGAAACGAAAGAAAACAAGTCGATAAAAATTAAACAGTGGGAGTAAAAGAAGTCAAAGGAGTGCAAGAAAGTAGTGACAAAATTAGTACCAAATGAGAATTGAGATACAAAAATATTGAAAAAGTGAGAAGCTGGACAGAAAGGAGTAATAGGAGAGACAGCATGAAATAGGAAGAAAGTTTGAAGTAAGACAGAACAAAGTCAGAAGAATATAGGAAAGGAGTCAGAAGCAAGAAAGGGACAAAAGAATGTGGAAAATGAAAAATTAGACAGAAAACAATATAAATAAAGTGAGAATGGAAACAGAAAGAAATTGCAAAAAAGTGATAAAGAAAAAGAAGTAGAAAGTGAAAAAGGAGACAAAAAGTAGTAGGAACATTAAAAGAAAGATAGAAGTAGAAAGCAAATTAGAAGAGAGAAAGAGAGCAAAGGGAAAGGGAAAGAAATAGGAAGAATTGAGTGAATAGATGAGATGGAATACAGAAAGAAGTAGGAAGAGACTGAAAAAATGAGCGATAAAGAGAGACAACAAGAAATATGAAAAAAATGAGAAGGAAGCCAACGAAGTAGCATAAGAATGAGAAGGGAAAGGGGAAAGCGAGTGAGAAGAAGGAAAGAAGGTGAAAAAAAGTACAGAAGGTGAGAAAGGAGATAGAAAGTGGTAGAAATAAGTTAAAAAGAAAGACAGTAAGTTAAGAATGAGAAAGGAAAGGGGAAGCGAGTGAGAAAAAATAAAGAAGGTCAGAAGGTGAGAAGGTGAGAAGAAGTACAGAAGGTGAGAAGGGAGACAGAAAGTGGTAGTAATAAGTTAAAAAGGAATACAGAAAGATGTACGAAAAGAATATGAGCACAGAGAAAACGAGGGAGGGGAATGAGAAGAGAAAGAATTGAGAAGAATATATAGAATAGACGAGATGGAATACATAAGTAAGAATAAACTGAAAAAAACTAAGTGAAGGAAACGAATGAGAAGAGCGACAGGAGGAAATTTGAAGAAAGATGGGAGACAGAAAGGAGAAGAATGGAAATAAGAAGAGATAAAGAGAGGGGAAGCAGGACAGATTGGGAGGTTCAGAAGAGTAAAGGGTGGAAACAGAGAAGAAGGAAGAGGGGCCAGGAGAGCGGAAAAGAGTGAGAAGGAGATCGGTAAGACAAAAGGAATCAAGGAGGGAAGAAAGAAAGTAATAAAAACGTAAAAGTATAAAAAGAGACAAAGAGACAAATAGAAAAAAAGAGCGTAGCAAAAAGTATAAAGGAGGAAGAAAGAGAATAAGCATCAGCGAGCAAAATACGAATATCGTAAGGAGAACCAGAGAGCGGTGGAAATAGAACAAGGGTGTGGGCGAGTTGTGAACATTTTGGAATCTTTTGGCATTACAATCAAGCTACAACTACTTCTAAGAGATACAATCAATTGGCGCTAAAGGACAATTTGAGGCATTCAAGGGCAAATAACCACAAATTTAAGGATTTTGGTACAGAGTTACATATATATGTCGATAGATTACAGGGACTATTTGGGTTATGGGCGTTTATATACAGAAGTTTTGAAATACTATGGATTTTTTCTAAAAAACCTAAAGTTTTTGACTACGAAGTTATGAAGGTCACAGGGTCGCATGATTGCAGAAAATGCAGAGAAATTGGTGCCAAGGAAACCCTGGAACTCATTCTCTGCTGCTGTTCGGCTATCTTGAGTCTTGAGACTACGACTTACTTAGGGGCCCTGTTCTTTTCTGGGTTAGAGACGGTCCCCAAGCATGACATTAAGTCGCTACTGAACTTCGCTCACACTCTCACATTCTCACGGGTAATTTTTACGTCGATACGCAAAATTAAGGGGTTTCAACTGGTATCGCTATGGACCCAATAGGGTTTATGCATGGCCTACTGGGCCAGTCAGCTTACCTAACTTAACGTAACCTAATGTATGTAAGTGACGCTTTAGGGGAATCATTGTCAGAGGCGAAATTCATCATTATATGAATAAACATACAACAAGTTGAAAGATTTTAGTGAGTAATTTATTCTATTTACTCGAAGTATATTGGTTCAAATAACGACTTTGAGTGGAAAGGTAAGAAATGTATAAGCAAGAATATTTATTTCAGGCTCAAGTGATATAAGGAACGAAACTGTATGCTCAAGTTGAAGTAACTTTTACAGAGTTTTGACAAAGTAAGTCGGAGAGCTTTAGACGAAACATGCCTCTCACACTTGGAAATGGAAGTGTTGAAAGGCCTCAACAGAGGGAGAGAGCGCGAGAAATATAATCTGTCAAAGCATCAATTTCTATGAGGTGCAGACTGGGTATTCAGACGTTTAGGAAACATACTAAAACTCCTCTCGTATAGTGGACTCACTGATAGTCTTTGGGGACCAAGAAGGGGCACAATAGATCTACTAGGTCGCACTGCATTATTCCCATCAATAATAATAATAATCAACTTCTAGTTATGGGCGATTAATAATTAACAATGGACCATGTTACTAGTTTCACTAGTTTGACTATTGTCACTCATTCTGATAACAGCTTCACTGATAATAGCATCAAAATTGGTAGGGCTTAGCTTCTACCGGTCAACGGAAAAGTTCTCTATATATCGTTGACTTAGGAGAGCTTCTAGTTTTACTACAAAAACATCAACTATATTAAATTTTTTTTCAAAACGAAACCTTAACTCATTCCATTCTCGTTATAGCGGGTTCTCCTATTTAAAATGTTGTTTAAAATATTTTACAATAAATTTCAAATTGCATTTAAAGACACATTGTGTATGGACAAAGCAATAAATCTTTTTCATTTTTCCTTATTACGGGCCAATGTTATATATATGTAGTATATTATATAATAATGGAAACTAAATAGACAACTAAATATGTATAAATGTATGTAGGGTAGGTAAGTAGTAAATAACAAAGAAACAAATCAATCATTACTACAAATAAATAGAGCTCTAAATGTAACAAATCAAAAGAGGCTTTCTTGCTTTACTTCACTTGTTTGTTGTAAGTGGGGTTGTTGTGGTTTATATGGGTGGGGGGGGGGGGGTATAGTATGCTAATTAATATCTATGTAGGCAATATTGTATTAAAAAACACTATAGTGGAACGTTAATACGAGTATGTTCGCAAAACTTGCACTAACTAATAGCCTGTAGCGTATGTTGTCAAAGACCAGTGAAACGATAACTAAATATATATAATAAACAGCAGATAGGTTTACAATCGTAATGACAGTCTTCAGAGTAAATAGGCATAAGATTGTGTTAGAGGAGGAGGGGCCAAACAATTCGGTTGTCGTACTTACCGTCAATGTTATCCGACTGATCCAGCGGCATCTGTTTGCCGTCGTTCTGATCTTCTCGCGTGTCGGCTTGCAGTGCATGCGACGATAGCAATGTGGACATATCTTCCGGGTGTAGCTTCAGAGCGCCGGGCTTTAGTGGTCGAATGCGAGTTTGGTTTTCGTTTCGTTTTTGGGAAAATTGTAAATTGTTAAAAATGTGCGTTGATTGTGATGGATTGGAGCGAAAGAGAAAGTTGAAAATATATTAGATGACTCATTGGCAATGATGGAGTTTTGTAAGTGGAGATGGCAAATCTGAATGCTGAATTTTTTATGTAATTATAAGAAAGAAAATTAAAAAACCACTTTCAGAGTTTTTATTCGTAACGTACTTAAGAAAAATGCTTCAAACTTGTTGTTTTCATTGAACGCCAAATGTCATTTGTATAATTATAGTTGTTGTTGTTGCTGTGCAAATGATCAAGTGTAACTTAAAATAACAAAATTAAGTTTATATATAAGTAAATGTGTTTAATGCAAAGATATATAATACGAACAATAGGCAATAAGTATGAAAAAAATTAACAATAAATAACGCAAGTTTTACAAAAATTTCATATTTTTAAGGGCACTTTTTTTCAGTTAAATGTGAATTGTCAAACTATTCAGAAAAATTATTGTTTAGTCCTTCCTGAGTTGGCGGCACGTGCTATCGTGGCTATAATGCTGAAGTGTTGTAGTTGTGGGCCCATTCAGCCGCTGTCCTCGCCCACATTGATTGTAATCACTTCGGGCGCTCCACTGCCGCCGCCATCTTTGCTGCGGCGCTTGTGCCGATCGAGCTCGAGCAGCTCGCGCTCGTAGCACAGCCGATGCGACTTGCACTTGTTGTGATGGTTCACAATCTCCAGCCGAAAGTTGGAGTTGCCTTCGACGAAGGACGTTCGTATGTCGGGTATGTCGTTGGACCACTTGCGGCAGTGCTTGCAGAACATTGTGTTGGCGATCTCGTCGTACTGCAGCCAGTCGAACTGGAACAGCCAGTTGGATCGAAAGCGGCCGCTTTTGCGCAGCTGACCGCCACCACCGCCGCCAATGATTACAGTGCTGCCAACTGTCTTTGTGACGGTCGCTGTGCTGTTCGCATTCGCTGCGGTTGCATCGTAGGCGGGCGTGAGCGGTTGCTGAAATGTGTCCGAGGGGCCGGCGGCTGTTGAGAGCAGAAATTGTTGCTGATGCTGCAGCAGTCGCTGTATGGTGGCGGAGGCGCTCTGCGACTGCGTCAGATCAATGTCCGTGATGTGTTGTTGTTGTGATTGCTGTTGTTGCTGATACCAGGCAGACTTTGTGTGCTGCTGTTGTTGTTGTTGTTGTTGCGATTGTTGTAGCTTCAGTTGCACTTTGACCGCTTGCTGCAACAGCAACTGTTGCTGTTCGCGCTGTTGTTGTTGCTGTTGTTGTTGCTGCTGCTGTTGCTGCAGATACTCGAACTGCTGCCGCAGCTGTTGCAGCTGGCGGCTGGTGCCCGATTGTGCGCGTCCACTCTTCGCTGCAACACTTTTCGTCACCTGTACTTGGGCGCACGGACTGTCCAGATCGATTTTGGTCTAAATGTTGACCATAGCATAGTTGTTGTTGTTGTTGTGGTGATAGTCGCAGTTGTGTGATTGTGATCGTTGTGGCGCCGGACGTTAAGTGTTTTGTTGTTGTTGTTTTGTTTCGAGAAAAATAATAGATAAAAGTACAAAAATAAAACAAAAACAACAACTTAAGAAAAAGGCGTAAAACAAATGAGAGCAAAAGGAGGAAGGATCTTGTTGTATTGTTGTTGTTGCGCATAATGTTCAGTTCGGTTTTTGTTTTTGTTGTAGTTGTTGTTGTAGTAATGTAATGTACAAGTGTATGTCAGTGTGCTGGGAGAACAACAAGATGCGTTAAACATAGAGAAGCGAATCGCACCGAGTCGCAAATCACAAGAAGGAGCAGAAGAAGAAGCACCTACTTACAGCAGAGAGAGAGAGAGAGAGTGAATTGTTTAGATTTTTTCTTTTTCTCGGTCGATATTGACAATATTTTCTTAATTCATTTCATTTCAGTTACAACAAAGCATCAATAATCCTTCGTCCTTTTGTTGGCACTTTTTCTCAAGTTTTGCACAATTTTGGTACAATTTCACGTTTGCTTTTTGACATTTTTGCACAAGTTTGAAGCATTTTTCATTTAGACATTTCGCAATTTGCAATCACTTAAATATTAGACGAAACCATAAAAGCGCAAATGTTGCGCTTCCTCAACGAAAAGTTCCGAATGCGTTCAGGCGGTTTCAGATATTCATTGTTCAATTATTCAATATTCAATACTCAAATAAGTGTACGTAATGGTTAAGTAGAGATAATTTACAGTAAAATTAAGTGGAACCATCGCACCGGTTCAAAGAAAAAACCTTAACAAACCATATGAAATCTTGCTTAACACAAACACACACACGCACGCACATACACATACACACATAGAGAGAGACAGATTGAGAATATATAAACATGTTGAACGTACATAAAGTAACACCTATCTAGTCATATAGGAAGCCAATGTGGGACGTGTGTCTTGTCAAGGACCCTTAAAAAACTGTTAAGCCTCTCATTTTCGTGTGAACGCACTAAGCTGCTACTCTTAGTCTTAAAAACAATCCATCTTATCGAGAGTGCTACCAACGCATATCTGGCAAATTGTCTATAAACTTAAGCCAACATTCTAAGATTGTTGTTGTGGTCATAAGACACTTGGCCAGCTAAATCACAAGATTGTCTCCATTATAAAACACTTTGCATACTATCTCAGAATTTTAATTTGACTATTGTTTGCGCTCTTTTATATGACTTCTGACATCAGTTCAGAAGTCATTTTTTGGACAAAATAAATTCAAAAAAATATAAGAACAAAAAACAAATTAATACTGCAATGCCAGAATGATGTCTTAGATGGAAACCCATTGTAAAAATAACAAAAAATAAATATTCTAAAGTTACACTGGCT
Source organism: Melieria omissa (assembly GCA_963971225.1). Classification (NCBI taxonomy): domain Eukaryota; kingdom Metazoa; phylum Arthropoda; class Insecta; order Diptera; family Ulidiidae; genus Melieria; species Melieria omissa. The sequence continues at coordinate 6,693,368 of OZ020267.1, forward strand.
GGCCCCAAGACCTCCCGTAGACTTTGTTCGAGTCCGTAGCGTTACCGGATACAGGTTCTTAACGTTAAAAGTGACCGTAAAGATCTATAGATACAAGAGCCCTTATAGAGAACCTTAATAGCTTGCGCCTGTTTAACCCTTTTGACCCTGAATTTTACCCTGTGTCTCGATATAACTTTTTGGAATGTAAATGTAAATCATGAACTGAATGTAAATCATGAGCACTTTCTTAAGAAATGTGCACACGACATTTGAAGTCGCCATGCCTGTTTATTAGAGTTCTAGAGCTAGTTTACTTTTGAAAAATTTTAGCTTAAAACGTGTTAAACAAATTTTATATCAATATTTTTTAATTGCAGAAAAATTATTTAATATTTATGGAAAAATACAAAATTATCACTTTTTGATTTTGTTTGACCGTTATTAAAGACATAAAGAAACAGGATTTTGATCAAAAGCGCCCAATTCGTAGACTTCAATTAGAACATAAACTTTCTCTGATATCGCTGCAAGTTATTATTTTTCAGGGATAACAGTGAAATTTGTGTAATTTGCTTTGAACTTACTTCTAAGAATCGTAGCTTTTGCTATAAGATGACAAATAGGCGAAGTTGCTCTCAGGCAACTTTGGGGTCGAAAGGGTGGAATAGAAGTCATTCTGATGCGAGAAGCATTCACATGATTTCTCATAACTTTATTTCTTCTTTGTTAACATTATGTGAACAAATTATTCTAGCAAAGTTTTAATTTTTTTTCAAATAGTGTGAAAGGGCCTTTAAGAAAATCAATGGAGTCTCAGAGTCACCACTAAGAATACGACTATCTTTTTGAAATACTCTGCGGTTTGGATTCTACGGCTATAGGTCGGAACAAATATGAGGAAAGCTTTCTTGAGAACTGAATATCGATAGACTTTAGGTTGTCTAATACTCTCGCCTAGGTACACGATAGTCTTTTCGAACTTTAGAAATAATCTGATGTCATTATTTGTTGGCCATAACTAGGAACTTAGCTTTTAAAAAATGTAAATTGATTTCTTGAGAACTGAATATCAACGAACTGTAGGCTGTTTAATTTGTTGTTGGTTGTTGTTCGCACGACCGCGAAAACTTTGCTCCCTTTTGAAATATTCAACTCAAAATTTCTTGTTTCTCAATAAGTTACTGTATCAGCACTAAGTAAGTTGACCCAAAGAATTTCAAGTCCCGAGTGTCTGACTTTTGTGAAATTCATTGAATAATCAAATAGCCAATAAATAATTCTTTCTCTTCTGATTGTTTATAATTTGTGCCTAAAGCAACAATTGTAGAATTCTAGTTTCCAAGTCTTTTTAGGGTTTGCAGAGGCGTTTCATTTTACTAAAAAAAATACAATGTTTACAATTTCGAATTGGAGATTAAAACAAATGTGGTATTTGTTGGGCATAATGAACGTGGTTCCATTTAAGTTTCAATTGTTTTAATGCTGGTTTATATAGGGTTTAAATCAAATAAAATTGGCTGAGATTAAAAAAACAGCTCTCTATACATCTCAGACTGTGTGAATATTTTATTTAAGTTAGGTTAGGGTGGAATTTTATGATGCTCACATAGGCCAGTAGTGACTCGTTGTGTTACCACAAAAGTAGAAAAGGACTTAAAACCGAAACACTGCCGGGTGGAGGAGGGAAGCCAATGAGAAATATTTTATTTACTATATGGAATGATCATAAACTGATTTAATCAATAATAATAATAATTAAAAAAAAAACTATTAGTTTTAAAGTTTAACCCAGAGCATCTCAATTGGTGAACTGAACTACTGAGGAATCCTTAAGTATTTAGAAAAAATTATTCAATGGTCAACAGTTCGAGGTGAACAATTTGAGCGCGAATACAGAAACAAAAAAACAGACAGTTCATATATAGTACAAATCAGTGCAGGGGACGTTTTGGGGGTTCAAACACCCCCAAACACAAAAATTGCTGGTACAAAATATGGTTTCAAATGCTATAAGACTCAAAAGTTGTACACAAATCCCCATCGCTCCAAAATGAAATCCTATGTGCACTACTGGCACAACTTACCAACTTAAAACTGAATAATACTGAACTCTATTTCTAGCGCTTTTCAAGGTTAAATAATCTGACTAACTCTTATTCCCGTTTTACGCTTTGTCGCGCATAATTAAAAACTCATTGGTAGCAAAATCATTCATAACTAATTAATTAGCATTTCATATCCATTATATAGAATATTTTTTTTTGGCAAAGGGTTAAATATGATTGACATGTTTTCATGTTTACATCTGTTTACAACATATAAAATGCTGCCAATATTTAATCTCACATTTACATACAAACACATGCACATTTATGTTCGCAAGGAATGCTACAAATGCCTAATTTAGTACATTTTTAATTAAAATTTTTAATTAAATATAACTTAACAAGCAATTCTTTTGGTTAATTTATTTGTTTTCAAACATTCAAATTTTGTAATTTTTTTCAAACTATTTACTTATTTTCCCTCAACATTTGCCACATTCCTTGCGTTTGTGTGCTCGGTAAGCTGATAGTTATAATGTTTTGGTCTGACAGGCTGAATTGGTTTGTTTGTTTGTTTTGGGCAAACTTACCGGCAAGTATTCGGGTGGCAAAGGTACATGAGTCTCGCGTTGTTGTTGTTGTTGCTGCTGCTGCTGCTGTTGCTGCTGTGCTTCCATCAATTCCTGTTTAATACTAAGCGATTGACTGAGACCAATACTACTGGAAATCGCACCAACACTGCTGCTGCCACCGCCGATGCCGCCGCAGGCACCGCCACCGCTCAGTTGACTCTCGGACAATGGCGAATCGCGACGACCCACCGTGACGCCCGCGTCCTCGGATTCAGATGTATTACCGCCAACTTTTGGCACGGGACTCGATTTAAAATTACTGTGTGAGGATGCCTGAAATGATGCCAGAGTGGTAAATTAAAAAAATATGTAAGCATTAATTTGTTATTGTAAAAAAATGAAAAAAATTGAAATAAATTAAATAGAAATAAATCTAAATTGGGCACAATTACTGCGAGCAACAACATTGAGTTTTAGTTAGATTTTGCACCGGGTAGCGACGCACATTTAATAATTTTCGGGAAATTATCAAAATAATTTGAAAAAAATAATAAATAAATTGTCATGTTTATCAGAAAGAAACTTGTTAACATTTATTAGTCCTTATGACATTCCAGATGTTGTTCTGGGGTCTCCATAGAGCTGATACAGTTATCTTCACAGTAACTCTGTGGGCTCTATAGAACTGATGCAGTTTTTTTTTCTTATTCACTACTGTCGGGAGCATAGGGCCTCCACAAGACAATGCCTTGTTTGGATACGTTAATCGTTTGTGTTTTCCTGCTAGGGTTTTCCTGGTCTACCTAAGGTAGTCCTGAGTGATGGGGCTGCCACCTATTGCCGCTTAGTAACGACGCTTTCGATGTTCACAGCGCCATCTATTGTGTAGAGGAGGTGACTGAAGGATGGTTGGGGACTTTGCTAAGATGGGTTTGGTGCGTTGTTCTCGCTAATGCCCGCTTCTCCTTGCAGGTGTCGCTGGTGCACCGTGTAGCTGTATATTTGTATTCTTTTTACAGCCGCACAACGCATTATTGTTGTGGAATTGGATTGGAAAAGTTGGAAGAGTGCGGAACCATGCACCAGGTAGGAGTCGAACCCACGGCCTATGGGAGGCTATCGAGACTGCCGATGCAGTTGATGCAGCTACCTGCACAGTTATAGTTTATCGCTTATTTTCGAAGACGATGCAGGAGTTACGGATGTTTTCGTGAAGCTTTTGTCTTCTGAGTTGAACTTATTTGTTTGTTGTCGCCTCCATGGCTGCAGAAGGGATTGGCGGAAAAGGCAAAGAGATCTAACCTACGAATCTCTGCTCTTGCTGCCCATAATTCGTACATGTCCTGGATACAATATTGGGCCATTATCTTCTGATTGAAAGCTGAAAAGAGCTCAAAGCCAGTGATGTCGGTCCAAGAATTTGTGGGCTTGTAACTATCGAACCATGTCTCTCGTATGGACAATGAAGCTCCGTCGAAAAAGATGTTCGAGGTGGTAGTTGGTAGTTGGAGATCGAAGAGGAAAACAGGACCAAGTTGAGGACACTCTATCATCTCTTGGTGCCATCAACTGGCTAGAAGTTTTGCGGCCGGCCGTAAGCCAGTAACGTTGTGTAATGGCCCCTTAAGTAATCAACCAACAAGGAACCCATTTTGGGCTATGAAGTCTTTTGATTGACTACTCTGACGGTGGTTAGTGGCTGCCTAAGCTATCACTGCAAACACAAATGGATCTCTCCATCTCCTTTTGGTGACATGGTCCTTCACTCTCGAAATTCAACCAACCTTTCGATAGAAAGATGGACACAAATCAAAGTGCAGTCAAGCATTGCTTGAGTCTATAGAGGCAACAGCTTCTGGCCCACGTAGCTCAGCATTTTGTTAGTGCATTCGCGAGAGAGGCTGAGGTTTGAAGTTTCAGTACCAACTCAAATGATAACGTATGAGAAATCTTCCATGCTGCCCCCCAAACCCTGTTCTTGTAAGTGAAACAAGCGATAAGAGTATGGAATACATGTACATTGTACGTGTATGGATAGGTGAAACTTTTGCTGTGACTGTGCCCTATCAATTACCAAATGTGATTTCAATATCTGTGCATACGTCATGCGATAAGCTGCAACCGCATACGGCACGTGCCGTGTCCCGATAAGAAATATAGATGAAAACAAAAGTGCGCATATGGCTTACACGCTGCTAAGGGCACAGATAACGAATGCCAAGGTTGGCCGAAAGCCCGCGAGCGCGAAAGACTCTGATAACTCACACATGAGAGGTATTTCCTAATATCACTGTTGCCAGATATCTGAAATGACTTTCTCCTAAATCTAGAAAAAATAAAATTTTCTCTAAAAAATTTGAAAAATCTTGTAAAATTAAAAACAAAATATTTTTTGTCAATATGAACAAAGGAATTAAACCTCTCATAAGAAAATAAAAATAAATCAATTTTTTTTTAATTGCAGATTTTTCCATTCAGCTTCATCTAAACAAACAATTAACACAAAAAAACCATATGGAAAAAAAAGAATGGTATAAAATTCGCTTTTGTAAACCTTTTTCATTCATCGTATAAATTATAACCTTGGAACCCAAAAATTTAATTTAAGTAAATTAGACACTTTGGCTTTTAATATTTAAGGCTTCAGTGACACCATTAGTGTCAAATGCATCATCAATGGATCATTAATTGATCATCAAAATCTCCTAAACAATTCTTCTTTCTAAAGAAGAAGAATCCAAGAATCAAGAAGAAGCCAAGAATCTCTTAAATCTAGTGGAAAATCTTCTGATCTGGCAACACTGCCCAAGTGTAGTCTGTGGCGCACAATTACAATGTGTTTAGGTATTTATGTTACAGATTATATCCAAGCAGATAAAATATTTGCAAATATATTTAGATTTTTAGGCGTCATGGTTTCATGGGTCGAACAATGCTGCAATTAACTAGTAGGAAATTTTTGAGGCAGAATAATTTTTTGTTTAATTCAACTAAACTTAACTTAAAGAAACTTCTTATTGGTTTATTTATCACTGTTTTTTAGACAGTTCAACTAGTGAATTAGGAGCAAGAAACTGAAATAAACATGTGAAATAGATATTCCGCAGTTCTGACGATAAAACTTGAACTGTTTCAATGGCTTCACTCAGTGGCGCATTTAGGGGGGAAGGGGCGGGGTTGGGTGTTGAAACCCCCCAAATACTAGGATCGACAAACATACAAATGAAAAGGCATTTTATGAATACTAAAGAATACCTTTTTGAAACCCTTCCTATAACATTTTTCTGAATCTACCCCTGGCTCTAGTTTTTTTAGTCTTCATGTTGTTTATAGAAGAAATATTTTATAGTTAATAGTAGTAGCCATGAGCCATAAAGTATGCAACAGATTTTAAAGATGACACTCAAAATATTTCAAAATACTAACAGGAAATATTTAATATTTCCCGCATGAACGTTTCCTTAGTTTACAACTTTACATATTTTTTAATACTCTTGGCTTATTCTCTTCTCTTGTTCTATCCTTGAATGCTTTTGAAAATATTGGTTTTCTCTTTTCCAAGAACTCCCCCAAATTTTTGCATGAAACCATTTCAGATTAGATAATTTGACCATGTAAGAAACTTTGCCATTTCGATTGAAAAGCTTTTTGTTGACTGCAAAATTTTGTGCATAAATCAATTACGAAAAATTTGTAGTACGCGCACTTCAAGCAAATTCTTGTTAATTCCCTGAAAACTGATTGCCGCCCGTCGGTTGTCAGGGCAAATTTGTCGATAAGGCGAACCATGACACTTTCCTCGCCTTATCGTCAACAAACAACAATTACTATTTCTTGGAAACTGGAATATGAAGTGAATGCAAGTTATAAACAAACCAAACAAAGAAAAGCACTTTTACTTGTTCTGTCAGGAAGAAGTGCGTTTCGATTACAATCAAAAGTTTAATTTGAAGCCACAACTGACGATACGATCGAGCTGGTCCGCAAAATAGAAAAAAAGAGGCAGAGAGTTGTTCGACCCACCAATCCAACTATAATGTGGATCCTGTAGGCATTGCCGTTTGTCACTCACCTGAGAATCCTGAGTGTAGTGCCTGTCCTGTACATTTGCGTTATGTGTCGAGGTCAACGAATTATCACAGTTGGATGAGTTCTTACGTCTTCGCTTATTACTAGTTATGTGATCCACCGGCGTGGTGGACAACTCTCTATCACGATCTCTCTTGTCCTTGCTACTGTAGTCTAGCTGCATGAGTTCATCTCGACTGTCGGCCCGCTCGCGCTCGCCCATGCCGCCGACGGCACGCTCGCTGCCGCGATCACTGCTCGCATCGCCGCGACTATTGATCACACCCACGCTGCCGCCGGTGGCACTGCTGAGTGCATCCGCACTGACGCTGCGATTTGCGGCGGCCGCCACTGCTGCGGCCATCGCAGCTGCAGCAACGCTGGCGCTGCCCACTATTGGAGATCGCTCGCTGAGGCCTAAGGCAGCCGCTGCCGACTGCAGGCTGGCACTGACATTGCCGGCGCCCGTGCTGGCAGCCGCTGCGCTGCGTTCGCTTAGGCTGCTGCTGCTGCGGTGTGAGTGCAATTCGTCGCGAAGATCGCGCTCGGCGCCTCGACCGCGCAGCGTTTCACATTCGCGCGATTCGCGTTCGCCGGCACCGCCAACACCGATGCCGATGCCGCCGCTGCCGTAGGCGGAACGTCCTGTGGGCAAGGAGGTCGGCGACTCGCGGTGTTCTGGACGATAGTTTAAGTTGTTGTTGTCCGTGAGTCCACGCACCTGCAAAATGGAATAAAATTTTGTATGGTTAATTGCAAAGTAATGGGAAAACTAATGTAAATTACACACAAATTTTAGATATTCGTAAATATTTCTTACAATTACACAAAGTAAAGTAAGTAATTGCTTAATGATGGGCCGTTTAAATGTGAGATTATTTTAAATACTCACAAGTAATATTCAGTAATTGGAAGTAATTACTGTAATTTTAAAGTTATTCCATCAATAAATAACAGTAACAGTAATCACAGTAATTTTAAGTATTTTCATCAATAAATATTTTTAATTGGACTAATCCAATGAAGTGCAGACAATTCCGATATTGTCGAGAAGTAAACTGTGAAGCGATTTAAAAAACTCATAAGTAATTCAGAGTAATTAAGGTAAGTTTAAGTAATTCTATCAATAAATGCTTTAATTTGAACGAATCTAATGTAATAGTGATAATTCTGATACTTTCGAGTAGTGAATACTCATGAGTAATGTAGAGTAATTACGGTAATTTTAAGTAATTCTATCAGTTAATATTTTAAATTGAATCAATCTAATGCAGTAATGACAATTCTGATATTTTCGAGTAGTAAAATGAGAAACTATTCAAAAAACTGATATGTAATGTAGAGTAATTACAGTAATTTTAGATTAATTTCATCAATAAATGCTTTAACTTGAAACAATTTAATGGTATGATGACAATTCTGATGCTTGTGAGTAGTAAAATGTGAGAGTATTTAAAAAATTGATAAGTAATGTAAGAATAATTACAGTAATTTCAAGTAATTCCATCAATAAATGCTTTAACTTGAAGCAACCTAATGCAGTGCTGAAGATTTTTATACTTGTGAGTAGTAAAATGTGAGGCCATTACAAAAATACTCATAAGTAATGTGGAGTAATTGAGGTAATTTTAAGTAATTACATCAATAAATATTTCAAATTGAACAAGTCTAATGCAATGATGACAATTTTGTTACTTTTTAGTAGTAAAATGTGAGAGTATTTAAAAAATTGATAAGTAATGTAAGAGTAATTGCAGTAATTTCAAGTAATTCCATCAATAAATGCTTCAACTTGAAACAACCTAATGCAATGCTGACAACTCTGATACTTGCGAGTAGTAAAATGTGAGAGTATTTAAAAAATTAATAAGTAATGTAAAAGTAATTACACTAATTTCAAGTAATTCCATCAATAAATGCTTTAACTTGCAACAAACTAATGCAATACTGACAATTTTGATACTTGTGAGTAGTAAAATGTGAGGCCATTAAAAATACTCATAAGTAATGTAGAGTAATTGAGGTAAGTTTAAGTAATTCCATCAGTAAATTTCTTAACTTGAACCAATCTTAAGCAGTGATGACAGTTCTCGAGTAGCAGAGTGATCATCCCAAAACTTATTTCTTGAAGTATTTAACAATAATTGTGTGTAATTGTCAGTAATCTAAAGCATCTAGCCACTGACCTGTAGGCTTTCGGCTGTTTTCAGGAACATCGGTAGTGAACTCTGACCGACGTTGACTTCGCCTTTGTACATGAAATCGAGCAGCGAGCGCATCTCTGAGAATCTGACATCTTTCAAGTAGATGATGGGATGTGGATGATGGTTTTGCAGGAAAATCGTTTCGAAATATGGGCTGCATGCTGATAGAATTGTCTGATGCGCCTGTAAATATAATAAAAAGAAATCATGTGTTAATTTATATATTTTTAATCTCATAGATAACATGTCTTCAAAGCATCCACGTGTCTCTATGACATTTTATTACTTCAAGTAGTGTCAATTCGACACGTAACTCATTTATTGAGCGCTTAAGCTGACTTTAATAAGCCAAATAGTAAAACTTAATAATATTTTTTTCAACATCACAGACACACACAGAGCAGATGCAAATAATTTTGCACATCAAACAATGCTTTCTTCATTGCAACGCGCGCCGCACGTGCCGCATTCTGATATTAAATTCATGTGGTACCTTTTGGCTGGTAGCAACTTGCAAATGAGAGTGTCTGTGTGTGTGTGTGTGTGTGCTTTAGTGCAATAAGCGCTCAAATGTTGACACATTTTGCACTGCGCTTTCAAACGACTCAATGTTGCTCATACGCCATGGTGTGCATGGCATGTAATGTTGGAAAACAATGGGACTTGCGGAGTTCATGCATTTTTTTCGAGCATGACATGAGACATGAAATGTTGAGAAGATTGCACAGACAAAAGAAAAGTTGTTTAGTAAAAAAATTTGAATTGGTGGCTTAAATTTTGGTCTTTCACGGAATCATGAATGAAAAATTTTTAATATATCTTTTTAATCAGAATTTCTACATTAATTCAATTTATATTTCAATTGTTTCATTTATATTATTTATGTTTTGTTGAATTATGTTACCTTGACTGTTTCACCGTCACATGCCAATGTCACATCGCAGAGGGCTTCCCTTTGTAATAAGGAGGTTAGCACACCAGTTAAGTTTGTCGGATGATTGTTCCAGCGTAGACAAAATTGCTGGTCCATAGCTCCTTGGTCAGTTTTGTACCTGTGAGTAGTAAATTTTAAATATAAAATTAATTTTGGGCAAACACATTTTAGGAATAAAGTTTTAAGTCATCAAAAAATTCATATTATATAAAGTAGACATTTTTTTTGTTGGTTGGTGGTTGGTCAAAAAGTGTCACAAGTGGCCAGTTCTAGAAAACTCCATAAATTCTTATTTAGAAGTCTGAGTTGGTGTTGATTTGGTTCATATTAGAACTGTTTATGATCCAATGCCACTTAAATTTCAAAAACTTTTTTTTTCAAAAACTATGTAAAGTGAAGGGATAAGAAAACATCACATCATAAAAAAACATTAGGAATAAGCAAACATAACCTCAAAAAAAATTTCAAAATTACATTTTAATTCTTTTTAGGTTGAAAAAAAAATTTGAAAAAAATATAAATTCTTAAACATTATATGAGAAATATAAAAAAAATAAATTTGGTGATTGTACCAAAACTCTAACTTGGTAAAAAATTGATTTTTCAAAATAAAAAACAATTTTGTGAGATTATATTCACTTTTGAGTTCCACTGATTTAATGGTAAAGCGTCCAAGCGTCCAATTTCAGCTAAATCGAATAACAACTTAGAAATTTATTAACTTTTATTTTCATTTACAAAATTATTTCTGGCAGATCGGAGATTAACTATTATGGACTAAAACTCTGGGAAATGGTTACCTAGTATTAAAAAAATATAGCAATCAAAATTGGCCGGGGGGCACTTTGCTCTTCCTTATCCGACTCTGGCCTTTTTCAAAGTCTTTACTGACACAGTGAAAGAAGACTTAATGCCGCAATGACTTTTTTGCTTGTGTGTGCGTTATCGCGCGCTGCTTTGAAAAAAACCCACAACGTCATTTGTTTGAATAACTGTGAATGTTTGTGAATGAATTTCAATAAGCACCGAAGTACATAATTATTCATGAACGCACGCGCTGCACACATATGTACACACTCGCGTACAACCGAATCGAATTACGCTGGTAATTTCGAATCAAAACAACATCAACAATGCACAACAACAGCAAATATCAAAAAACAACAACAATAACTTGAACAATGACCATTATTTACATGTTATTAAATTGCGCAGATAATGATCAAAATCCACACAACCGACACGGTATCGCACTTATTTGCATGCACACAAACAAAAACACACAGACACAAACACACTTTCATGTGTGTCTTTGCATGTGGATAATTACGCACACGAGTAGCGCGTGTGACGGTGGGTCGATGTGCGTCAGGTCAATTTTACACCTGTCTTAATTATCAAATACACCCACACACACACACATACGTACAATAGGTGCATGAGTGTGTTGACTTGTGGGTGGATCGTAAATATGTGTTGGCTTTAGGTTATCACGTTTGCATAAAGCACTATCGAAAGTGTTAGCAATGACATTTTGCCATTCATCAATTAACTTGTCCGTGACTGTGTGGCCGACTGTGTTTGGGCCAAAATTGCCAAAATTGTTTTCGAGTGCTTATTGCGTTTATCGTTTGTGGCAGCGACCTGTAGGGTCAGCGCTGATTTTTTGTTGTAAATAGTTGTTGTAATAAGTATTTTGCCTATGAAATGTTTTCGCAGTGCCTGTTGCTATTAATTATTTGAATGATAAAAGTAATTTTTTTTCACAGCAACAACAAAAATTGTTTCTGAAAGTAATTTTGTAGTCACTAGGAAGCATCCTGTGGAATCACCTACCACCACTGTGACTCAATTTTGATTCAATATGGGACAAACATATTCTTTGGACATACTCATAGCTTCTGCTATCTATGTCAATTTCAATCGACGCCACCATTTGGAAAACTTGGGCAATGTTATGGTCAAATCATCTTCCAAGCTGATACGGTCACTTGTAAATTTAGCTAAGCAAAATTTCAAGGTAGTTAATTATGTCACAGAGTCTCTCTACACAGTTTCCAACTGTGTCTTTGATGAAGATTGGATATTAATTTTTCTTTTTCAAAACACATCGACTGACTCAAAACTTGGTCAAACTATTATTGCGAATCCAAAATGGCTGAAATTTTAATGAACACCTTTCAAAACAGCTGCAAACTGATTCCCTTCCTTTTACTGACAAGTACTGCAATCTTGTTGTTGTGATCGGAAACTTTTCAGAGCACTCTTGTAAATGTGAGGGGTTTGTACGTTCAGTCTGATTCTGATATAGCTAAATGGTTTATCGAGTCCTACCAGGGTAATCATCAAGTTATCATTCATTCAGCTATTGGATCAAGTGACACTTTAAAGGCATAGAAAGCATCGCACTCTTTTGAAATAATGCCATTTTTTATTAAATGATCCCAACATTATTTGCCCAAAGACTGTCATAAATACTTCATTTTGGCATTAAATGAACATCAATCAAAATACCAATGAAACTAGGAATTTTATACCCTGTATCCGCAGTGGACAAGAAGAACAAGAAAAACTTGGTAGTGAAAAGTTCGATGATCGCATTTTGAAAGCATTCATATTTTTGAACATGAACATCTAACTATATGAACATCAAAATTATAGGAAAATTAAATCAAAACTCAAAACTGAAGGGATTTATAATGGATTCAATACGGTTTTGGAGTAGAAGTGCATGTCGCACACTGTCTCTCTATAACAAGAAGAACAAGATAAAACTAGATAGTAAAAAGATCGATGGTTACATAATGAAAAAATTCATATTTTTTTAAGTTGAACATTAAAATTACAGAAAAAAACAAATGAAATAAAAAAAATGTCTTCGAGTGGAGACTCCATCTATGCCATAACAAGAAAGAATTTGATAGTGAAAAGTTTGATGATCACATTATGAGAACATACATATTTTTTTGAATATGAACATCAAACATTATGAAGATCAAAAAAATAGGAAAACCAAATAAAAATTCAAAAATAAAGGGATTCTTGATGGACTCAAAAGAGTCTCCGAGTGGAAGTGCCTACCGCACACTGTATTTTTATAACAAGAAGAACAAGAAAAAACTAGATAGGTTCTAGGATTCGATGGTTACATAGTAAAAACATTCGTATTTTTTTAACATGAACATTAAAATTGCAGAATAGACAATGCAAATTCCAAAATGAATCAATGAAGACCCCAACTATAACAAAAACAAGAAAAACAAGAAACAATTTGATAGAGAAAATATTGATGATCACATTATGAACATGAACATCAAAATTAAAGGAAAAACAAATGAAAAAATTATAAAATTAAGAGATTCATGATGGACTCAATAGGGTCTCCGAATGGAAGTGACTACCGCACACTCTCCTTCTAAAACTTAACCTAACCTAACTTATGATCAAATCTAACCAAATGAAAATAATTTCCATATCAAACTTTTTACCAACTACCAGAACTTTTCCTCGCATCATGAAACAACTACTTATAAATTTCATCAATCATTCAATGATTCTTATTAAAATCAAATCCCAGCGAACATATTTACCAATTGGATGGCGCCATATCCCAGTCAGCTGATGACGGTTTTAGTATTTTAAGAGCAGAAATCATCTTTTGTAGTAAAGACAATCGTTCAAGTTGTCATAAATAAGTCGTAATATTTCGATTAAAATTTGTCTTTGTTAAGTAACAGAACTTTCACTGGTATCGCACTCTAAACACCCCGAAAGGTCTGCGGCTACTTGCGCTCATTTGCGCCTCGCAGAAGAGGAATATGCGAAAAAAGCTTCGCGTATTGTCGTAAACATTCTGTAAAGGCCGAAATAAGCGAAATTCCACACATTTGAAACGAAGCGATGATCGCCGAGCGCCGATCGTATCGTGTCGCGGCTGCACATTGTGCCGTAATGTGGGCGCAGGGTGGTCGGGGCCTTCTTTACATTTACAATAACAATTTGGTACTCGGCAGTTGGGAGCTTGATGGACGCCGCAGCGGCGAGAGTGACAGCACTCAGAATGCGGAGCGAGCGCGCCAGAAATGAGTATTAGAACAGCAGCAGCGTATTGAGAATGTTTACTCAACAATGAGCAACACAACAACAACAGCAATAGCAAAAGAATAATAAAAACAACAACAACGAGCAACGAGCGCTATACTAAATATTATTTAATGATAATTGTGCCGGCCGGAGCGCGAATGAGCGCCACAACAAAAATAAACAAAACGTCAAAGAACTTTTTTGCAATGTTCGCAACAAGAACAACAACAATAACTACAACTACAACAAGAACAGATATAACATTGACAGCAACGTGCGGGCGCCGATCAGTCAGAATAGGCCGACGGCAGCAGTGGGACGCTGCGGCGACTGCGCCGGCAATTGGGGAGCAGCGGCAGTAAAAGTCACGCCGTTTTTTCAACGTTGGCACTGGCGTCGACGTCGAATACAGTGGACGCCGGTGCTGCCAGCGTTGAGTGCGCAGCGCTTGTAACGAAATCTATGTGCAAATTTTTTTTGTATTTCTACCATTTGATTTTTTTTGTTTGATATTTTTTCTTTTTCTGATTTTCGTTTTGTAGGTTTTGTTGTTGTTGCTTGTACTTAAGCTAATTTTTGCTTATATTGTAGTTGTTGGTATTTTTGTGTTCTTGTTTCGGTCATTCATGCGCTGTATGTGTGTGTGTGTGAATTGTTGATTGGCGTTGAGTGTGTGTTCGGCAGAACTTTTCTGTTTTGTGCGAATTTATGGGAAGGTGCCCTTTGATTAGATTGCACTGACGAATTAAAAAATAAAATAAAATATAATAAAATACAATAAAATAAAATAAAATAGTATAATATAATATAAAATAAAATAAAATAAAATAAAACAAAATAAAATAAAATAAAATAAAATAAAATAAAATAAAATAAATTAAAATAAAATAAAATAAAATAAAATAAAACAAAACAAAACAAAAAAAAAACAAAACAAAATAAAATAAAATAAAGTAAAATAAAATAAAATAAATAAAATAAAATAAAGAAAAATAAAATAAAATAAAATAGAGTAAAATAAAATAAAATAAAATAAAATAAAATAAAATAAAATAAAATAAGATAAAATAGAATAAAACCAAAGAATAAAATAAAAAATTAAATAAAATAAAGTAAAATATCATTAAATAATATATTGATAATTTAATAATAATAATTTTATTATATTAAGACACAAAAATAAAGTAATACGAAAAAATAATAAAATAAAAGAAATTTAAAAAATATAATAAAACTCCAGTAAATTCAAATAAAAAACATAAAACCGTAAAATTAATAAAAATTACACAAAAATATTAAATGAAATAAAAAAAATATTTAGATATGCAAAACAGAAAATATAAAAAATTAAATAAAAAAGAATAAAATAAAATAAAACCAAATAAAATAAAATAAAATAAAATAAAATAAAATAAATAAAATAAAATAAAATAAAATAAAATAAAATAAAATAAAATAAAATAAAATCAAATAAAATAAAATAAAACAAAATAAAATAAATTTTAATGAAGCAAAAAAAATAAAATAAAATAAAATAAAATAAAATAAAATAAAATAAAATAAAATAAAATTAAATAAAATAAAATAAAATAAAATAAAATAAAACAAAATAGAATAAATAAAATCAAATTATATAAAAAATAAAATAAAGAGCAGCATTAGACAAATTAAAATGTAATTAAATAAAAACCACAATAAAAATTCAATTCCATTCAATTAAATTTAGTTAAATACAATAAACTAAAATAAATTAAAATTTGAAATAGATTAATTAAAAATTTTAAAAATTAAAATAAATAAACAACATAAAATAAAATAATTGATATACAAAACAAAACTAAGGTAAATACAATAAAAAATTTGTAAATTAAATAATAAATATATAATAATTATAAGAAAACCAAAAAATTATAAATAAAAAAAAAAAACACAAAATGAATTAATTATTATTTACAATAATTAAATTCAAACTAAAAAAATATAATTTTTTTTAGAAATGAATAACAAATGCCATAATTCCATAAACCAATAACACATACAAATTATAGACTAAAATAATTCAAATTAAAAGTGATAATAAAACATTCAGAGTATTATAAAATAAATTTAGTCATTGTCGCATAAAAAAACCAAAAAAACTTTTTATAATTAAAAAAATAAATCAACATTTCCCAGCGACAATAAATAGTCAGAGACATTAACATGTTAAAAAATTTTAGTGAAAGCGAAAGTTAATAAATAATAGGAAAAACAGTTCAAAATAGCTTATTTCGTCCATTTGCTGCGGTCACAAGGAGTTAAAATTAGTCGGTTGACTGAGGGAGAGTGGAGCAAGTGTGCACGCTTGATCGCGTGCAATCGTTCAATATTTGACTATCATGTAACAACAACAAATACAATACTAATCGCTAACTAAGTGCTATACGTATGTGAGTACATGTCGACGTGACATCTTGGGCGTTTCTATCGTTTCGCTTCAAGTGCCATCCAACTGTTTATGCTGTCCGCTAGTCAGCTGTTCGACTGTCCGTTTCGGCAACCTGGCGCGTGGCTGTCATATGCCGTATGACATAATCTGCAAAGACCCGGCGGCACGCTCGTGCAAGATTTCGCGCGATTCGCACTTTGTTGCTGATTTTGCTTGTGTTTTGTTCTCAACTCGAATGCCACTCGCCGCCGCATTTATAGCTAATAATTATTTGTTTAATTATGCAATATTTTCACTTTCGTTTTCGCTTGCAGCCGAGCGACGATTTGATGCGACCGATGAAGTAATATTCTCGCGTGTGCGTTGTGCATTTGGATGGGATTTGTTTCTCTGTATTTGCGTTTCGATGTCAACTTCAAGTTTGGCATTGTTGTTGTGTTTTTATAATAATCTCAATTTGTTGCGATTAGTTACACCCGCGCGGAGTTGCTATTTTTAGCGCGATTCACATTAAACGATCTGGACTGTAGGTGCTGCACTGTTGCCAACTGGAAGTGTCATTTGGTTTTTGGGGGAATTCCATTTTTGATGTGACCATAGAAAGCAGGTAATGGCACCTGACTTACATAATACGGAAAACCCGAAATGTGTCAGCTGACATGCTTACGATGAATGTTCAATATTGAATTGATGAATATTGAATTCTTATGAGCAAAATTTCTATACTAAAGTAATGTTCTAGTAATCTAGTGGACTATTTGCAGTCTACTAGGTTTCGTAAGTAGCTTAAACTAGTTCAAAGAATGAGTGAGTGAGAGTCTTGAGCTCCATTTTTTTTTGTATTTAGAATCATGATGGGTCTTCTTGGCCTAAGTGGGCTCCGCTTTGGGTCAGCCAGTTCTACCTACCTACCTACCAACTGTTCGATAAGATTTTTCTCACAATAACTATCGACTTTTTGGTTCAAGATTCTTTCAATTAGACATCAATTTCTTCCTGATTGTTAAACATAGGAAAATCTTCAACTTAATTTCTCTAACGATTTTGCCTACAAATTGAACACAACTTTCTTTCAAACTGTGCAAACTTGGTTTATACGAAATTTTCAAATTCTCTAAACACGTTTGCTTCAGTTAGTCTAAAATAAGATAACTCAAATAGAACAACAACAAACCAAATGAAAACAATTGTAATAAAAAAATTATTTACAACATTAACCAACAAAAAGATAAACACTGCATGTCACTGCAACTTGGTAGTTGTTATTGTTTTCATTGTCAGACTGCAGTATTTCATGCAATGAAAGTGAACTGCATTTGTGGGCGTATGGGCGGTCCAAATCTTTAGGGTTGGCATTGACAGTTGACATATCGATTGCTGTGCACCAAAGCACCAAGATCGCTGCTTGAATGGAGCGTCTGACTGCCTTCGCACTGCCTTCGACTTCACTTCACTGTGCACGAGTACTTGCAGCCGCTTGCGTTCGTTTTCTGTGCTATTGGCCGGCATGACGCCGACTGCTTGCGACTGCTGGTCTGCCGCAGCAACTTTCGTTTTCGTTTCGTCGCCGCATCGTCGACGCAATCGAAAGTGATATACAATGAAATTGAAATCGAAAATGAATTTCCTCATTGCTTTGCTTTTGCTTTTGTTTTTGCACAGTCAATATTGCAGTGTTGTTGTTGGCATAACGGCTTGAGTTGTGCTTTTTGTTACTGTTACTGTTGTTAGTGTAGTTGTCAATATTGCATTTGAGAATTCACTGTGAAAATGTGGCAGCTATTAGCACAAAAAAACACACACACACACACACCACACAAACACATACAAATAATGAAAAAACGCTCGCGCGTCTCTTGCAATAACTGCCGGCCGGTGGCAATCAAATAAAATTCACTTTATTCTATGAGATACGAAAATTTTGCTAGAAGCTTTTTTTGCTGCGCGAATCACATGGGTCGCATATCTGTGTGTGCGATTGTCTGTGTGTGTATGTGTGAGCGTGTAGTTTACAGATAATTTCTGCTTACGTAAATTGTTTAACTCATTTGTACGCGCGCAGAGCGAAGAGCGGCTGGCGCTAACGGGGCAATGGGCGGTCGGAGGGTGAGGTATGCTTATGGAGCACACGAGGAGGGGTGGTAAGGGGCAAGCAGGCAAACAAACCTACCCAGTGGTGAGTGATATTGCGCAATATTATTTTCATTTTGCACACATTCAAGTCTCTTGTAATTCAATTGCTTTTACTGTTGCTGTTGCTGTGCCAGTGTTGCCTTATATTGTTGTTGTTTTTGCTACTTTACTGTACTTGGCGCTAGTACAAAGTTTATGCTGACAGCTAAAATTCGAAACTAATGATGAGTTTTGATTGAGAGATTACAAATTCAGTATGTGTTGTAATTGGTAATGTAAATGGTTGTAATTACATTAAATTAGTCGATAATTTATGATTAATGGTTATACAAATTATTTCTAAAAGGGGGTTTTTCCCCAAAGACTGAATATATTTTTTTAATAAAATCAATTCGAGTTGAATCAATTCAAATTATTAAAAATTTTTCGAATTGGTTTTATAAAATATTTAATGAAACAGCATAATTTAATGTTAAATCAATACAAATTATTAAATATTTTTTCTATGCTATGTGTCGAATTGGTTTTATAAAAAAATATTTTTAAAATATTTTTTTTTTTTTATTTTTTTTCGTGCAGTGAAATTTGAGATTCGTACGTTTTACTTGAGATTCATTAGCATTGTTAGCCATCCTTCAGATTACAGTTAAATATTGGTTTATTACAGGAGATAATCTTTTGGAGAATTGATTTCAAAAATTTAGGAAATTCATTCTTTAATGATTTTTTTAATAGATTCTCCAAAAAATTATCTAAAACTAGTGCAAACTTCATTTTTTTTTGGCATCAATAATATTACTTCGGGCCAACCTGATTCAGTGGTTAATATGTTTGCCTACAAGTGAATGGTTCATGGGTTCAAATTTCGGCACAACGCACACCAAATAGGAACAACTTTTCTTAGATAATGTTTCTACTAGGTTGCCCACCAAACTTCTAATTGACAGATGACTATTTCCTTCATATGTAAAGTTGCACTCGAAATGTAAAAAATTCTAAGAGGAACTTCCAAGTATTTTATATTGAAATTTTTGTAAAGGTTTTTGGTATTTTCAAAACTTTCAAGTCCTATTCTGATTTCAAAGTTTCACTGCAAGAAATTCTAAGAGAAAATGATGAAAATTTTATGTTGGACATTTTTGGGAAGTTTAATCCTTTCGAAACATTCAAGTGCTGTTCTGATTTCAAGGTTTTACTGTAAGAGATTTTAAGAGTAATTTCTATTGAGTTTTATGGAAATTCCGTTCTTTTAAAACTTTCCAGTCCTATTCTAATTTCAAAGTTTCACTGCGAGAAATTCTAAGAGGAACTGATGAGAATTTTATGTTGGAAATTTTTGGGAAATTTAATCTTTTCAAAACTTTCAAGTGCTGTTCTTATTTCGAGGTTTTACTTTAAGAAACTCTAAGAGTAATTTTTGAGAAATTTGTATTGAAAGTCTTATGAAAATTCGGTCCTTTCAAAACCTTCCAGTACTGTTCTGATTTCAAACTTTCACTGCAACAAA
The DNA here is from genome assembly GCA_963971225.1 of Melieria omissa. NCBI lineage: Eukaryota > Metazoa > Arthropoda > Insecta > Diptera > Ulidiidae > Melieria > Melieria omissa. The sequence continues at coordinate 6,713,324 of OZ020267.1, forward strand.
TTCTAAAAAGAACTTATGAAAATTTTATGTTGGAAATTTAATCTTTCCAACAAAACCTCGTTTTATTGCAAAATATTTGAGAAATTTGTATTAAAAATGTGAAAATTCGGTTTTTCAAAATTTTCAAGTGCTGTTCCGATTTCGAGACTTTATTGCAAGAAGTTTGAAGAGGAAGTTTGGACAAATTTGTATTGAAAATTTCATGAAACCGGTTCTATCAAATCTTTCTATTAAAAATTAAAAAAAATTTCGGTTTTTCAATTCATTCAAGTGCTGTTCCCATTTCGAAGTTTTACTGCAAGAAATTCAAATTATGAGAATTTTATGTTGGAAATGTTTGAGAAATTTAATACTTCCAAAACTTTTAAGTGCTGTTCCGATTTCAAGATTTATTACAAGAAATTTGAAGAGGAAGTTTTGAGAAATTTGTATTGAACATTTTATGAAATTTTGGTTTTTCAGAATTTTTATTGGAAATTTTTGAGAAATTTAATACTTCCAAAACTTGTAAGTGCTGTTTCGATTTCAAAGTTTTATTGTAAGAAATTTGAAGAGAAACTTTTGAAAAATTTCTATAAAAAAGTTTATGAAAATTCGGGTTTTCAAATCTTTCAAGTGCTGTTCCTATTTTATAGCTAGTTTTATGGCAAGGAATTCGAATTATAAGAATTTTAATTTGGAAATTTTTGTGAAATTTAATGCTTCCAAACCTTTTTGGATATAATTCAAAGAGGAATCTTTGGGAAATTTGTATTGAAAATTTTGTGAAAATTCGGTCTTATGATGAACTCGAATTATGAGAATTTTAGGTTAGAAATTTTCGGGAAATTAAATTTTTCTAAGATCTAAAAAATTTCTGATTTCGAGGTTTCACTGTATGAAACTCTAAGGGAATTTTCTGAGGATTTTATATCATCAATTTTATGAAAAATTGGTACATACTTTCTAAAGTTTCAAGTCGTGTTCTAAGTTCAAAATGTCACTTCTACTTTCACATCCATGTTGATTTTTCTTTCTCTGCTGCAAAAACTAAATGTATGTTGCACAGTTTTGACGAAATTTTAGACCAGCTTCCAAATTGATGAGCTTTGTTGTTGTTGTTGTTGAACTTATTGTAACATGAACGCCTTGTCTGTTCTGAGCTGCGTCCAAATTACTCGCGTGTGTGTGTGCGTGGCGCTGCCGCTCGCTGGAGGTGTGGTCAGCGCAATGGGCCGAGCACGCGCTGCGGCTCTGGGTGCCGGTGGCCGAGGCGTGTGATTGCCTGCCGGCTTCTGGTGCTCTGCTGTTGGCGTCAACGACTGCCGAGCAGTGGACTGTGGCATACGCAGCAAAGCACACACACATACACACAATGAATAGTTTTCGAACGGAACAAGTGCGAGCGCGTGTTGGCGTTTTCGCTTTTCAAAAAGCTAGTTGCGATCATCGCTTTTATCAGCGATGCCCTTCAACTTTTGTAAATCATTCTTATCGTACAAAGCAGCGGCCGGCCGCATGTGTGTCAGTCAGTCTTTTGTGTGCGTGTTACTTTCGATTTACACATTCCAAGTAGACACAATTCGACCGACTAGTGGGACGCATTACTGCCCATCGTCGGTTGTCTGAGAGCACTTGCGTTCAGTTTGGGTTTTTCTGCGGCGCTGTTATTAGCATTTTCGCTTTGCGGCGCTTTCTGCATATTTGCGGCGACTTGCGCGCAATTGCGTAAGTGGCATCGGTCTCTCGCACATATTCTACATTCGTGCATCGCATTCATTTTCATTCGCGTCCATAGTTTTTGTTCAAAACTTTTTGCTTTTGATGCAAGTTTTCATTTGTTTTGGTTAGCGCCGTTTTCTGGTTAGTCCAATTCGTTTGCGAGTGTTGTTGTAGTTGAGAATTTAGACGCGTACTTGGCACATTTTCGTGTGCGGTGCGGTGTGGGTGAGTTCATTGTACAGGTGCGTGAATGCGCGCACCAATACAGGAACTCAGCCAGCACCTGCGCGCCACCGCAAGACACGAACACAGACTGAGTGGCGGTATGTGTTGTAGCATTTTGACCCAATTGCATATTGTCGTATGAGCACTTTACATGTAGTGCACATGTGATAACAATAGGCGGTTATATGTTGGGGGTATTCACGATTTTGCTGATCGGGAACAAATTAGTGGGAAATGTGTCATATTTTGATTGTTAGTGCTTTAAAAACATTAAATGTGATTCCGAATGTAGTTCTGCCGCATCCAGGGTTGCATGGGAGAGGTCAAAAATCCAATGAAATCAGTTGATTTGGTGGGTTTTCTAGTTTGATATAAGGATCTACCTTTCTACTTATTGGATAGAGAGAATTGAAGATAGATCATGTTTTTCTGTTCATCTGTTTCAATTTCTATCAAAAGAGTTGAGATATCAAACAAGTTTTATTGGAACACAATAAGAAAATAAACATGATGACATGATAATGATGATGATAACGAAGTTCTTGTAAACTATGTTGCCACATAAAAGTATTTAAAAAAAATATTAAAATCAATTCGGAAGCGTCAGGGAAAGATTGAAAAGTTTAAAATAAATTGGAAATGAAAATGAATACCAAGCTTTAGACGAAGTTGTTTTAAACACTTTTTAAAGTTCACAGAATTCATTTACTTTCATATGTGACACGTATTCACTATGTGTGAATATTTGTGTTTACATGTGTTGACATTTATGCGGTGACCTTTTTCTGGGCTCACAATTAACGCGCAGAACTGTTTTGCATTGCAATTCAACTAGTTGCAGTTGTTGTTGTTGTAATTATTATGGCTTATTATTGCACAGAGCCAGTGGAAAGAAGTACAGAAAAAAGAACAACAACAACGGTCACATCAACGTCAGCCTACGTGTAAATTTTGCAATAAACTGTGTCAGTGCGCGTGGGCGGGGGCGGGACTGTTGTTGCGTTGTCTGTTCGCCTGTCGGTTCGGATTTGCTTTACAAGTGCAAATTGCGTTTGCAATGAGCAATGAACGACGCGGCTCTCGCTGAGTTGAATTGATGCAATATTTTTGTGTTGTGGTAGGTGTGAGGGCAAAACATTCAATAAATGAATTTATATGTAAAATTGTGTTTGTTATAATGACGAACTGCAATTCAAAAAAGATTTGTATGTACAGAGTTCTTTTAAAAATTAATTCTTTAAATATATTTCATGCAAATATTTAAATTGTATCATAATTATTGTTAAAGTTGCCATGAAAAAATTTTGGTTAAATTCTAATTAATGATTGATATTTTATGATTTTATATTTTTAAAAAGTTCCTGCATGAAACAGCGGACCGTAACCCAGTAACGAATTGTTATGACTAGTTTAGTAGGTAAGTAGTTCAGTAGTAGACTGAAAGTTCATTGAATCCGCTTTATATCAACAACACACCCAGCAATAAACTGTATACTGCACACTATACAACACTGTTTACACTGAACTTGCAAACATTTTCGTTTTTGTAATAAAAAGTGAAAGTGTAGAATAATAAATGGTTACAACAGTGCAGTGGCGGTTAATGAGGCAAAGGTAAGAGCTCATTCCACGACATTTGCTGTTGATAAGATTGCAAAATAGTTGTAATCAAAACAAGCCCCTTTCTAATATTCGAACGTAGACATGTTGATTGCATTTTTCTAGTGAAAATTTGCAATGTCTTTAATTTTTAAATTGTAAAATTGTTTAATTGCTAAGGACAAATTGAAGACAGCGGGTACTACCTGACCTCACTAAACTAAAGCATAGTCTCAGATCTAAATGTTGTATGATGTAAACGAATGCGAATTTAGTTAACTAGTCCAACCGATCTAGAGACTTGAAGTCAGTGACTAAGAAGGAAAACTATTTCTATTGAAAAGATTTTGTAGAAGAACCTTTAATCTCTTGTTTGACCAGCTGAACACGGTTTGTGCATAGTCTGATAGATATGTCTGAAGGCAGTTTTTGTAGAAAGAGCTAATCAGGTAATGGGTTGTTACAGCCAGTAAAATACGTAGATGACTCCAGGACATAATTTCAGTACAGAGTTATTAGGGTTTGATCTAAGATATGCCAAGGTCTTTTTAATTAAAAAAATTTAACCCCTCGACAAAATCAAATTTAAATTATTTTAATTAGTTAAATTCGGTGACTAGGAACGAAAAAGATGTATGTTGAAAAGATTTTGTGAAAGAAGCCCTTAAAGAAGCTCTTGACTAACTTGAGGGCATAAAGACAAATTTTAGTATTCAGTTAAAAGGTTTTGATCTAAGATATACTTAAGTTTTTTTAAGGTAACCATTGAAGGCCTTTGAATAATTGACAAAATTACAATATGATAAATTTATCAAATAAAAATTCTTTCGGGAAGAATTTGCTTTTAGTTTATTGAAATCGAATGTCTTAAAATGTTCTTGTAATACTTAAGTGTTAGTTTTGAATATTTAATGAAGCACGTAGGTCAAGTTTTTTGTAAGCATTCGAATTGAAGATCAATTCACGGGACCTAAAATTTTATGTCAATTTCAAAGTTGAGTAAGGAAGCAATCATTTGAAATTAAAAGTTTAATTTATAATGAATAGTTTCAATTACACTGCACAACAAAATCAAACTTTTTTTAAAATAACAAGGTTCTGACAACGGATTCTGGTAGAGGGGGCAAACAAAAAAATATACGTGTATTGGCGTTTTGAAAGTTTACATCTGATCTGTAGGAGATTTTAGTACCAATTTTGAATAAGTACGAAATAAACACTTAAACACATTTTCAGTTTTGGCTTAATTCTGGCGTTCAAGTTAATTTCTGAGCTTTGATGTATTCAGAGACCTATAGTAGAATTTTGTGGCGAATATATTCGTGGTACATTTTGTCCGTAAAAAGTCCTGTTTTACAGGACATTTTTGACATTTTAGAAAAAAAGGTTCAAATTGACCCATAAAATAGGAGCTACAGGGTTAAAATGCTCCACAAAAATGTTCTTCATAGTATTTTACATCAAATTGCTGAACACATCATATATCTAAAATGAAGAGTTACATGGTTTTCGTATGCCGATTCACCATAAGAATGAGCAAAAAGGGGAAAACTTTCAAAACGCCGATACACGTATATCTTTTTTTTGCTCCTCTACCAGAATCCGTTGTCAGAACCTTTTTTTTTTTGTGTTGTGCAGTGTTATTTAGTGCGAGTTAACATTCGAACCATAACCTTTTGAAACGTGGTTAAATAAAAGAAATTGCATTGGTTAAATTTTTTTTAT